>JANAVB010009995.1:4624377-4977587 GCA_029216955.1 Iris pallida
ATATATATATATATATATATATATATATATATATATATATATATATATATATATAAAATATATATATATATATATATATATATATATATATATATATATATATATATATATATATATATAGTTATATATGATAGTGTAGTAAAAAAAAAAGAAGAGAAGTAGAGGTGGTCGGCCCAAAGGGGAACCGACCACAGTACCTCTCAGGCTAATGAGAGAGAGAAGACAACAAATTGTTAAAGAAAAGGAAAAAAGAAAAGAAAAAAATAATAATAAAACCCACCCACCTAAAGTGGGCGGGCCCACCCAAAATTTTTGCTTACTGCTGAAAGCAGCAAGCTCGCGTAATAACCCACAACCCGTGGGAACTATCAATATTAAACCTATTTGTATTAGGTTTTTGCTATAACTTGTTATATATATAACTTTTTCCACAAACCTCAAAACCCTAAACTTCTAAAACGAAAGTTACGGTTGATCATACCCTCTTCGCCTACGAGTTCATTTCACCAGAGATGGAGCTTTGTGCGCGACGAACGGAACATCGGAAGTCAGCCCTTTGTCACCCATGGAGCAGTTTTCCCACTCAAGGTATCCTACTTCCCTACGATGTAACTTTTTACTCGTAGCACCGATTTTCGATCCGTAAGATTTTCTGGAAAGTAGACTTGACCTTCTTCGAGATCCTCTAGGTGGATTTCGAAACGACCCATCGACTTGCTCAAAAATTCGAGACGAAGTTAAAAAAAAACCTGTTTTCTGTAATACTTCGGCCAATTTTCTTGCTGTGCAGTAAAGAGTTGTAGAAACTAATTGAAAACAGTAAAAGACAACATAACCGAGATCGCAACGCATCTTCTGGATCGTCGTTTCGATTAACGTGTAAAAAGTAAATCGATGTTGAAGTTGGAGAAAAACCTATGTTAATTTATATAAAATTTTTAAATTTTTCTCAATACGGCGTGCGCCCCGACAAACCGGGCGACGTGGTCGTGCGCTATATGCATCGAAAGGCGCGTATAGATGTTGCCGACGTGTGGTAACTGACGGAACTCAGTTTCGTTGTGTGTGCGTGACGAAATCCGTCCGTATCCGTCAAGATATACCGTATCGCCAATTTGCAAACTTCGTCCTAACTTCGTGTACAGTCGTCGATTTGAAACGAAACTTACGCCAACAGGTCCGAATCAAAATTCTGGTCCTGTGTGTCAAGTTTGGTTCGATTCTAAGAAGGTCGAATCGGAACCCCTTTTTGGCGGGACCGCGACCCACTAAAACGGGCGATTTTGTACACGGCTCATCGGAATCCAAAACTGGCCATACCGTTGAGTTCCTCTTCTCAAACTGAATTCATAGACATATAGTTTGAGACTTTAGAGACCATAGACTTTGGCACATATTTTGGTGTAAAGCGAGTCCAACGGCGGACATCATTTTGACCCAAAATTACGATTTTGCCCCTGTTCCAGAATTAGACTTTTGGACAGGCATTTCTTAGGTATGTCTTTTACACCGAGTGCATTTTTGATATTTGTTTCAGCATTCGGAGTTGTTTGGAGATTGTGACATTTCTTGGCTGACTTTGTGATTACCTGGACTTGCCATTTTGCACCATCATGCAAGATACCTTGCCAACTTACTCTGTGATTATTATATTTCTTATTTTTAGTTGTTATTTTCAGCATTCTTGTTTCTTGATATTTAAACTGTGCGTCCGAGTCACACTTGGGTGCAAGCGACTCTATCGGTCGTTTCGCCTTATTTATTTCTCTTGTATTGACTTAGTCTAGTGACCACCCATTGATGTTGAGGTATTGGTATATCTCATACAGCATTGACACTTTTTGTATTACGTGATGTAAGTCACATGTAGGACTCGTACCCGCGTAGTCGGCTGGCCACCGATACGTATGGAGCGTGCGACGGATAGGAGTAACTGCGAATAGAATTGTATGCTAGAAGACTTGGTGGTTACTAGAGGTACATGTCAGTCATGGAGATGATGATACTAGACATTGGGTGGGAAGAACAATACCTGATGTATGGGCTTCGATTGCACTTCCCTTGTAACCCGGAAGCTCCACTGGAGATACGGGTATGTTTAGCCTCTCAGGTTGGCCACTGTCGTTCTTGGAACGTCATGCGCTTGGTCACTGGTGCCCAAGAGGGGACTATACCAGATCCTATTTTCAGCCAGGGCTCATGCGTCGAAGGATTGTATCTCAACTGCATATTTACAGTAGAATGGTCAGGACCCGATTGCATGCATACCTTTTTTTCTTATTATATTATCACAGTTTATATGGCATGGTGTTTTCTTGTCTTGCTACGTCCCATGAGGACCTGGTTATCTTTCCAGGGTTAGATAATTTTCCACAGGAGTACGGAGCGGTGTTGGAGCTATCCTACATCGATGACGAGGCAGTCTTTACTAATTTCTAGTCTATTCTTTATTTGAGACATTAGTGGACATTATTTTTACATCTCATTTTTTTCTATTTGCGGAGGTTGGACTCCGATCTTGTGAGACTATTTTTTATAGCTGTTTGGAGTGAGCATGTTCACCCGGCTATCTTTTGATACTCTTATTTATTTATTTGGACTCTATTATCTTTTGTGTTGAGCTGTGATAAGATTAGATTATATTATTCTGGCCTGTAATTATTTTATTTATAGCTTATGTGCATATTTGAGGATTCCATATATTGGAGTATTATTCGTATATGTGCAGCTGGCATGTTTACGTGCTTGGTCCTATGTATTTTGGGACTGGGGCGTTACATACTTCCTGGTCCCAGACAGAAGAAGATGGGATCACACGATCATCTTTGGCCGAAAAGAAGGTTCTCAATCTTTCACGCCATAAGAGTCCGATCTCGGACCCGACGCTGAAAGATTACCGCTCTATCTGTATAGTCCTCAAGCCAAGTACTTCATATAAAAGCAGGGGTACGACATGGAGGCTACCCCGGGTCTGAATCACGGCAGTGGTCTGTGATTGCCTCTACAGTCGTCGGTACCGGCAGGAAAACCTCAGGACCATTATCACAAATCCAGACGCGGCCTCGGGTATGTTACACCTCTAACAACGCCCAAAAGTTTCGATGAAGAATGCGAGTGACATCTTATTCGTCCGAGTCACCCATTTACGACTCTGATAGCATTATTGGAGATATATTTAGACAGACATTATCTGTCAACATGACATCCGCTGATATCGAAGAGAAAGACGAAGATCTACTTGAACCACTTGAGTTGGAGCCGTGGGTCCAACAACTAAACGCACAATGGGAGAAATGCTTTGAACTTTTTGATCCTCCCACTGAGGCGAGGTTATGCAAGTTAACCTCGGCGATGAATCCTCTCCAAAGCCAATCTTTGTCAGTAAAAGCCTGACAGATAGTGAACGGGAGTCGTTGTTACAACTCGTCAGAGAATACATCGACGTCTTTGCCTGGAGCTATAAAGACATGCCAGGGCTAAACCCCGAGATCGCACTTCATAAGCTCAACATTTATCCGAACGCAAAACCAGTCAAACAACAGCAGCGACGATTTCGTCCAGACATCATAAATTCCATTGAAGCGGATGTAAAAAAGCTTATAGCTATTGGTTTCATCCGCGAAGAGCAGCATCCAAACTGGGTAGCCAACGAAGTACCAGTCATCAAGAAGAACAGAAAGATCCAAATTTTATCGATTTTTGCAATCTGAATACGGCATGCCCTAAGGATGAATTCCCTCTTCCGATCATCGACATAATGATCGATAATACGTGTGGCTTCGAGCGTATGTCCTTTATGGATGGCTTTTCAGGATACAATCAAATCAAGACGTCTCTTGATGATGAGAAGCATACGTTATTCTGAACATAGATCGGCGTATATTGTTATACGGTCATGCCCTTTGGCCTAAAGAATGCCGGTGCTACATATCAACGGGCTATGAGTATCATCTTCAGAGGTCATTTGCACAAGACGGTGGAGTGTTACGTTGACGACATCGCTATCGAGAGCCGCTCAAAAAATGATCACTTACATGATTTAAGAACAGTGTTCGACCTCATGCGAGCGCACAACCTGAAGATGAATCCCACCAAGTCTTTGCTGGGGGTGTCCAGCGGAAAGTTCTTGGGCTTTGTCATTACTTCCCGGGGCATTCACATAGATCCCGACAAAACAAAAGCAATCCTGGAGATGATTCCACCAAGGAACCTTCGTGAACTCCGCGGCCTTCAGGGAAGACTAGCCTATATCAGGAGGTTTATATCTAACCTCTCAGGGCGATGTCAACCCTTCAATCAACTCATGAGGAAAGGTGTCTCTTTCGTATGGAACGAGGAATGTCAGCGTGCCTTCGATGATATTAAGGAATACCTGACGAATCTGCCAGTTCTGGTAGCCTCGATCGCCGAAAAGCCCTTCCTGCTCTATGTACAGGCGATAGAACACTCCCTCGGTGCACTGCTAGCACAGAATAATGACACGGAACATGAACAAGCCATTTACTATCTCAGCCGGATGATGGTATGACCGGAACATCGGTACACCGTCGTGGAGAAGGAGTACTTTGTCCTAGTGTTCGCCATTCAGAAAATACGACACTATGTGACAGGGCAGACCATCCATATTGTTTCACGAGTTAATCCTCTCAGGGTTCTTATGACCAAGCCTGGTGTACTCAGTTCTCGTCTAGCCACCTGGGCGATACTATTATCCCCATACGACATGGTTTTTGTTCCGCAGAAGGCTATCAAAGGTCAAGCCCTAGCTGACTTCCTAGCAGCCCATCCAGGCTCAGAAATAGCTAGAATCTATGATAAAATTTCCGACGAAGTCATCGCCTCGAACATGACTTCGCACGATGCCATTTAGCAAATATTCTTTGATGGTGCTTCAAGAACGGGGCCATAAGGTGATATCGTCGCTGGAGTTGGGGTAGTATTAATTTCTCCCTCTGGGTTGGTGGTCAATCGAGCATATTCTCTTACAGAACCCTGTTCAAACAACGTAGCCGAATATAATGCTCTAGTCATCGGACTCTAACTCATAAAAGAAGTGGGGATCAAGTACCTAGAAGCATATGGTGACTCACAGTTGGTTGTTAACCAGATCCGATGTTCATACGAGGTTCGCAATGAGGACCTAATTCCCTATTATCAGACAGCAATTGCCATCATTGTAACCTTAGAAGGATTCTTTATAGAGCACATTCCTAGGCTCCAAAATATCCAAGTCGATGCCCTAGCAGGTCTTGCCGCTTCCTTGGCACTTTCAAATGATACTCATCATCTAGTCGACATAATAGGTCATGAGCTGGTCTATCCCAGGAACAATCTTCAACTGGGTATGAGTTACTCTGCCCAGATAACCAATGACATACAAGACTGGAGACATCCGTTCATCAACTTTGTAGTCTATGGAATTTTGCCAGAGAATGTGAAGGAAGCAACTTTAATCAGAAGACGCTCCCTCAGATTCTTCTATGACACGGAGACGAAAATGTTATATCGACGATCCTACGACGGGCTACTATTAAGATGCCTGTCAAACGCAGAAGCCAAAGAAGCTTTACGCGAGGCTCATGACGACACTTGTGGGGCTCACCAACCTGGCCCAAAATTACAAGATCGTCTCCACTGGATAGGTTATTACTGGCCGACAATGGTAGCAGATGCAGTTGATTATGCAAAAAAGTGCAAGGCTTGCCAGATCCACGCAGATTTCATACATTTGCCACCTGAATTCTTGCACCCGACAGTAGCCTCTTGGCCATTTGAAGCATGGGGAATGGACATCATTGGGCCAATCATCCCGTCGTCATCTAGAGGGCATCGGTTCATACTTGCAATCACCGATTACTTCTCCAAATGGACGGAAGCTGTTCCGCTAGCAGAGGTTAAGACATTGAACGTGATTAGCTTCATAAAACATCACGTTATCTGCCATTTTAGAATACCCCGGAGGATTATTCACGACAATGGTCCGCAGTTCGCAAGCCACGCTTTCTATCGATTTTGTGACAAGAATCGGATTCAGAACATGGCCTCGACAGCATATAACCCATCGGCTAACGGTCTGGCTGAAGCTTTAAACAAAACCATAATCAAACTCCTCAAAAAGTTCGTGTCTGCAAACAAATGCGACTTGAATAAAAAGCTTAGCGAGTGCTTATGGGCGTATCGTACCACAATTCGGGCGGCTACAAGAAATATACCGTTCTTCTTGGTTTATGGGAGCGAGGCAGTCCTCCCATTGTAGACTCAGATCCCCTCACTTCGAGTGGCCCTTACTTACCGGTTAACGTCGGACAATAACTACCGTCGACGGCTATAAGAGTTGGACGCATTAGATAAGAAGCGTTTACAAGCTCAAAAAAGCATAGAGCTCTACCAAGCGCGCATCTCTCGGGCTTTCAACAAGAAAGTCAAACAGAGAATATTCTAAGTCGACAATCTCGTCTTGGCCATTCGCAGACTAATGGTCATGACTCACAAGACCTCCGACAAATTCCAGCCTAAATAGGAGGGTCCGTCCATCATCGTGACCGTATTCTCCAACGGCACGTACCGTCTCGCAAAACAAAATAGAGACTTGCTCAATATGCCTATTAACGGCAAGTTCCTCAAGAAATAGTATATCTAAATGACATCTTCCAACTATCTCTCAGATTGTGTGTTACGTACCCTCTGGTATCGCTAAACTTACACTCTGACCTCAAATGTCCCAGATTGTTGAGTTATATACCCTCAGGTACCACTGAACTTACTCTCTGACTGCTCCGAATGGATTCATATCTTATCTCCTGGTCATATCTATGAATTTCCACATTAAATACTTTTCTCCACCAAGAGTTTGCCTCAAAATCTATTACCCGTACCACCAGTGCGCAGAAGGGTAGTAGGTCCATAAAACTTATCCTAATCTATTACTCACACCATCAGTGCACAAAAAGGGTAATAGGTCTACAACATTCCTCAATGGAAAAAAATAACCACGTCCATATTACCTCTTAGTTGTTTTCTCGTCCATCACAAACAAATCACACAAATACATAGAACTTCCACGTTGATAGTACCTCTGAGTTGTTCTGTGTATCCCTATTTGGCCCACTCTTACCACGTCCTCATTACCTATGAGTATGGAGGCTCTACTTTAGACCCATATTTACCACGTCCACATTACCTCTGGGTAAATATGTCGGTTTTCTCTCCACTTATTATCAGTTCTCACATCACCAGTACACAAAAAGGGTAATAAGTCCATAAAAATTATCCTAATCTATTACTCGCACCATCGGTGTACCAAAGAGTAGTAGGTCCACAAAATATCATTCAAATCTCTTTGCTCGCATTTCCAGATACAAAAAAGGGTAATAGGTCCACAAAAATCCCCCAGTGGGGTGTCCGTTTGTTATCAAACACAAATGCTGTATTAGGCCCTCTAGTACAAGCACCACAAAATACCATAAATAAAGAATAGAGTGAACATACTCTGCTACATTCATAGGACTACATCAACAGCAGAAAACAAAGAAAGGAAAATCTAGCAATACACAGTTTGGTTAGCTTGACAGCACTTCGTCTTCATCAAAAAGCTGTTTTGTGGCCCTCGAAAGAAGTCATGTTTTACTGCTGAGAAGCAAACAAGGCTGTTGAATTCCCAACGAGCTGCCTGGAGGAGGTCAAATATAGCATGCTATCCTTTCCTCCGTATTACGGATGTCTTAGCCCCGCTCCCCCGAAGGACCATACCTTCAAAACAACATCCCTGATGGTGGTTTTGCCTACTTGAAGAGCCGTGAAGGCAAGACGTTCATAACGATGGCTGACCACCGTCCAACTCTCCGAAGTATAAAGGCCCTTCCTACCACCTGGGAAAAACTCTTCTGAAGCATGAAGAGTCCTGAGTTTTTTGATGTGTATACCAAAATAGTGCAGGAAAAACTCTTCCAAAGCCTGAGGACTTTTTAGGCATGAGAAGTTTTGAGCTGTCTGATGTATGTGTCAGAATGGCATATTTTCACTATATCGCCGACACCGGTCCTGGAGAAGTTTGCTAGCCAGATCCCTACAAAACATGGAAAAAGGGGGCTTAGCATTAAAAAGAAAACAAAGAACTCTGTTTTTTTCAGTTATGCGACCCAAAGTCATGAGGAACATACGGCCCAAAGTCATGAGGCCGACTTCATGAAGTACTCATGCAGCTCAGTCATGAAGCACTTATGCGCCTCACTCATGAAGTGTTCATGCGGCTCAATTATGAGACATTTATGCGGCTCAGTCATGAAATACTCATGTGACCCAGTCAAAAGGTACTCATGCGGCTCTGTCATGAGGCAATTATGCGGCCCAGTCATACAATATTTATGTGGCCCGATCATAAAGTGCTCATGCGGCTCAATCATGAGGCACTTATGCGGCTCAGTCATGAAGTGTTCATGCGGATCAATCTTGAGGCACTTATGCGGTTCAAGTTCGAAATGAGCAGGGGTTATGCGGCCCAGCCTATGCGGCCCTATCATACAGAACACATGCAGTCCAAATGAGATAGGGCATGCATCGACCAGGCTTAAAGCACAGAGGCAGTATATGACAGGCATGCGCATGAAATATGCGACATGGCCATTCAAAATTTCAGTCATCGTCTCCCTACCGTCCTTACTCTTGAGAGGGGGTTGCACGTCGGGATGAATTGAAGGAGCGTCTGTCGCTCTCGACGGAGAGGCAAGTCCCCTCCCTTTGGTCGCCGCACCAGTCGACTTGGAAGCCTTTGGAGCCATAGCAGAAAGTATGATGAAGTCGAAGGAGAAGAAGGTGAAAGAGAAAAATCTCTCTCCAAATGACCCCTATTTATAGAGTTGATGAAAAATGCCTCTTCGATTCTCGAGATCATTTAAGATAATGACGACGTTTGGGGACTTTATCCCTAAATAACCGTCAACTTTATCTTGAAGCGCGCATCTTCAATTCTCGAGATTATTAAAGATAATGTTGACGTTTGGGGACTTTATCCCTAGTAACCGTCGACTTTATCTCGAAAAGAGAACCCAAATCCAAAATTGAATCAAGAAAATTAAATGCAACAGTGACAGCTGGATGGCTGATTGGGTCTCTCTGCTGTTCGAGGTTTCCCTGCGGCTCAGGATTTTCCTGCGGCTCGAGATCTCTCTGTGGCTCGAAAATTTCCTACGACATGAAGACTCCAAGCGGCTTGACATATCTCCATGCTTCTTATTCAAAGTATTCCAAATTTGCAATTTGAAAACTTTGAAGGGGGTCTTGTAGAAGCATAAAAAATATAGGGTTCATGCGGATCACAAATTGTCGCATATGTACTTTGGGCCAAACAGGTCCGCGTAAAGGAAAGCCGCTTGACAGATTCAATGCCTTACGCGGCCAGTCGACATCCAGCTGCAGAAGAAAGATATGCGGCCAAGAGGATCAGTTCATCTGATAAAGCTGACAAGTTCTGTCAAAACTGACAAAAATGACAGCTCTGACACTTTGACAAAAAGATAAGATGTGAGACGTCACCAAAAGCAGGGTTCATACGCTTTTATGCGGCCAGAAGGAGTGTCACCTAAGCCGCATGAACCTTATGCGACTCAAACATATGCGGCCGCAAAGTCTCCGAACTTCATGCGGCCAATGTGACCCAAGCCGCATGAGCTTTATGCGGCCAAAATACAGAATCTATGCGGCCAAAATACAGAATCTATGCGGCTAAAATCCTTAAGCTATATGTGGGCTAAGGAAATTTGTTACTTAAGCCGCATGAGTCTCATACGGCCCCATATGGTCGAAAACTGATAGACTCATGCGACTCAAAATTATTCCTGCGATAGGACACGTGGCAGGCTGACGAAGTCTTAACCACCCAGATTTGCTCCAACAAAATCTCAACAAATCGACAGATGGCGGCTAAAGAGCGGGTCTTCACGTGCTAATTAGCCACGTGGCCACAGGCCATCTACGTAGCTCAACATACGTACCACTATAAATAGCAGGGTGCCATACCCCTGCAAAACGCTGGCAACCTTCGAAAAGTAATTTCTTCAAGAGCTAAGGACTGCGTCAGATAGTCCAAGGAGTAAGGCAGAGTTGATAACACTTTCCCGACCCTCTACCGTCACCCCACTGAATCAAAACTAAACAATTGTACTTAGATTATTTCCTAGGATTTCTTTCTAGGCTTTTCTTTGTACAAGCGAGTTTGCAATCAATTTCAGTATTTCTGTAATATATGTCTTTAATTTTTTAATGGCAAACAAGGAATTGTCACAAGACAGTCCCCCATGACCAAGTCATAACAATAGCTCATAATTCACTTAAAGCCAACATAAAGATGCATGCACATGAAAAAAATGCACTGAAATAGAAAACAAAAAGAAAACAGTGAATATATTAGCCCAAATGCAATGCACATATATACATATCCCTACCTATAGATATATATACATATATATGCCTTGCTATAATGCTAGAAATCTTACTTATCTATTCTAAATGAGAAAACAAACTAATCATGAGTACAAAACTGAAAACAAAACCCACATTGGTCATTTTGTCATTTTGACAAACGCTTGGTAGGCTCTCCTCGGATTTCTCCAAGGATAACACAAAAATCCTAAATAAAATATACCAAAATAAAGATTAGAGCCTAGCTATTTTTCCTATGGGTGCCCCTAGTCCATGTGTGTGTTTCTACAAGTGTCATGCATGAAAAGTGTGCTCAAACCTATGAAAAATGACAAGGGTTTACCTATTGGGAGATGGATTCCCAAGTGAAACCTTCTAGGAATGCTCTTGTGTCAAGTTTGACACACTCTCTCAATCCCTTGGGCTCCTCCTCAAGAGCTTCCTGGTCTCCAAGCTTCAAGTCTTGTAGGATGAAGATTTGGAAAAGTTTTAAAGGAATTTGGAGGTATTTTGATGGTGGGAAGTATGAAAAATGAAGGAGGCTTGTAGAGGGCTTCTTCTTGGGTTTATGGAGGCTCTAAATGAAATGAAGAAGGAGTAAACTCTCTTTATGACCAGCCATGAAGGCTGCCCAAAAACACCTTATAAAATGTTCATTCTACCCCTCAAGTTGTCATGAACACTTTCTTAAATGAAGGGTTAGTTGTGCTCTAAGTGTTGGATTAAAATATATCGATGCGAATCGCACGGCGTATTACGTTGAAGCGTTGACTCAACGAGTCGCGTTAACCGAATAAAATATATCGATGCGAATCGATACGAGAGTTATGTTGTCCCGAGCAACACATCGAACTAAGTTGATGCGAAGAGTTGCCTTGTCCCAAAGAATGTATCGAGTGAATCGATGCGAAGCGCCGCGTTGCCCCGAAGGATGAGTGCGTTGAATCGGCTCGAAGATTCTAAGAAATTGAATCGACCAAGGCGCAAGTCCGAATCGATGCAAGTATTGATTTTAGTTGGTTTCGTGTGCAGGTTATACTTTGACGCAAAAATATTAGAGGTCGATCTTTTGCCATATTTAGCAAGGGGTCCTCAAAATCAAATCGTCGCCTTACGATGGACTGAGACTTGGGCACGCTAAGGCAAATCGAACGTATGATTCAATGAAGCACGAAGTGCTCGAATGGCTAAGTCAGGAGAGTGGCCGTGCAACAAAGTTATGAAATCGAGCCACATCGGCTCGGCAAAACGACAAATGCATATCGACTCAAGGTGGAAGGATTGACTTCTTTTTACTCCTTCATGCGATAAGTCAAATATATCATTGTATGCTAAGTTAACCTATCGAACACTAAGTTAGAACAATTGAAATGAAACGTGCATCAAGTGCACGAGTCGCTATGGAACATTGGATATCGCAAAGGTGAGCGCCTCGGTGCGCAAGCCGTAAAAACATGGGATAACTGTAATCGGCAAGTACCTTAGTGCACGAACCATACCGTACCTTCGTGTACGAGTTTGAAAGGCTAGAACATTGAAAGACAATAGGCGAGCGCCCTAGCACGCAAGCCCCGAATATTGAACACTATGTTATAAAACATTGGAATACGGTTGAAACGTGTCTACGTGCATGGGATAATAAAAGATGGCTTCGTTGCGAAAGAATACAGTTGTAGCATGAATGTGGCAGAACTGTCGGATATGACATAATGCCTTGAAAGGTGTTCGAGACCTTCGGGTCGTTCGATTGATGAGCATTGAGTTGAGACATGATGCCATTGAATCATTGAAACGAAGTATGAAACGTAAGAACACAGAAAGTTAACAGAAGGAATACGAGATAATAAAGTCTGAGTCTCGGACTCAAGACTATGTTTGGTTATTTGAATTTGACTGCTTGAGTAATAAGGGCGTTGCATGGTCGATTGGGATGGGCTTGAGATTAATGTGATAATAACTCATGCACGAGTGTTTCCCCCAAACGGTTAAGTGCGGAAGCGCCCCGGAACCGATTGGCCACGGAGGGATTCGAATAATCTTTGTAGGCGCACATCCTTAAACGAGTCGCACTCGTCTTATAGATAGGAAAAGCCGTAAATGATGGTATGCAGCGAAAACATTTTGGAGTAGAGACCGTAACCCACCCGTTAAATACCGGGCAGCCCGGCCAATATTGAGAAAAGAAGGAGAGAAAAGAAAGTAAAGAACTCCTTTAGTCCATTCCGGCGCGGATACGCCAACGGCCTTCATATAGCTAAGGAACGATGGGTTGAAAGTGTAGGCACATATGCGTTCCGCATATAGATCCTGCTTAGAGATGCACATATAACATGACAGGGAAGGAATGGGGCGCATTCACCTTGCGTCGGTGCAAGGGTGAGTGCATCGAATTGGTAAGAAGTCGCACCACGAATCAAATACGAGATTGTTTGTTTGCTTGTCTATTCAATTCGATAACATGCTTGCAATGCTAACATGCTTTACATTTTTGAATATGCCATGAAATTGACCCTAAGGAGAACATAGCAAGATCATAAGCTAAGTTGCATGATTCAACATAAATATTACAATGACGGTTTGGAAAGATGATCTTTGTATCAGTACATGCGAGGACGAACGTACTGATCCCCCACCAGCTTCATACAGGGTACAAGAAATGGATGGCTCATGACGAAGCGTTGCTTGAACGCGTTGAGGCTTCGAATGCCGAAGCGTATTGAAGCGTGCGATCGCATTGACGCTCGGACTATGCAACAGGATTGATACGACCGAGATATAGAAGGCATGATATATGGAACGGTAAAATCCTTTGTGGGCAAGAGAGAACCTGAATGTTGTAGCCAATCTGGCATATATTGTTAGGTTATCGAAAGCCTTTGTAACCTCAGTTTCAGATATCAATAAAGAGAATTGTTTCGTATACTCTGTTTTCCTTTCGTTGTAAATATCGAATCAAAAGATAACTATTTGAGAACTTGTCATCTTGCCTTGCACGAGCACAACTCGAGGCTCGTGCAGTATTATGCCCCCTGCGAGGACGATGATTCGGGTGATTCTTGGTTGGGGCGTGACAAATTGGTATCAGAGCTCTAGGCTCAATTTTCTCTGGACGCTCGCTTCATTACAATTCTAAAAGTTGCCCACCACCACTTGATATCACTCTTGACTCTACTCGATGCCGTACTGGATGTTCCATACAATGTCTAATATAAATCGTGAAATTTTGCTGCATATGTTTTGGAAATTTCATGATGTTTGCTAAGAAATTCGCGAAGGGTATATTGCATTGAATGCAACGATCCGTAAAAATGTTAGTTGCTGCAAGTGCACCAAATTATGAAATACGATTTGAGATGTTGTTGCAATGTAACATGTTGAAAGAGAAATAAAATGATGTACGAAGTGCAACGAGTTAATGGTGAATATGCGTTAAAGTGAGAAGTGATAAGCCAATACCGAATGTGTTGAACGGATTTGGACATTGACTTGGAAAGTCGAGAATAAATCGTTGCATGATGTGCAACACGTATTGGAAGTAAAAATCATTCCACGTGGTGCAAGGCATATCAAATTAATCATTGTACGAAGTGCAAAAGAAATTGGAAATAAATCGTTGTATAAAGTGAAATAAAATGTCGAAAATAAATCGTAGCACGATGTGCAACGCGTATCAGAAGTAAACTTGTTGCACGTGGTACAACGCATATCAAAATAAATTATTGCACGAAATACAACGGAAGGAATTAAAATTGTAAATCGATAGATCAAATCGTTCGGTTGCACACCAAACTTATGTTGGCAAACGAGAACATTGACCGAGTTGTGTCGGGTTTGATTTAATCAAAGTTACGGTTGTGATCAAGCACGATCAGTGCAAAAATCGTGAGTCGGAAGAGATTATTGGTTTATACTAAGTGTGATACGAGGGAAATGACTTGATTTCCGAGTGGTATATGCCATACCACGTAGGCGATGAATGACTCGATTCCGAGTGGTATATGGTATACCACTTGTGCGATGAATTGCATCGACATATTGTGACAATTGTGGAAGAATTGTCCGCAACGGACGGAAGAGTACCGAGACTCGATTAGAAATTTGTATGATGGTATGTTGATGCAAGTGTTCTTCGAAAATCGGTTGAGACAATAAGGCGAGACTCGTATCAATGAATGATACGTCACACGGAATTTATAAGTAGGTCGGACGATTGAGACTAGCGAAACGATTATGCCTTGACGTAATAATCGGATCGACGGAAAAGGAAAACTCGAGCTTACAAATGAGTCGTACGACTTGCGATCTCGATAGAAATGTTGAGCGAGGCGAATCGAACCGCATGACTTGCGATCTCGATAGAAATGTTCGGCTAGGCGAATCGAATCGTACGACTTGCAATTTCGATAGAAATGTTGGACGATGCGAATTATAATCGAATCGCACGATGTGCGACTTCGATGAAGAGTTGGCTGACACGAGTAATCATGTCTAAGAAATAGTTGGTTATGTTACGGCAAAACTCATTTGAGTATGACTGAAAAACACGCAAAACTTAGAGGGCGAGATCGTATGACTTGAGGGTTCGATGTTGGATAATCGGTAACTCAGTTACGCGATCAAAGTATAGCGGGATGCGACGAATCGAAAAACGAGTTAATGTGTATGGAAAAGTTTATTGTGAACTTGGACGTATGCAATATAAGTTGTCGACGTTGAAATGGATTCAAAGTTGACCCTTATGCGATCGAAAATGATACAACGTATCGAGATAGATACGTAAGAAAACGTAAGCACGATGTAGGAATACAAAATGGAGCGCGCCTTGCGCTATCAATATTTTGTAAATAACAATATGAGAATGAAACGAACTGGTTGATCATGAACCTTGTGATTAATCAAGACGAGACTATATGTCATCGACGATTGTTCAATGCGTATAGCATCTCGTGTGTCGACCCGCAAATAAGATAGACTCGAACTCAATACGAGTAGATACGTCTTGAATAGCAGAATCATCAACGGTAGTGCATGACTTGACTCGGAGGATAGTTGCGCATCAGCTGCGCCAATAGAAATGGTTTTGTCCGAAATTGGATAGTCACGTAGAATCGTCGGAACGTGATTTGGCTCCGAAATAAGATATAGCATGGTTCGTAGTAAACTGTCCTTCGTTAATGATCCACAATTATCGAGCGTAGCTTCGGGGCAGCTGACCCTAGAAGACTTGACCGCCAAATCAAATTGAATGTTGTAAACTGTAAGATGACCCATGCGATATCGCATATGAGATTGTACCGATAACAAATATAACATGATGCATGTTTTGGTGATTCAGATAGGCGAGTGCAAGAATCGTGCTATGCACGAGAGGGAACGATAAGGGAATGAATTACGAGTCATGTCATTAGATTCGAATTCACCTTGCAATTGAGCTTGTGTGAATTGAACTTATATTCGATGTTGCGAGACAGATAAGTTAGGAATTTGCTAGTGAATTCCTACTCGTTAGGAAATCGAATGTAAGATGCATCGTAAAGACCTTCATGTCGAGGCGATCGTTGTCTTGAGCACCGTCCCCTTGATGTAAACTTTTGAGTCGGATAGATTGTGGCCTTTGTGCAATGTCAATTTGAGTTGCATCAGAAGAAGTTAAGCATGGTGTCTAGGTAAGTAACCTAGCGGGCGTAGCCCTGAATGTTGATGCATTTGCAAGTCAACGAAGAAATTCATATGGAGATAAGTTAGCCAGACTTCGAAAATAGTTGGTTGTCGATTTCGAACGCAAGGCATTATGAAGGATCGTTGCGATCGGATGCGCGATGGCTTGACGCGACGCATAGAGTTGGAAGTCCATATGAAACATACGAAATGAGAAAAGCAATTTTGAATTGCGTCGCGTGTAGTGACTCTATTGAATGAATCACGTATTTATCGAATATACGTATGGGATAAAATTCTGAGAACGGTTACTAAGGATAAGTCCGATCGATAGTACGAGATGACAAGCATAGGATTGAAATTTACCTGTTAGCTTTGTTCCAATTTGCTACGACTGGACTTGGTCGAAATACATATATCTTCGGGACGCCTTGAATATAGGTATGGATCCAAATCGAGTTGTATACAAAATTCAAATCGAGATGCAGGGATGACTTTGAAATGTTAGTGAAAAACTTATAAGATAGTGTGAAACTGAACAACATTGGTGGGACGAGATCATGAAACGATATATAAAACACTTAGTCGAAGTATTGGTTTTGGTTCGAGGACGAAACTTGTTTTGAGTGGTATATTCTGTAATGCCCCGCTCCGCACGGCGCATTACGCTGAAGCGTTGACTCAACGAGTCGCATTGACCGAATAAAATTTATCGATGCGAATCGATACGAGAGTTACGTTGTCTCGAGCAACGTATCGAACTAAGTTGATGTGAAGAGTTGCCTTGTCCCAAAGAGTGTATCGAGTGAATCGATACAAAGCGCCGCATTGTCCCGAAGGATGAGTGCGTTGAATCGGCTCGAAGATTCTATAAAATCGAATCGACCAAGGCGTAAGTCTGAATCGATGCAAGTATTGATTTTAGTTGGTTTCGTGTGCAGGTTATACTTTGACGCGAAAATATTAGAGGTCGATCTTTTGCCATATTTAGTAAGGGGTCCGCGAAATTAAATTGTCGCCTTACGACGGGCTGAGACTTGGGCATGCTAAGTCAAATCAGACGTATGATTCATTGAAGCACGAAGTGCTGAATGGCTAAGTCAGAAGAGTGGCCGTGCAACAAAATGAAATCGAGCCGCATCGGCTCGGCGAAACGACAAAGGCATATCGAATCAAGGTGGGAGTATTGACTTCTTTTTACTCCTTCATGCGATAAGTCAAATATATCATTCTATGCTAAGTTAACCTATCGACGCCACGGGCGTGGTCCGATCGGAGATAAATCATAGTGTGAGTCAAACACTAAGTTAGAACAATTGAAATGAAATGTGCATCAAGTACACGAGTCGCTATGGAACATTAGATATCGCAAAGGCGAGCGCCTCGGTGCACAAGCCGTAAGAACATGGGATAACTATAATCGGCGAGTGCCTTAGTGCACGAACCATACCGTGCCTTCGCGCACGAGTTAGAAAGGCTAGAACATTGAAAGACAGTAGGCGAGCGCCCTAGCGTACAAGCCCCGAACATTGATCACTAAGTTATAGAACATCGGAATACGGTCGAAACATGCCTACATGCACAGGATAATAAAAGATGGCTTCGTTGCGAAAGAATACAGTTGTGGCATGAATGTGGCAGAACTGTCAGATATGACATAATGCCTCGAAAGGTGTTCGAGACCTTCGGGTCGTTCGGTTGACGAGCATTGAGTTGAGGTATGATGCCATTGAATAATTAAAACGAAGTATGAAACGTAAGAACACAGAAAGTTAACGGAAGGAATACGAGATAATAAAGTATGAGTCTCGGACTCAAGACTATGTTTGGTTGTTTGAATTTGACTGCTTGAGTAATAAGGGCGTTGCATGGTCGATTGGGATGGCCTTGAGATTAATGTGATAATAACTCGTGCACGATTGTTTCCCCCAAATGGTTAAGTGCCGAAGCGCCCCGGAACCGATTGGCCACAGAGGGATTCGAATAATCTTTGTAGGCGCACATCCTTAAACGAGTAGCACTCGTCTTATAGATGGCAAAAGTCGCAAATAATGGTATGCAGCGGGAACGTTTCGGAGTAGGGACCGCAACCCACCGGTTAAATACCGGGCAGCCCGACCAATATTGAGAAAAGAAGGAGAGAAAAGAAAGTAAGGAACTCCTTTAGTCCATTTCGGCGCAGATATGCTAGCGGCCTTCATATAGCTAAGGAACGATGGGTTGAAAGTGTAGGCACATATGCATCCCGTATATAGATCTTGCTTAGAGATGCACATATAACATGACATGGAAAGAATGGGGCACATTCACCTTGCGTCGATGCAAGGGCGAGTGCATCGACTTGGTAAGAAGTCGCGCCAGAAATCAAACACGAGATTGCTTGTTTGCTTGTCTTTTCAATTCGATAACATGCTTGCCATGCTAGTATGCTTTACATTTTCGAATATGCCATGAAATTGACCCTAAGGAGAATATAGCAAGATCATAAGCTAAGTTCCATGATTCAACATAAATATTACAATGACGGTTTGGAAAGATGATCTTTGTATCAGTACATACGAGGACGAACGTACTGATCCCCCACCAGCTTCATGCAGGGTGCAGAAAATGGATGGCTCACGGCGAAGCATTGCTTGAACGCGTTAAGGCTTCGAATGCCGAAGCGTATTGAAGCGTGCGATCGTATTGACGCTCGGACTATGCAACAGGATTGATACGACCGAGATATAGAAGGCATGATGTATGGAACGGTAAAATCCTTTGTGGGCAAGAGAGAACCTGAATGTTGTAGCCAATCTGGCATATATTGTTAGGCTATTGAAAGCCTTTGTAACCTCAGTTTCAGATATCAATAAAAAGAATTGTTTCGTATACTCTATTTTTCGTTCGTTGTAAACATCGAATCAAAAGATAACCATTTGAGAACTTGTCATCTTGCCTTGCACGAACGCAACTCGAGGCTCGTGCGGCATCACGCCCCCAGCGAGGATGATGATTCGGGTGATTCTGGGTTGGGGCATGACAAATTGGTATCAGAGCTCTAAGCTCAATTTCCTCTGGACGCTCGCTTCATTACAATTCTAAAAGTTGCCCACCACCACTTGATATCACTCTTGACTCTACTCGATGCCGCACTGGATGTTCCATAAAATGTCTAATATAAATCGTGAAATTTTGTTGCATGTGTTTTGGAAATTTCATGATGTTTGCTAAGAAAGTCGCGAAGGGTATATTGCATTGAATGCAACGAGCCGTAAAAATGTTAGTTGCTGCAAGTGCAACAAATTATGAAATACGATTTGAGATGTTGTTGCAATGTAACATATTGAAAGAGAAATAAAATGATGCACGAAGTGCAACGAGTTAATGGTGAATATGCGTTAAAGTGAGAAGTGATAAGCCAATACCGAATGTATTGAACGGATTTGGGCATTGACTTGGAAAGTCGGGAATAAATTGTTGCACGATGTGCAACGCGTGTTGGAAGTAAAAATCATTGCACGTGGTGCAACGCATATCAAATTAATCGTTGCACGAAGTACAAAGGAAATTGGAAATAAATCGTTGTATAAAGTGAAATGAAATGTCGAAAATAAATCGTAGCACGATGTGCAACGCGTATCAGAAGTAAAATTGTTGCACGTGGTACAATGCATATCAAAATAAATTATTGCACAAAATGCAACGGAAGGAATTAAAATCATAAATCGATAGAACGAATCGTTCGGTTGCACACCAAACTTATGTTGGCAAACGAGAACATTGATCGAGTTGTGTCGGGTTTGATTTAATCAAAGTTACGGTTGTGATCAAGCACGATCACTACAGAAATCGTGAGTCGGAAGAGATTATTGGTTTATACTAAGTGTGATGCGAGGGAAATGACTTGAGTCCGAGTGGTATATGCCATACCACGTAGGCGATGAATGACTCGATTTCGAGGGTATATGGTATACCACTTGTGCGATGAATTACATCGACATGTTGTGAGAATTGTGGAAGAATTGTCCGCAACGGACGGGAGAGTACCGAGACTCGATTGGAAATTTGTATGACGGTATATTGATGCAAGGGTTCTTCGAAAATCGGTTGAGACGATAAGGCGAGACTCGTATCAATGAATGATATGTCGGACGAAATTTATAAGTCGGTCGGACTATTGAGACTAGCAAAACGATTATGCCTTGACGCAATAATCGGATCGACGGGAAAGGAAAACTCGAGCTTACAAATGAGTCACACGACTTGCGATCTCGATAGAAATATTGAGCGAGGCGAATCGAACCGCATGACTTGCGATCTCGATAGAAATGTTCGGCTAGGCGAATCGAATCGCACGACTTGCAATTTTGATAGAAATGTTGGGCGATGCGAATTATAATCGAATCGTACGATGTGCGACTTCGATGAAGAGTTGGTTGACGCAAGTAATCATGCCTAAGAAATAGTTGGTTACGTTACGGCAAAACTTATTTGAGTACAACTGAAAAACACGCAAAACTTAGAGGGCGAGATCGTATGACTTGAGGGTTCGATGTTGGATAATCGGTAACTCAGTTACGCGATCAAAGTATAGCGGGATGCGACGAATCAAAAAACGAGTTAATGTGTATGGAAAAGTTCGTTGCGAACTTGGACGTATGCAATGTAAGTTGTCGACGTTGAAAGGGATTCAAAGTTGACCCTTACGCTATCGAAAATGATACAACGTATCGAGATCGATACGTAAGAAAACGTAAGCATGATGTGGGAATACAAAATAGAGCGCGCTTTGCGCTATCAATATTTTATAAATAACAATACGAGAATGAAACGAACTGGTTGATCATGAACCTTGTGATTAATCAAGACGAGACTATATGTCATCGACGATTGTTCAATACGTATAGCATCTCGTGTGTCGACCCGCAAATAAGATAGACTCGAACTCAATGCGAGTAGATACGTTATGAATAGCAGAATTATCGATGATAGTGCATGACTTGACTCGGAGGATAGTTGCACATCAGCTGCGCCGATAGAAAAGGTTTTGTCTGAAATTGGATAGTCACGTAGAATCGTCGGAACGTGATTTGGCTCCGAAATAAGATATAGCATGGTTCGTAGTAAACTGTCCTTCGTTAATGATCCACAATTATAGAGCGTAGCTTCGGGGCAGCTGACCCTAGAAGACTTGACCGCCAAATCAAATTGAATATTGCAGACTGTAAGATGACCCATGCGATATCGCATATGAGATTGCACCGATAAAAAATATAACACGGTGTATGTTTTGGTGATTCAGATAGGCGAGTGCAAGAATCGTGCTATGCACGAGAGGGAACGATAAGGGAATGACTTACGAGTCATGTCGTTAGATTCGAATTCACTTTGCAATTGAGCTTGTGTGAATTGAACTTATATTCGATGTTGCGAGACGGATAAGTTGGGAATTTGCTAGTGAATTCCTACTCGTTAGGAAATCGAATGTAAGACGCATCGTATAGACCTTCGTGTCGAGGCGATCGTTGTCTTGAGCACCGTCCCCTTGATGTAAACTTTTGAGCCGGATAGATTGTGGCCTTTGTGCAATGTCAATTTGAGTTACATCAGGAGAAGTTAAGCATGGTGTCTAGGTAAGTAACCTAGTGGGCGTAGTCCTAAATGTTGATGCATTTGTAAGTCAACGAAGAAATTCGTATGGAGATAATTTAGCCAGACTTCGAAAATAGTTGGTTGTCGATTTCGAACGCAAGGCATTGCAAAGGATCGTTGCGATCGGATGTGCGACGGCTTGACGCGACGCATAGAGTTAGAAGTCCATATGAAACATACGAAATGAGAAAGGCAATTTTAAATCGCGTTGCGTGCAGTGACTCTGTTGAATAAATCACGTATGTATCGAATATATGTATGCGATAAAATTCTGAGAACGGTTATTAAGGATAAGTCCGATCGAGAGTACGAGATGGCAAGCATAGGATTGAAATTTACCTGTTAGCTTTGTTCCAATTTGCTACGACTGGACTTGGTTGAAATACATATATCTTCGGGATGCCTTGAATGTAGGTATGGATCCAAATCGAGTTGTATACAAAATTCAAATCGAGATGCAGGGATGACTTTGAAATGTTAGTAAAAAACTTACAAGATAGTGTGAAACTGAACAACATTGGTGGGACGAGATCGTGAAACGATCTATAAAACACTTAGTCAAAGTGTTGGTTTTGGTTCGAGGACGAACCTTGTTTTGAGTGGTATATTCTGTAATGCCCCGCTCTGCACGGCGCATTACGCTGAAGCGTTGACTCAACGAGTCGCGTTGACCGAATAAAATTTATCGATGCGAATCGATACGAGAGTTACGTTGTCCCGAGCAACGTATCGAACTAAGTTGATGCGAAGAGTTGCCTTGTCCCAAAGAATGTATCGAGTGAATCGATGCGAAGCGCCGCATTGCCCCGAAGGATGAGTGCGTTGAATCGGCTCGAAGATTCTATAAAATCGAATCGACCAAGGCGTAAGTCCGAATCGATGCAAGTATTGATTTTAGTTGGTTTCGTGTGCAGGTTATACTTTGACGCGGAAATATTAGGCGCCAATCTTTTGCCATATTTAGTAAGGGGTCCGCGAAATTAAATCGTCGCCTTACGACGGGCTGAGACTTGGGCATGCTAAGGCAAATCAGACGTATGATTCGATGAAGCACAAAGTGCTCGAATGGCTAAGTCAGGAGAGTGGCCGTGCAACAAAGTTATAAAATCGAGCCGCATCGGCTCGACGAAATGACAAAGGTGTATCGAATCAAGGTGGGAGGATTGACTTTTTTTTACTCCTTCATGCGATAAGTCAAATATATCATTGTATGCTAAGTTAACCTATCGACGCCACGGGCGTGGTCCGATCGAAGATAAACCATAGTGTGAGTCGAACACTAAGTTAGAACAATTGAAATGAAATGTGCATCAAGTGCACGAGTCGCAATAGAACATTTGATATCGCAAAGGCGAGTGCCTCGGTGCACAAACCGTAAGAACATGGGATAAATGTAATCGGCGAGTGCCTTAGTGCATGAACCATACTGTGCCTTCGCGCACGAGTTAGAAAGGCTAGAACATTGAAAGACAGTAGGCGAGCGCCCTAGCGTGCAAGCCCCGAACATTGATCACTAAGTTATAGAACAACGTAATACGGTCGAAACATGCCTACGTACACGAGATAATAAAAGATGGCTTCGTTGCGAAAGAATACAGTTGTGGCATGAATGTGGCGGAACTGTCAGATATAACATAATGCCTCGAAAGGTCTTCGAGACCTTCGGGTCGTTCGGTTGACGAGCATTGAGTTGAGGTATGATGCCATTGAATCATTGAAACGAAGTATGAAACGTAAGAACACAGAAAGTTAACAGAAGGAATACGAGATAATAAAGTCTGAGTCTCGGACTCAAGACTATGTTTGGTTGTTTGAATTTGACTGCTTGAGTAATAAGGGCGTTGCATGGTCGATTGGGATGGGCTTGAGATTAATGTGATAATAACTCATGCACGAGTGTTTCCCCCAAACGGTTAAGTGCTGAAGCGCCCCGGAACCGATTGGCCGCGGAAGGATTCAAATAATCTTTGTAGGCGCGCATCCTTAAACGAGTAGCACTCGTCTTATAGATGGGAAAAGTCGCAAATAATGGTATGCAGCGAGAACGTTTCGGAGTAGGGACCGCAACCCACCCGTTAAACGCCGGGCCGCCCGACCAATATTGAGAAAAGAAGGAGAGAAAAGAAAGTAAAGAACTCCTTTAGTCTATTCCGGTGCAGATACGCCAGCGGCCTTCATATAGCTAAGGAATGATGGGTTGAAAGTGTAGGCACATATGCATCCCGCATATAGATCTTGCTTAGAGATGCACATATAACATGACATGGAAGGAATGGGGTGCATTCACCTTGCGTCGGTGCAAGGGCGAGTGCATCGACTTGGTAAGAAGTCGCGCCATGAATCAAATACGAGATTGCTTGTTTGCTTGTCTATTCAATTCGATAACATGCTTGCCATGCTAATATGCTTTACATTTTCGAATATGCCATAAAATTGAACCTAAGGAGAACATAGCAAGATCATAAGCTAAGTTGCATGATTCAACATAAATATTACAATGTCGGTTTGGAAAGATGATCTTTGTATCAGTACATGCGAGGACGAACGTACTGATCCCCCACCAGTTTCATACAGGGTACAGGGAATGGATGGCTCGCGGCAAAGCGTTGCTTGAACGTATTGAGGCTTGGAATGTCGAAGCGTATTGAAGCGTACGTTCGCTTTGACGCTCAGACTATGCAACAGGATTGATGCAGCCGAGATATAGAAGGCATGATGTATGGAACGGTAAAATCCTTTGTGGGCAAGAGAGAACCTGAGTGTTGTAGCCAATCTGGCATATATTGTTAGGCTATCGAAAGCCTTTGTAACCTCAGTTTCGGATATCAATAAAGAGAATTGTTTCATATACTCTGTTTTTCTTTCGTTGTAAATATCGAATCAAAAGATAACCATTTGAGAACTTATCATCTTGCCTTGCACGAGCGCAACTCCAGGCTCGTGCGGCATCACGCCCCCTGCAAGGACGATGATTCGGGTGATTCCGGGTCGAGGCGTGACAGTTGTGTTCATCCTAGAATATAGGTTCAAATGGTCATGTCTAGTCTAATTGGGTCCACAAGTCAAGGGTTCAATCAATAGATTAGTCCAACAATAAACGAAACCTGTACAAAAAATAAATTAAATAACCATATATAATATAAATAATGTAAAATGACAAAATTAGCCCTATCTAGAATTGTGGTAGTGACAGCCTATGCTAGGATAAGGCCTAGTGTAGGTAGAAGATTAGGTGCAGGTTGTATCAGAAAGTTTGGATGATAGGGTCAGTGCTTGGAATAATAGTAGAAATACTAGGAATTTAGGTGGTAGGGTCAGTTGTACATCTCTTTGTGACCCAGGATGAGCAGAAGAAGCCTCACCCTCAGAAACTCGCAAAGTAGTCATTCTTTGGAATGTAAGAAGACAAATAAGTAATCTATCTGAGCAGAATAACTAAAATATTAGTCCTAAGCATATATATTATCGATTCCTATGCTGTGATGATTCTTTTTAATCAAATAAGTCATCTAATTAAAACACTATATCCTAAGTGTTGTTAAGTTGACCTACATGGGCCACCACTAAAAATATGTCACGATCCACTCTTGAATATTCGGATACATCCAGCCTACGCTTTGAGACACAACATAGAAACTTTTCTAAACCTTTAATTATCTTCAAAATTATATTGAATCAGATTAATGATAGCATATATATCGAGATAAACTAGAAATAAGTCCAAAGATGTCATTTAATTACATTCCTAAAGCAAAAGTAAACTGGAGACAAATTTAGCCAAATGAATATAACTAGTTATTGTAGACCAAGTTCAAATGCGAGATATAAGCTAAGCTATAGGTTATTCTCCAGCAGGATCATCCTCGGGGATGTGAGCCATCGTATCAGTAGCAGGTCCATAGTATGAATTACAAAGCAACTCCTCCTCGTTCAATTCACCTTCAACGATCCAATCAGGAATGGAGCAAAGTACAATCCTACATCTTACAGTTACTGAACATGTAATTGACAAGTATAAAAGACATAAAAAATAAGGAAGTGACAACAAGAGTAATGTAATTACAACAGGAAATAATAGTTGAAATACGACAAATGTTATGAACGTGCAAAGTGATTTGAAAAGCTAGTAGACATGTGATCGGCTATAATAGGAGAACTTGTAACATGTAAATAAAAACAACTTGGGGGTATAAAATTGACTATACATGCATGATGTACAGTCAAGCTCGGATACATGTACTACACTACGGACTTTGATCTCATATTAACTAGATATTTTTCCAACCCATACAAGTGTAAGAAAAGAGAAGTACAACTTGAAACATGTAAGAAAAGTACAACTTAAGAAATGCTTGAGATTCATATAAAGAATAACTTGTAGAAAAGATAAAAAACATTTCACAGAGTCCAACATGCAAAATAGGAATCATGAACAATAATATAAAGATGTAGTGTACTTGCCTTGTTTTACCGAAAAGGTGATGCTAGGATGATCGGTGGCCGGAGTCCTCACACTATGCAAAGGGGCAACATGTTCTCTGTCTAAATAATCTCTATGTCTAAGTGTTGTCTCAACTAAACTAACTATAACACGCTAAAAGCCTATCTACGGTAACATTAGCCAAAGAATAAGTTGCTGCGCAACACAAAACCTAAATCTATACATAAAAGCTACTAGAATAATAAGATAAAATAAATACAGACAAAAATAGATTTGTTTACTAAATTAAAAAGTTATGGTTTACAACTTATTTATATTGTATATCATTTACATACTTAGAATATGATGGAAATATAACAAAATGAAAAATAGTGCTTTAGAGAGGACTCAGACCATAGATCACATATATCATAACAAAGCACTTAACCAACTAAGCTACAAAAGCAATTTGATAACTAGGAAACATATATTGTATATAGCTACACACGACTATAATCCGAGGGAGCTTTACAAGAACAAAAAGGATCGAAAAAAAACTCACTTACCAAACGTGATCGTCGTGCTCGCTCGCTCGTCATCACCATTGTCTATGTTCGTCAGTTCATGTTGGGATTGGAGAGGTGGCTCGGTTCTCGTTGTTACGATCGGCTTGGTGCTCGCCGGCTATGGAAAGATGAGTGGAAGGAAGAAGGGGTGGTTCAGCAGGGCTTTGCCGAGCGGGTGGAGTAAAGGAGAATAAAAAGGTGCAAGGGTCTTTAAATAGAATAGGGGACGAGGAAGATCAATCGGCTCGTCAAAAACGATTACTGTACAAATTTCATTCTTCCTCCCAGTAGAGAGTTCACACTTTGGTGAATTCAATTCACACTAACGGTTCACTTTTTGGTGAATTGAATTCACAAAAACGGTTTACTTTATGGTAAATTCAATTCACACAAATGGTTCACTTTATGGTGAATTCAATTCAATTCACACGTAACCATTTTTGCACATAAGTCCTCCACTTAATTCCTATTTACCATAAGTCCCAAAAAACTTAGTATTGGTAATATTTTACATGTATGCAATCTAAACCTTAATTTGCAAGTAATTGTTTATAAACCAAGTTCCTATTAATTTATAACTAATGCCAATTTGTTATTTACCAATCAACCATTCCTATTTAATATTAATTAAAAAATTGTCATTAATCAATTTAGAATTCTTTTATGATAAATATTTAAAATTTATTTTCTCCTAAATAAAAATATAACAAAAATTAATAAATTATAATTAATTATTTATAAATTTATTTAAGCTCAAAAATTTAAAAATTCCTATTTATTTTGTAAAATTAAGGAGTTACATCATGTTTGACACTTTAATATAGGGAAAAACAAAATATTAGAACTTTGGGTTTTAAGGAAAAATGGATTAATTATGTGGAACTTCTGCTTCACACCTTGTAATTGTAAATTTTACTTTTCAATTTTATTGGCATAGTATGAACTTCAGGTTTTTATGAACTTCAGATTCAAGATAAACTCCAGGGTTAATAATTTTATGAACTTTAGGTCATATTTTTTGCTTCTGAAAAAAATGATAAGCCTTTACGAGCTTTTTAGGACACTACCCCATATTAACTAATTTCTAACGGATCCTTTGTTCAGTTTCTAACGGCCTTAATGTGTTACAAATTACTAACAAAAAAAAATTCTTATTATTTACTATAGTCCATTACAAATATACCACTAATATTTTTATTCTATAATCATTATTTTTTGGTGAAAAAATTGTCGCACAAATCTATTGGGGAAATTTTTTTAGCGCCCCAATTCACTCATATTCCAGAAGAAACATCGCTACTTTTCAGAACTTGATACATCCCTCATTTTTCACATATATCAATTAGTTCTCATTTTTTACATTTTCTCTGGCACAATGACAATGAAGAGGAGCGACGGGTCCTCCTTGGTGAAGTCGGTGAAGGCAAGGCAGATCATGGACAACAGGGGGAACCCCATGGTGGATGTCAACCTCGTTACCGTCGGTGATAGAGGCACTTTTACCGCTCCTCCGTCCCGAATGGGGCCTCAATCGGGATCTACGAGGTCCTCGAGCTCCACGATGGAGACAAGGGAGTCTATGGAGGGAAGGTGGTGCTCCACGTCGTCGCGAATATCAACGATATCCTCGGCCCCAAACTCTCGATGTCGACCCCAGGTAAAGAAACACCCCAGGAAGATCAAATCTTTGGTAGTATTATTGGTTCTTTTAATTTGTGCATAGTTCCATAATGTTATATGTAGTTACATCTAGGGCTGTTAAAGTTATGATTCTAACCCCAAAAGACCAATTTTAAGAGTGGCAGTAGCTGGTTGTCGTAAAAACTAATAAAATTGAAGATTGTATATGAATTTATATCCTAAAGTTTAGATGAACAAGAAATAAAGGTGAATTTTGTAAAATAATTGAGAAAAAAAGGATCTTTGGAGAAACACTAGGGCGGTTGCCAACTTGATACCTAGAAAGATACAATATTTCGAAGTAGTTACATAAATTTGCCTAAAACTCCATAATGTTATGTTGTCAAACTATATTAAGTTCCATAAGTTGCAATTAGTGATGCTAAAGTCTACTATCAGTTTATCTAGGTTTCTGTTATGAATTTTGCCCCATTAACCTAAACCCTATAAAAATTGGAATTTTGAAAATAGTAATTCTTTTCTAGATTTTATGTAATTGCATCATGTTATGTTGTTAATTTGTATTAAGATCCATAGCATATACTTAATGTTGTTAAAACTCTTCTTAATCGATCGATTAATCAAAGTTTTAGTTATGAATTCAGCCCAACCAACCAGTATTTTTAGTTCGGCACCAGTCGATTGAACCCGAAACTGGAATTTTAGAGTTGTTGTTTAGAATTTTCAAGTTATTTTTTGGCTTGTAATTTGGATATAAGCGGTGGGAAAGATCGTGATTAAAGTGTTAGAATTTGGAAGTGTTGGAATCAATTTAACATTCTCCTTCATTTTGTAGAGCATGGCATTTTTTAGCTATCTAGAATACTTTTTTTCTTTTCTTCATGAATGTGTTTAGCAAAATTAAGACATTTGTTGGACTTCAAGCTTGATATAACCATTCCAGCTCGAGGAGAGAGGAGTGATCTACTAAATACAGAGGGTGAGAAGAATGATTATGATTGGTGAGTTACATTTTGAAAGTGATCGTTATGGTTTCATACATTTTTTGAAATTTTTTGATACGCTTGGGGTGTTTACATTTTGTCGATTAAGAATCTTGACATACAGACATACAATGAAGTGGAAACATGAACATAAATGGATTCACAATTATTCTGAATTGATTATACAACCCAAATCTTCATTGTATTTGACGAACCTTCATTTTTTACATTTGCAGCTTTGGAAAATGCTGTGATATCTTTGGTCTTCTTATCAAGTTATTTTTTGCATGTAGTTGCTAACCTATAATGGATTGTTTCATCGATTCATTTCAACTGGCCAAGTAGATACGGTCCTTCTATTTGCTGCTGATAATCAATTAACTGAAGTAGCGAACAATGCCAAGTCAACGAAGGATCCCATTTATTCAAAAGTATTGAGTTCTACATTGAGCTCGATAATAGGTTGGGCAGAGAAAAGACTTCTCGCTTATCATGATACCTTTGACTCTAGTAATATTGAATCAATGGAGTGCATAGTCTTTTTAGGGGTATCAGCTGCTAAGATACTAGTCGAAGATATTTCAAGAGTATCATCGGCGGAGGAGAGAAGAAGTTGATGTTGCTCGCAGTAGGATTGACACCTATATTTGTTCATCCCTTCGTTATGCTTTTGCTCAGGTAAGTTACTTTCATCTAAGAAACCTCTCCTTTTCACCCCCTATGCCAGAAGTTTGTTGTACCACAATTTTTTTTAAATTTGATATGAATTTAACAAAACGGTAAATCTGATTGCTTTACGTTGCATCCAATTTTAGTCCTCATATATCATAAGAAATAGCTATAATTTTGGTGAAGTTATGGTTATAACAAGTTCAATTGATCTTATATGTATGCTAGAACACGGAAAGACCAGGACCAAGCACTTGCACTATTGCACACACACACATGCGCCTTCACCTAATGAGTGACAAGATTTACTGTAGCTACTAAACCCCCTGTTGATTATTCTTGTGATCTATTATTGACAGATGATGGAAAAAGGAGACTCAAGCAAGCATTCATCTGGAAATCAGAATGGTCCTACTCCAGTTCTTATAATTCTTTCTAATGACATCGGTGATTTGGCAAGGAAGGAAAAGGAACTATTTAGTCCAATATCGAAGAAATGTCACCCTCTGGCTGCAGGTGTTGCTGTAGCTGCTCTTCATTCTTGCTACAGGAATGAGCGAAAGCTGTTTACATCGAGTACCACAGATCTGACAGTTGATTATGTCTAAGTACTTAAAGCTGCTGACAAGTTAGAGAAAGGTCTGCTGCATATTGCAGTTGAGGATTCTATTGATAGTGAGGATGTTGGAAAGTTGCTAATTCGTGAGATGCCTCCTTATGAGGCCGACTCTTCAATTTCTGACCTTGTGAAGAAATGGATACAGACAAGAGTGGGCAAACTAAAGGAATGGGTTGATAGAAACTTAGAACAAGAGGTATGATTGGACTTCCTTTATTTCCAAATGTTCTGTCTTTCTGTGGATGATGTTTCATAGATTTGTTTCAACTGGCCAAGTGGATACGGACCTTCTATTTGCTGCTGATAATCAATTAACTGAAATAGTGAACGATGCCACATCAACGAAGGATCCTATTTATTCAAAAGTATCGGGTTCTACATTGAGCTCGAAAATGGGTTGGGCAGAGAAAAGAATTCTCGCTTATATATTCTCTCTTATTTGCTGCAATCATTATATTCTCTGAGCCTTCTAATTTTTATCTACAATTATAGACTAAAAAACTCAAATTAAAAATAAAAACAATGCTAGTCCTCTTCGTGTAAGCCCTTTACCTCGTTTTAGTACTAGTGTCACAAAATTGAAACGAAGGCCATTTTTTGCTCCTTGTGCTAGCCCACCTCCTGCTGTACAGCTAACAAATTCTGTGCAAGTAAAGATATTTATTTGTGTGTTTCTTTATATGGATTTCACTATATAGAGCAATTTTGTATAATTATTTATTATATCACCCTCTCTTATTTCCCCTCCCCTCTAATATATTCGGTAGACTCATTCATATTTTGCTAGAGTATCTATTCATCAATTCCAAATTCTTCCTCATCCATTCAAATTTTGCTATAAATTATATTGTATCATTCTTAACTAGAGTGCTATTAGCCAAGAACGAGTTGTGTATTAATCAGCTCATTTTTTATATTTTTCCCTGGTCAAGTTTCTCAGAAAATAACCATGACTTTTTGAAGAGAATTTTCTTTTATGTTATTTTTGATATGATGCTTTTGAATATTTTATTAGAATAATTCTTTATTATAGTCTGTAAGAAAAATATAACCATGTTAAAAACTAGAAAGTATCTCATGTGGATATCTTTTGGGCATACTGCTGAAAGAAAACCTATCTTGCACCCCCATCAGCTATCAAATGATTCAAATCAAACAAAGCAAGAAATGGTTACAACAAAAAATAAGGATAATTCCATAAAATCTCTCCATATGAAGCTAAATCAAACCCCAACAGTTAGAGAAGATCGATTCCTATAACCTAAATGCCTGCAAATCCTAAAAAAATGACAAAAAGTAAATTAAGAACCAAAAGACAATAAAAAAATTATAGAGAAGAAACAGAAGAGATAAACATACCCTTTCTACTCAGAATCCAAGGCACTAATCCAATCTCTAAAATATTCTACTTGTTTCCCTCTCCTCACCTTACGCCAAAGTTAAATCAAACACAAACAGTTAGAGAAGATCGATTCCTATAATGTAAAGCCCTGCTAACCCTCAAAAATGAAAAAAGTAAACTAGGAACCAAAAGACAATGAAAAAGAAAAATTATATAGGGAAGAAACAGAGAAGATAAAATACCTTTTCAGGTCAAAATCTAAAGCACTAATCTAGTCTCAAAAAATAAAGTTACTTAAATATTCCCCGTAATTCATAAGTATAGTGTTGCAGGCAATAACAAACCTGTACCATGAGTACATTCAATAAAACTGCATAATATTAGCTTTACTCAAGTAGGTCACGGATATATTAACTGCATCTAGGTGATCGGGGGAGCTGAATATACTGATAATACACCGATGCCTCCAAACACTTTGCATGCTGCTTTGGTGTTAAGCACAAAGGCTCATGCATGCATTTCTTCAATAGATGATTCACTTACCAACTCTTTACCTTGTTTTGTTGTTTTTTTTCTCTAAAGATGTCCCTGGTAGTAATAAAATTGAGCAATCATTCATGATGAGAACATTTTTGCTACAGTTGTTATTTGTGTTGGTCGGGTAGGGAGCTAAACCATTAGCCAGATGTCCCCAAATACTCATTATTTTACTTAATTTATATAATTTTATTTTTGATTTAAGTTCTTATGTTCTGCTATCTTCATGTTCTGTTATGTTGCTTTAGTTACAAACTTCACTTATATGCAGGTAATTGATAGTTGTAGCTGATACCCATAAAAATGCAAAAGTTGCTTCAAATAAAGTTAAAATTAGATACAAAGAGATGCCTCCCATCCCATTTGTAGAAGATACTATTAAGGTTGGGAGTTTTCTTTCTAGTACACTGAAAGATGCCTTGAAGAAGGGGATGTAAATTGGTGCTTTCTGTCAGGTGAATGTGACAAGATCATAGAATGGGAGGAAATAGCAGTTTGATTTGGATAATTGATGGAGAAAATACGGTTCATATGTTTCTTTTACTCAAGTAAATGAAAGTTCTTGAATTATGAAGAAATATTATTAATGGCATTCTGAATTGCTTATTTTGGTTTTCCTTTTTAGTTAGCTCTCTGATTCAATCCTTATCAAATTTATAGTTGTATATAATGTTTAATTCCTTGGAAATTAATGAGCTTAAATTTATTACTTAATGAGTAATGACATCTTTTTCCTGTGCACAGTCCCCCTAAAAGCACCAAGACCTTGTTTCCCATATTCTTAATCTTCCATTGTCAAAAGTTGTTTGCAAAACCAAGCGCACTGGTAGCAGATTTGGTGGAAAAGAAACAAGGTCCGACTTGCTGTAAATTTTGTACATTCATATCTTTTGAAGAAGCCAGTAAAAAGTACATTGGATAGAGATGTTGCATTCTCTGAAGACAAACTTTGAAACATATGTCGTTACAATTTCCTTGCGGAGATGGTCCTTTCCTAACTTCTATGTTGTGAGTGATTGGTATGTGCATGCATGCACTGTTGCTATCAATGAATTTATTTATTTTAACATTATACATGTAATGATTAGTGATTATCAATGTATATATGGTTGATTCATATACAATATTGTATTTTGTGAGAATTAAAAGAATTGTAAATTTATGGATCCATGGGCATTAATGTATATATGGTTGAAATTTGGTTGATATATAATATATGGTTGAAATTTGGTTAATATATGATATATGGTTGAGTGTAATACAATATATGGTTGATAATCAATGATTAAATATTATCAATGTATATATGGTTGAAATTGGTAAATTTATGTATATATGGTCATTTGGATGCGAAAATAAATAAAAGGTTAGATTAAAAAGGATAATTCTAATTTTTTTTAAAAAATATTTTTAAATATACTAACGGTTTGAGTCTGTTAGTATTTAATTCTACATATATTTATAAACTTGTTAGAAAAAATAATTACTAACAGTTATAGTCGTTAGAATCATTAAATACTAACAGTTAGTAATATTACTCACGCCTATATACTCACGAAACATACCTGTTAGAATTAATTTTTGTAACATGTTTAGCTTGTTACAATACAACTGTTTTGGTGTAGTGGGACAGACTATGACTTCGCCAAATTTTGCTTGTTGTAAAATCCTGACAACGTGCAATATTTTTATCCCCATGATATTTTTGATCGGGTATGTTACCGATGTCAACAGGGCAACGCCCCCTGGTCGGGGTCCTGCTGTCTTTTCAATGGGCGGGGATCAAGGGGGCATACTGTTTGCTGTGAGAAAACTGTTTGTTGCGGAGTTCCATAATAAATTACAAAACTGTGGAGATCCGCAAGACAACTCTATATCGTGAAGCTGCTATGTTATGGATGGCAACTCCATTTTATGGAGTTGACCTATTCCAAGGTGCTGGCTTCTAGAAGACATCCGCAACGTCTACTTTTGTCAGACTTCCATGACATCTTCCTTTGACGGACTTTTGCGACGTCTTATAGAAAGCATCCGTGACATCTTCAGTGGAGCTTCCGTAACTGTAAGAAATGGTCTGTGTCACCCCCACTTTCCTGAATAGGACTAATATAATCATTTATATTATTTTATTATTATTTAAATTATTAATGTTAGTGTTTTTACATTATTAGTTAAATAGGTATTTTGTTGATATAGATAAATATATGTTCAATAAGTTTTTATTATAAAACTTGTAATATATTGCATAAATATAGATACAAAATATTTATTTTTAATTTTATAAATAATTTTAGAATTGATTGGTATTTATTTCATTTTATGATATATATATATATATATATATATATATATATATATATATATATATAATTTATATATATATATATAATTTATATATATATATATATATATTATATATATATATATATATATATATATAATATATATATATATAATATATATAAAATATATTTTATATATATATATATAAAATATATATAAAAAAAAAAAAATATATATATATATATATATATATATATATATATATATATATATATATATATATATATATATACTATTTATTTATAAATATATACTATTTATTTATAAAAGGGATTAGTAAATAGTATTTTTAATAATAAATGAATAATATGTATAAGTGGTTAGTTTATATATAATAAATAAATATATAATAAAATATATGTATTTATGTATGTATGTATGTATAAATTGATATATAAATATAAGGTATTAAAGTAATAAATAAAAGAAAAAAAAAGTCAAAATAGAAGTGAGAGTCAAAATAGAAATCAAAACCCACACCACACATACAGAACAAAGCAACAACAGCAACAATACCAAACCAAACCCCCATGGGCTGCGCGGCCAAAGCCCGAGCTCTCTTTTCCTTATATGTACGCAATACAGAGAGGGGGAGAGAGAGATTTTTCGTCCAAACCCTAGTCATGCTCACTTTCGTCGTTCTCGACGACCTAGGTGGCCACCCCGACGGCCGAGAGTAGCCGCAGGACCGTCAATGACCAGCCAAGCGCGTGAAACAGAGCAACAGGCACAACAGAAATAGCGGTTGGGAGAGCCATCTTCGTAGTGAGATAACTTTGTGCACGCTCGATCGATTTTCGATCCGTTTCTTCGGGTATGATCCTAACCTATACACCTTTAATCACTTTCAAATAGTTCATGCCGATTCGCATCATGTGCGACGAAAAACGAGTTCCAAAATCGAAAAAAAACTTGATTTATTGGACGTTAGAAACTGTCCCGAAACTCCTACTTTGTAGCCGATTTGCGACCAGCGTATTACTAGTTTTCAAACTCGGTCTGAAGAGACTTTTAGACAATATATAGAAGATCAAAACCCTTCTTGTAGATTTAATTTTTATGTATTACACAGAAAGTTATTGGTTTGTGAAGTTGGAGAAAAAAAACTCTTTTTAAAAACTGAAATTTTAGAAAAATTATCCCGATACGCCGTCCGTCCCATCAATCCGGGCGACATAGTCGTGAACTGAAAGTATCGAAAGGTGCGTATCGACTTTGTGGACGTGTGGGCTTTGACGGAATTCAAATTGGTCGCGTATGCACGACGAATTTGATCGTATCCGTCAAAATTCACCGTATCGACCTTTTTGCAAATTTGTCAATTACTTTGTGCACGTTCGTCATATCGAGACAAAACATAAGCCAACAGGACCGTATCATTTTTTTGGTCCTGTATACCAAGTTTGGTCCGATTCTGAGAAAGTCGATCGGAACGCTATTTTGGCGGGCCTGCGACCCAATCCAATGGGCAAATTTGTGCACGGCCCACCGGAATCCAACTTTGGATATACGGTTGGGTTCGTCTCATCAAACCGGACCTGTAGACATGTAATTTGATGACTTTACAGACCATAGTTTCTGGCACATTTTTTGGTGTAAAGTGTGTCCAACAGCGGATACCATTTTTGACCAAAAATAACCATTTTGCCTCTGTATCCAGAATTGGACTTATGGGTAGGCGTTTCTAGCTAATTTGACCATTCTGAGAATCTTGGTAATGTATGCTTCAGCATTAGGAGACTGTTGTGCGATTTGACCGTTCGTGGCTCATTGAGTGGGTTGTAGTTTCGATTTTCTCAGATCAGGACAATAGGCAAGTACATTCTCTGATACTTTTCATTGTTTTGATATCTAACATATCCGATTCAATTGTAGTGTTATACTTGATTCTCGATACGAGGATACACGGACTAGTATACGTGATTCTCGTCATAAGATGTTATTCCTGGTTTACCTGGTATATGGGTTGTAAAACCCCTATTTTTTAAAATTATTTTTTATTATTTTATTAGACTTCAAATTTAATTTATACAATTTATGGTTTTATTAATTATTAAAAATAACATTTGCCATTGTTGAGTTTTGGAGCACTAGACGACCAAGGCTTTTAACACAAAAGATGTAACAGTGTGCCTTGACTGGTGTACTAGCCATGCCGGGGGAAGCCTAGCCATAGTGATGTCCAAACTAGGAAAAACCAGACCAAGTTGTGAATTGACTCATTTAAAGTATTTTAGTTAAATATTATTTTATATATTGATTTTTAGATGACCCGGTTGGACTAAACCAGCCCGAACTGGACCCGGACCGAACCCAAACCAAGTAGGCACGTGGTGTGAACAATGACGACCATGTAGGCATATCTTATGTATGTAAAAATATTTCCATAATTATTTTAGAATTTGCATGTGCAATTTCTAATTATTTGATTATTATTGGTATGTTATTAAATAATATTTTACAATATTGTACAACTTTTCTGGACCCGAATACGGGTGTAGGGTATATGCTCACCAAAACCACCATTTGATATTTTTATTATTTTAATTTTACTTAATATTATTTTTGGGGACTAACTCAATAGGTAATTTTTAGTAGTTATTAATATTGATGTTTATCTTCAACCAAATAGAGAATATATTTGAACATATATTTAAATATCTTATATATATGGAAAAGATAATGTTAAAATTATTTTCTCAATTGTGGAGATTCATTGAATGTATTTAGATATATATACATATATATAAAAGAAAAGAAAAGGATAAAGAATGAAATATATATATATATATATATATATATATATATATATATATATATATATATATATATATATATATATATATATATATATATAGCGACTAATGGACGGCCCAAATGGGGGCACCCATGAGCTAACTTAGCAGCTTTGTGCTGCTGTTGCTCCCGACCATTAAAAAAGGGGTTGCACCTAGCAATTATTATTGTAACCATAACCCAGCCGATCCTAACTCTTATTATTAGGAACAACAACACCAACAACATGGCCGCCACCATCTAATCCAATCCCTAATTTCTTCTCCTTCTCTCTCCTTCATCCTCCTCCCACTCCTCAGCGTACGTGCCAGCCTCGCCGGAGCGACAACATCTCCGCCTCCCGATCGTCACGGCGACAACAACAACAATAAAACAACATATTCCCACTTTAAGGTATCCCACTTCCCCGATCAATTTCTCTGTCAATTTTTGTTCGTTTTTGATTCCGTAAATTCGTGTAGAAAGCCCACATGACCCTCTTCGAGATCCTCCAGGTGGATTTCAACATGGCCATCGAACTTGCTCGAAAAATCGAGACGAAGTTGGAGAAAAACTCACTTTTCTGAAATATTAAAAACTGTTGGAAAATACCAACTTGTCGGCCAATTTTTGTTCTGTACATTAAAATTTTGTAGAAACTAATTTAAGGCAGTCAAAGATAACATAACCGAGATTGTAACGCACCTTCTAGATTCACTTTTCATCTTGTATGTAGAAAGTTACACGTTGTTAAAATTTTACGAAAAATTATAAATTCTATTTTTAAACAGTAGAAAAACACCCGATACGGCGTGCGCCCCGACAAACCAGGCGACGTGGTCGCACACTATATGCATCGAAAGATGCGTATGGATCTTGTCGATGTGTGAGAACTGACGGAACCCAATTTCGTTGCATGTGCGCGACGAAATCAGTGTGTATCCGTCGAGATACCCCTGTATCGACCTTTGGCAAATTAAGTCACAACTTCGTGTACAATCATCAAATTGCGACAAAATTTGTGCCATTGGACTCGAAATATTTTTCTGGTCCTGTGAGCCAAGTTTGGTTCAATTCTGAGAAGGTTGATCGGGACGCCATTTTAGCGGGCCCACAATCCCACTCAACGGGCGATTTTGTGCATAGCCTACCGAAATCCAAAATTGGACATACCGTTGGGTTCATCTCATCAAAACAAATTTGTAGACATGCAGTTTGACGACTTTAGAGACCGTAGGTTCTGGCACGCTTTTCGGTGCAAAGCGGGTCCAACGGCGGACATCGTTTTGACCCAAAATTTATGATTTTGCTCCTGTTCAAGAATTTAACTTTTGGACAGTCATTTCTTAGGTATATCTTATATTCCAAACTTGTTCGTGATATTTGTTGCAGCATCCGGAGTCATCTACGGGATTTGGCTTTCTCTGGCTCCGTTTATTTGTCGGTTCGAGCTACTGGATCTTTGCTTTTGCACATAGCAAGATACCTTGCCATCTTGTACTTATATTTGATTCATGATATTTTATATGTTGCTAGTATTTTACATTAGTAAGAGTGTGTCCAAGTATGACTTGGGTGCCATCGATATGTGTATCGATGTTTGTGTGTGTGCGTGTGTGTGTGGACCATATGTGGTAGCTGACTTTTCTGATGTGTTAAAGTTATACTCCATAACTTCTTTAACCTGTTGACATGTCTCATACACGACACAAGAAGTGAGGATCATGGAGTTTGCACGAACCTACGTATTCGACTTGCTACCGATACGGGCGGTTAGCATATCAGTTTATTTATGGATTAGCGGAGTCTAGATAGCGACTTGCATAGAGATATGGATCGCCAAGTCATGCATATGACTTGTGTGATAAATGGGCAGGGAAAACTACTGGGTTGTATGAGCTAGCCCAAAGCCTTCTAGTTGTCCGGTTATGGGTTCATGGTTTCCCTGTTGTGGGTGTATCGCTAGAGGATATATCCATTGCACGGCCCTGACCACGCGTCAGATACGGTCAGGAGGTATGCTAGCAATGCAAAGTATGGACTAGGGGATATATCCATTGCACGGCCCTGACCACGCGTCAGATATGGTCAGAGACGTATACTAGTTCATGCGAAAGCCTCTAGCGGATGCTATACTTTATTCCTACCCACTTATACATTCCAGTATAGTTTTCGACTTGTATTACACCTAGATGGTTAGGTTCCATTATGTTGGAGCATGTGATCTTTCTTTTGTCATGTTTCATATACAGTTCATTATGGTATTTTTTATGTATCTTGCTACGTCCCTTTGAGGACCTGGTTATCTCTCCATGTGTGTGCTTTCATGGTTTACTGCAGGTGTTATAGCCAAGATTGTGGGCGTCTCCATTTCTTCGAAGATGATCGCTCTTGGTTCGTCTTGATACTTTTATGGATCATTTTCTTGTATACTTTATCTCCTTTTGTTAGTTGGTAGTGGACTTTATCTCCGCCCAACGATTGTACCATAAATATTCAAGTTGATTTTATACTATTATTCTTTTTATTGTGGATGAGATTTAGTTTGTCTTGGATTACTACATTTTACAGCTTATGTATACATGCAAGGTTTCCATATATTGGAGTGTGCTTCGTATGTATACAGCTGGCATGATACGTATCTGGTCCCAAGTATTTTGGGACTGGGGCGTTACATGTTTTTGTGGTGGCCCATGCAGGTCGAGTTTGTCATTTCGGTTACGTAACTGTACCGACGTAAACCTGCAATATAGGATTAGAATTTAGGAATCTCATCCACATGCTTGACATCCTCTCTTGACTTCAAATTCCGAACTCTCGTTCACCTACCTTGATTTGCATCTAGCTTGATTCCTTGCTACCGTTGATTCTTATTTTCGTGCTTAGTGTCAACTAGGAAGATGACTACACTAGTATATTCTCATTGGTCAACCCCATGGCTAGAAGGATTACATTGACAACTAGTATGCATTGAGATCCTTTTTGAGTTATAAAGATATGAGGATAAGAGGAGCCATATTTTTCTAGAAGTATGAACTTAAGGATTAGTTAATTCCAAGTTGGGTAGTAGCAACATTAATAACTTCGAATGATTTTAGAACTTTATTTTTATCTACAAAATGATAGAGGAATCTATATACAATTGAGAAAGGAATTGGAATTGATTTTGAGTTTTGATTTTTGATTTTTGAAGGTCTTTGAAAATTACTTATGATTCAGTAAATTATAGCTATACATCCTTGAATAGATATAAAGTTAGTTGAAAGGAATTTTTTTGAAATTTAAATGCTGCTGTAAGATTATGAGGACGGTTGATAAGGCTTGGTTTTAAATTGGGTTGTATGGTTCCCAATTAATAAGTTCGTAAAATTTTGAATTTTAAGTTTGGAGTAAGGTTATTAAGAATTTTGGTTTAAAATATTTTGAAGGATATATAATCAAATTGAGGATCTACTTTAAACTCTTGTATGAATTACGATTGATAAATCCTATTTAAATTTTGAGTTTTAGATTTGGGTTAATGATAGAAGGAGAAAAACACATAGATTTGATTTGTGACACAATAGAGGTTTATTCGAGATTGATTGGAAATTTTGGAGGAAAAAAATAAATAAATAAAATAAAATAAAATAATTTCTTTTTGATGACTGATAAGATCATTAAATATTGAGTTTAAAGTTAGATTACTAACATTACAATCTTTGAAAAAGGTTACTAAAGATGTGGTAAAAAGTTATTTTGATTGATTAAAGAAATTTACCATTTAAAAAGTTGTAATTTTGTTTGAATGACTTAGAAATAGAAGTTATGTGATGAGTGCGTTAAAATATTGAGTTGTAAATTTTATATTATTCGTGATATGTTAAAGTTTATCTTGAGGGTTATTGGAGAAATTTTTGGAGTTTTAAAGTTATGAAGTGATATAATTTTTTTTTTGATTCATGAGTTTCTTGAGTTTAAAAGTTGGAGTGGAAATGTTAAATTTTGGAAAGGTTAGTAATAACGTGATGGAAGTTTACTTGGAAAGGGATTTGATTTGGTCATGATTAAATTTGACGGCTTGGAGGGGATACGAAATTTGGATAGTTCATTTTAGAGAAATTTATTAAGGAACTTTTGGAGGAAACTTGAGTTTTCAATTTTAATATTAGGCCACCAAGATAGCCCTAATAAATTGGAAGTATTCCATACTAAATGACATGTCACTCATGACCATGATAGTAGTATATACATACACAAGCGTTGCTAGTCATCTACCAAACTATATTGTATCTCAATCTTTACTTACTCGATTTTTCCTCGAATCTCGATCTTTTATGGCAACCTTCTAACCCAGTTGCAATTTAAAAAATAATTTAATTGTTCATTGACTGTATTCAGTTAAGAGGCTATCTTCTCTCTACTATATTCCTAAATTATTTTGCTGGAATTTTTAATTAATTTTATTGCATGCTTTAACTTGATCTCCTTTATTTTTGAGCATTATTATTCACCTCATGAACTCCCACATTCTATTTTGGATATTTCGGCATCCTTTACCGTGACTTGAATATTTGGAGCACAACACTAAACTTTTCCTTCCCACAAATTTCATATGTAAGACCTAGACGGGCACACCTTCATGTTGATATATTATGGCCGCTAAAATACGTCTTCTTTTACTCTATTTCTTGATGTGACCTTATGTTCAAAATGGCCAAACCATAACCTCTACCATGACACCAAAATACTTTCCGACTTCAATTAAGAGATCCAAGCTTGACTCAATCCTTTAACCCGATATGTGAATATGTTCTACTAAATTCCTTAATGCTAAACTTTGTGCATTATCTTGATTGTTTGACCCATTATCCCATCACACTATTGGTTTAACTCTTGTAAGTTGGATAGAATACCTCATGTCCCAACAAAGCCTTTGTCCTTGTGACCTATGTTGATAAGTTTATTCAGACTATAAATTCAAAGGACCTTAACTTATCCAGACAACCAAACCGTAAGTGAAGAAAACTAGGACAACTGTAAAGGCCCACACTTCGAGCAAGACTTTATTTTAAAAGATCTTGGACTATTTAAAATTTCCTTCATCAGTACCTCCCTTGCTCAAATTTTGACTATCTCATGCTGCTAATGTAGCTTCAGTTTTGCAAGCTTATTTCGTTATCAAGCTTGATCATAACATATATTATTGGGTGCACCCACTAACATATTGTCTAATCAGAACTGGTGCATGATGGTCTGATCAACCTATTGCACTTTGGTTCGCTTTTCATATATTATACTACGTGGATAGAGACATAGTTAAACTTGCCCTTAAAGTCTCATCCGTGACTGCCTTGACAATTCTCTTTGAATTAGTCAATCGCCTTTGAACCATGTATTAGTATTCAAACCATCTACCTTGGACTCTTGATGGCTTTCGTCTTTACCTATTCTAGACAAAACTTGTACTTGATAGATCGACTCAAGGTATCACCCTTGGTCGCCCTATCAGTTATTTATACACAAATATAGATAACCACCAACTGACTCATGTGGCTATATTCTCGTCTTTAACTACTCCTCATTCCTCAACCCTAGAATTGTTATCGTGTCCTTCCAATTATTCTTGAGCACTCGAGAGTGATTCTAATCATCAATTGATCAAACCCTCGACCAAGACGATTAGTATCCAGTTCTCCCTTAAGGAATCACATCTCCTAAATGTCTAATTTATTCTCTTTGGCCTACTCAATTCCTTACTGTTCTTCTAAATTGGATATTCAAAATTTTGTTACCTTCACTAGCGATCCTTATTCAATTCCATAACCACGATATATTTTTGTATATATCGACTCCACAATTTTCTATTGCATGGTGGTGTTGAACACCGTTTTATCGCCTCCTTCAAAATTTTTTTAATTATATTTTGGTATTGACGAACTCTTCCTATCCCTCAACCCTATCTACCCTATTAATCCTAAATTTCGAGGACAAAATTCTTGTAAGTTGGGTAGGATATAAAACCCCAATTTTTTTAAATTATTTTTTATTATTTTATTAGACTTCAAATTTAGTTTATACAATTTATGGTTTTATTAATTATTAAAAATGACATTTCCATTGTTGAGCTTTGGAGCACTAGACGACCATGGCTTTTAGCATGAAAGATGTAGCAGTGTGCCTTGACTGGTGTAATAGCCATGCCGGAGGAAGCCTAGCCATAGTGATGTCCAAACTAGGAAAAACCAGACCAAGTTGTGAATTGACTCATTTAAAGTATTTTAATTAAATATTATTTTATATATTAATTTTTAGATGATCCGGTTGGACTAAACCAGCCCGAACTGGGCCCGGACCGAACCCAAGCCAAGTAGGCACGTGGTGTGACCAATGACGACCATGTAGGCATATCTTATGTATGTAAAAATATTTCCTAAATCATTTTAGAATTTGCATGTACAATTTCTAATTATTTGATTATTATTGGTATTGTTATTAAATAATATTTTACAATAGTGCACAACTTTTCTGGACCTGAATACGGGTGTGGGGTATATGCTCACCGAAACCACCATTTGATATTTTATTATTTTACTTTTACTTAATATTATTTTTGGGGACTAACTCAATAGCTAATTTTTAGTAGTTATTAATATTGATGTTTATCTTCAACCAAATTGAGAATATATTTGAACATATATTTAAATATCTTATATATATGGAAAAGATAATGTTAAAATTATTTTCTCATTTGTGGAGATTCATTGAATGTATTTAGATATATATACATATATATAAAAGAAAAGAAAAGGATAAAGAATGAAATATATATATATATATAATATATATAGCTTCTAATGGACGGCCCACATGGGGGCACCCACGAGCTAACTTAGCAGCTTTGTGCTGCTGTTGCTCTCGACCATTAAAAAAGGGGCTACACCTAGCCATTATTATTGTAACCATAACCCAGCCGATCCTAACTCTTATTATTAGGAACAACAACACCAACAACATGGCCGCCACCATCTAATCCAAACCCTAATTTCTTTTCCTCCTCTCTCCTCCATCCTCTACCACTCCTCGGCGTGCATACCAGCCTCGTCGGAGCGACAGCATCACCGCCTCCCGATCGTCACGGCGCCAACAACAACAATAAAACAACAGATTCCCACTTTAAGGTAACCCACTTCCCCAATCAATTTCTCTGTCAATTTTTGTTCGTTTTTGATTCCGTAAATTCGTGTAGAAAGCCCACATGACCCTCTTCGAGATCCCCCAGGTGGATTTCAACATGGCCATCCAACTTGCTCGAAAAATCGAGACGAAGTTGGAGAAAAACCCACTTTTCTGAAATATTAAAAACTGTTGGAAAACACCAACTTGTCGGCCAATTTTCGTTCTGTACATTAAAATTTTGTAAAAAATAATTTAAGGCAGTCAAAGACAACATAATCGAGATTGTAACGCACCTTCTAGATTCACTTTTCATCTAGTATGTAGAAAGTTACATGTTGTTAAAGTTTCACGAAAAATTGTAAATTCTGTTTTCAAAAAGTGGAAAAACACCCGATACGGCGTGCGTCCTGACAAATCGGGCGACGTGGTCGTGCACTATATGCATCAAAAGACGCGTATGGATGTTGTCGACGTGTGGGAACTGACGGAACCCGATTTTGTTGCATGTGCGCGACGAAATCAGTGCGTATCCGTCGAGATACCCCTGTATCGACCTTTTGCAAATTAAGTCACAACTTCGTGTACACTCATCAAATTGCGACGAAACTTGCGTCATTGGACTCGAAATATTTTTTTGGTCCTGTGAGCCAAGTTTGGTTTAATTCTGAGAAGGTTGATCGGGACGCCATTTTAGCGGGCCTACAATCCCACTCAATGGACGATTTTGTGCACGCCCACCGAAATCCAAAATTGGATATACCGTTGGGTTCGTCTCATTAAACTAAATTCGTAGACATGTAGGTTGACGACTTTAGAGAGCGTATGTTCTGACACGCTTTTCGGTGCAAAGCGGGTCCAACAGCGGACATCGTTTTGACCCATAATTTATGATTTTGCCCATATTCCAGAATTTAAATTTTGGACAGGCATTTCCTGGGTATATCATATATTCGAAACTCGTTCATGATGTTTTTGCAGCATCCGGAGTCATCTACGAGATTTGGCTTTCTCTAGCTCCGTTTATTTATCCGTTCGAGCTACTGGATCTTTGCTTTTGCACATAACCTCAGGCAAGATACCTTGCCATCTTGTACTTATATTTGATTCATGATATTTTATATGTTGCTAGTGTTTTACATTAGTAAGAGTGTGTCCAAGTATGACTTGGGTGCCATCGATATATATATCGATGTTTGTGTGTGTGCGTGTGTGTGTGGACCATATATGGTAGCTGACTTTTCCGATGTGTTGAAGTTATACTCCATAACTTTTTTAACCTATTGACACATCTCATACACGACACAAGAAGTGAGGATCATGGAGTTGGCACGAACCTACATATTCGACTTGCTTCCGATACGGGCGGTTCGTGTGTCGGTTCATTTATGGATTAGCAGAGTCTAGATAGCGACTTACATAGAGATATGGATCGCCAAGTCATGGATATGACTTGTGTGATACATGGGCAGGGAAAACTACTGGGACGTAGGAGCTAGCCCAAAGCCTTCTAGTTGCCCGGTTATGGGTTCATGTTTTCCCTGTTATGGGTGTATCGCTAGAGGATATATCCATTGCACAGCCCTGACCACGCGTCAGATACGGTCAGGAGGAATGCTAGCGATGCAAAGTATGGACTAGGGGATATATCTATTGTACGGCCCTGACCATATGTCACTTCCCGTTCCCAGAATATGTATTCTAAATACATGTACTGCTGGAATGTATTCATTTAATATTTATCATGTATTGCTCTGTATTTAAATTCCTTTAATTTTCTGTTAAATTAATTTTCTGCAATTTTATTTCTGTACTTTACTTTCTGCTTTTATACTCTGCTTTAGCTTTGCTATGGGTTCGGCTCAGATTGGTTTAATTATGTTGGTTCGTCATGAACCGAAATAAATCCCCACCTACCACCACTCCTTCATTTAAAGCCCCAAACCCTTTCTCTCTCTTCATTACTCTTCTTCTTCCTCATAACTCTCCCACCAACCTAAGAGAGCAAGGCAAGTGCCAACTTACTTCTTGATGGATCCCTATTTTTATTGTTCCATCATCTTCCCTATTTGATTCTAAGTCTCTTTAGTACTTAGCATTTTCAATTTCCATGGCTTATTTGTTATAGATCTAAGTTTGATACATTTTTGGTTTTTCTTGGTTTTGATCTCTAAAACTTGGTTATTTCCAAAAACTAATAATTCTATGTTGTAGAGAATTCAATTTCATTTAGTTTTGGCTTTTGTTTCGCTTGATTTTGACTTCGGATGAGGAAGTTATGGCCATAGCAAGTTTTTAGGACTTTCATGGCTGAACTTGCTGTTTGGAGACGATGAACCCCATGCGCCGGGAACCCCATGCGCCCGGGAGGCCATGCGCGATGAAGTCCCGACAACGCTGAGATTATTTATTTTCCAATCTCATTCCTCAGGTGCATGAGATTATTTATTTCCCAATCATTCCCCAGGCGCATGAGATTATTTATTTCCCAATCTCATTCCTCAGGCGCATGAGATTATTTATTTCCCAATCTTATTCCTCGGCGCATGAGATTATTTATTTCCCAATCTCATTTCTCAAGCGCATGGATTATTTATTTCCCAATCTCATTCCTCAGGCGCATGAGATTATTTATTTCCCAATCATTTTCCTCAGGCGCATGATATTATTTATTTTCCAACCTTTCCCACAGCGCATGAGATTAATTATTTCCCAATCATTTCCCTCAGGCGCATGAAATTATTTATTTTCCACCCTTTCCCACAGCGCATGATATTATTTATTTCCCAATCATTCCTCAGGCGCATGAGATTATTATTTTCCAATCTCATTCCTCAGGCGCATGAGATTATTTATTTCCCAATCTTATTCCTCGGCGCATGAGATTATTTATTTCCCAATCTCATTTCTCAAGTGCATGGATTATTTATTTCCCAATCTCATTCCTCAGGCGTATGAGATTATTTATTTCCCAATCATTTCCCTCAGGCGCATGATATTATTTATTTTCCAACCTTTCCCATAGCGCATGAGATTAATTATTTCCCAATCATTTTCCTCAGGCGCATGATATTATTTATTTCCCAACATTTCCCACAGCGCATGATATTATTTATTTCCCAATCATTCCCCAGGCGTATGAGATTATTTATTTCCTAATTATTTCCCACAGCGCATGAGATTATTTATTTCCCAATCATTATTTATTCCCCAAATTTTATTTCCCGAATGTGGCATTAATTAACATTGATTGTTATCTTGATTTATTATTGATCATGCATTCCTAGATGGAACTAAGAGACTGGCTATTCGTCTTATTGAATTAAATGGAATAAGACACGTTCATATTAAGTATGAACTACTATAATCGATTGGCCGATCCCGAATATTGACATACATGCATACATGTAGACTTCAATTTATTTATTTATTTATTTTACTATAAAAGAAGCATGTGTACTTTATGGTCAAGGCATGATTGTTCCGTGGTTAGTTTGGATTGTTGCATTACGCTATGTAAGACCTACAACCTAACCGTACGGGCATCGTTGTAGAGTTGTGCATATCGTACCCTGTACGAAAGTACTCATTCCGAATGACCACGATCCACGGCATGGGATTTCACTCAACGTAGAGACTATTATGTTAAATAAAAATAATAATTGCATGGAGAGAATGGATTCCCGAGTTCTTATATGGCAGCCCTCTTGGGACTAGTAGTGCCCGACAGGCCGGCTGGTCCCCACAGATACTACAAACCTGCCACACAGGCATGGAGCGGTATCTGGTAATACTATTTATTGTATATTATATATTGATGACGGGCGTCCCGCTGGGACTCGTCTAATTCATGATTGGCACAATTGATTGATTGGATCGACTAGCCTTGCTTGTCCATAGTAAGAACTGAGAAATCTTTATTGCATAATTCCAAGATAACTTGGGACTCACAGTAGTAAGCCGTAGGAGTTGGATGGCCGTTTAAGTTGATTTGTTTGTGTACTGTACCTACTCTGTTACCTAACTGAGATGATCAGAGCATCAGGACATGACGGGCCAACTTCTGTCCTTGTTTGGTAGGAAGGTTGGTTCGAAGTGTCGTGATATTATGTGAATCCCAGTAGCAAGCAGAGGTCTATTATTATATTCTCTTATTTACTGGTTTAATGTCTCATATCGTGCTTCCTTGCGGTACATGCTATTAGAGGTCTAACCTCTCTGGTTTTGCATGGCCAGATTTAGAGCCGGTTCCCGAGGACTCAACTTACCTCCACCTCCAAGATGGTCAATACTAGAGGAATTATCGCAGGAGGACTCGAGTGGGTTCCTTACTTCCCCGCTCATTTTGTTAAATACTTAATACCTTGCCGTTTGGCACCGACATGTTAGTCGGATTGTCTTGTACTTATTTTTACATAATTATAATTAAGTCAGACTGCAGCTGATAATAATTGTGTACACTTTGCTACATCATCTGGCTATGTTTTGTAAAGCCAGATCTCAAGAACATTTTGACTAAGCATTTGGGACGCCTTATTGCTTCATCTTACATGTTCTCTATTTCTGTTTCTTATTTGAATGATTGAGACAATAGAGGTGAAATGACCATAGTGAGACTTTCATGTAGTATGCACCCCCTTGTCTTTTAGACAGCATTGATCGTATTATACGGTATTCATCTACCCGTAATACGTAGCTGGCCGAGTCATTCCCCCGCTCTCCAGTATTCTGGTTCTGGGGCGTGACAAGGTTTTAGTGGTGGCCCATGCAGGTCAGATTTCAGACTTGTGGGGTGTTTTGATTTATAGGATGTCTCAATCACACGTGTTCCCCCTTGATCTCATGATTCATTATTCTCAACCCTTGCTTGACATTCCGGTATCCTTTGACTTCATTGATCTTTTATGTCCGGTTGTTTGATTGTTCTTTTGTCCCTTTTCTTAGGGGCACTTCGTCCGCATCGGTCAGAGCTGGACAACAGCAGGAGCAACATGGACAACCTGACCCTGTTGGTCAGCAACAAGGGCCAGTCTCGCCTCAGGAGGCTGTCCAGGAAGAAGTGATAGTGGAAGCAGCAGCTGGATCGCAATATCTGGATGTTCCACCACTACCAACAGCTCCACCTACCCAAGTGGACACACCAGCCCTTCTGGAGATCATGAGAGAAATGATGGCTACTCAGCAACATCAGATATTGGTCCAGCAGCGCATGTACACTCAGCTACAAGAGCAGAATGTGTTGCTCAACCAAGGATTGCAGACGGCTTTGGAAAGAGGGGCAATGACAGATTCAGGAGCGTCAGCCAGGTTTTGCAAGTACAACCCCCGTCGTTTCGAAGGTACAGAGGATGCCATCTCAGCAGATGCATTGCTTAAGGATATTGAGGCTATTTTGATAGCCGCTAAGGTGCCGGCAGAAGAACGTGTGGATCAGGTGAAGTTGTTACTTCAGGATCTCGTACGTGATTGGTGGGAATCAGAGGAGGTAGGCATCAGACGTCCTGTGGCTTGGGACAATTTTACAGCAAGATTCAAGATAAAGTACTATGGAGTTGTGGCACAGTTTGAGCTACAACAGAAGTTTATCAACCTCAGACAGGCTGGCAAGACTGTAGATGCTTATGCAGCAGAGTTCTGCAGATTGAGTAGATTTGCCCCAGAGATGGTAGCAACAGAGAGCCAGAGAGCTATGAGGTTCCAGCAAGGGTTTCACCTTGAGCTCTTGCAATTGATAGAGGGGCACAATTATCAGACTTTTGACGAAGTATTAACAGCAACTCGAAGGCATGAGATCACTATTCAGAGGCTTGCGGTGAGGACTGGAGGTCAGAAGAGATCCCATAGTCAGATTGAAGGAGGAGGGGGAGCGGCGCCCCGAACAACAGCACCATCCACTGGCATTCGCATCCACAATGTGGCAATACGAGGGCCAGCACTACCACTCAGGCAGCAGCAACAGCAACAGAGGAAGAACCAGCAACCCCCGGCGGGCTGCACTTATTGTGGAAAGATGGGACACACTAGAGATGTGTGTCGGACATTGAATGGACTGTGTCTGATATATGGAAATCTAGATCATCGGGTTACCACATGTCCCATGAATTCGAGGGCAGGAGGACCAGGGCAGCAGTTTTTTGCTCTGCCAGCACCAGGGACAGGCCAGTATCGAGGACCAGCAGTGGCAGTAAGGCCGTTGGCACAGCGTCCATTAGTACCGCAGGCTCAGATGTTTCGGCAGCAGGGACCGCCGATGCAGCAACACCAGCATAGACCACCCCAGCATCATCAAGGAAGGGGCCAGCAACAGCATCAGGCTAGGCCGCAGCATGGAAATCAGCAAGGAGGTCGAGGGCAAGCATTCACTTTGTCCTTGGAAGAGGCATTGGCATCGGGAGATGTTGTGGCAGGTAACATTCTCGTCGCCTCATATCCCGCAGTAGCATTGTTTGATTCGGGAGCATCTCATTCATTTATATCTGCACGATTTGCGACACGACTAGGAATGGAGTTCGAGGCATTGCCAGGGAAGTTGAATATACTCACTGGTAATGGGCTCGTAGGAGTTAGTCGAGTTATTCTAGCATGTAGCGTTGTAGTTTGTGGGCATTCCTTACCCGCCCGGTTGATAGAATTTCCTGTTGGAAATTTCAACGTTATCTTAGGCATGGACTGGCTGAAAGACAGTCATGCGACAATAGATTGTCGTAGAGGGAGTGTATCTTTTGATATTCCAGGCATGAAGCGGTTCACCTTAGTCAGATTAGAGGCAACTCAGCAAGAGCCGGGAGTAGTAACGGCAATGGAAGAAGTTCAGATTCCGAAGGTAGTTGAAGAATTTCTAGACGTATTTCCTGAAGAACTTCCAGGTCTACCACCAGTTAGAGATATTGAGTTCAGCATAGAATTGGCACCAAGAACTAAACCGATATCAGATCGAGTTTACAGAATGGCGGATTCAGAGTAGGCCAAGGTATATCAGCATATAGAGGAACTGAAGGAGAAGAAGTTCATCCAAGCTAGCATATCACCATGGGCAGCACCAGTGGTACTTGTGGGAAAGAAGGATGGGTCATCCAGATTGTGCATCGATTACAGGAAGCTTAACGCGGCAATAGTGAAGAACAAGTACCCACTACCCAGGATCGACGACTTATTTGATCAGTTGAACAATGCTAGAGTTTTCTCCAAGATAGATCTTCGTTCAGGGTATCATCAAGTGAGGGTTCGGAAGGAGGACATTTCCAAGACAGCATTCAGGTCGAAGTATGGGCATTATGAATTCTTATTAATGCCGTTTGGTTTGACCAATGCTCCAGCTATATTTATGGATTTGATGAATCGCATCTTTATGCCGTACTTGGATCAATTTGTCGTTGTGTTTCTCGACGACATTTTTGTATACTCAACTAGTGAAGAGGAGCATGAAGATCACCTCCGGAAGGTGTTACAGGTTCTGAGAGAGAACCAGTTGTATGCCAAGCTCAGCAAATGTGAGTTTCGGTCGGATCACATTTCATTTTTGGGTCATATCATATCAGGAGCTGGAGTAGCAGTGGATCCCAAGAAGGTAGAAGCAGTAGAAAGTTGGCCAGTACCCAAGACCGTAGCAGATGTGCAGAGTTTCTTGGGGTTGGCAGGATATTACAGAAGGTTTGTATCATATTTTGCAAGGCTTTCAGCCCCCATGACCCGCTTGACCCGGAAGGATGTACCATTCGTTTGGTCGACAGAATGTCAGGCATCATTTGAGACTTTGAAGCAGAAGTTGATATCAGCACCTATCCTTACATTGCCAGTTGGACCCGGAGGTTTTACAGTATACTGTGATGCGTCGGGTAAAGGACTTGGATGTGTCCTTATGCAACATGGGAAGGTGATAGCATATGCATCTAGGCAGCTTCGGGACCACGAGAAGAATTACCCAACTCATGATTTGGAATTAGCGGCAGTAGTATTTGCTTTGAAGCTATGGAGGCATTACTTATATGGTGATCGAGTGGATATGTACACGGACCGTAAAAGTCTGAAGTACATCTTTACTCAGAAGGAACTAAACATGAGGCAGAGGAGATGGTTGGAGTTGATCAAGGATTATGACGTGGAGCTTCAGTATCATCCAGGCAAGACGAATGTAGTAGCAGACGCTCTCAGCAAAAGAGGCGGCGCATTCATGTTGACAACACAGAGACATATCTTAGAAGACCTTCAGGAGATGGACATCGAAGTTATACTTCCTAGTGATGTAGGAGTTCTAACAAGTCTGCAAGTTCAATCCGACTTAGTAGACAGGATCAAGGTAGCTCAGGCACAGGATCCAAGGATTCAGAAGCTTAGGACAGAATGTGAGTCAGGACTCTGGAAGGAGAGGAGAATTCATAAAGATGGTACACTTAGGTTTGGATCACGTCTATGTGTGCCTAGTGGAGATATCAGACAGGAGGTTATGACAGAAGCTCACAGTTCTCAGTATTCTTTTCACCCTGGAGGGACCAAGATGTACCAAGATATCAAGCAGCATTTCTGGTGGAACGGGATGAAGAGGGAGATAGCTAGATTTGTTTCCCGTTGCTTGGTATGTCAGCAAGTGAAGGCAGAACAGCAGAGGCCAGCTGGGTTATTGCAACCGCTTCCTATCCCAGAATGGAAGTGGGAGCATATTACAATGGACTTTGTGACCGGTTTACCGAGATCACCGGGTGGTAAAGACGCTATTTGGGTAATAGTAGACCGACTTACGAAGGTAGCACATTTTCTTCCTTTCAGAGTAGGACAATCTACAAAAAAGTTGGCAGAGTTATATATGCAACAGATAGTCAGGCTGCATGGAGTCCCTGTCAGTATTGTGTCGGATCGAGATACCCACTTTACATCACATTTTTGGAAGAGCTTACATCATAGCTTGGGTACCAAGTTAAGATTTAGCACGGCTTACCATCCGCAGACGGATGGGCAATCAGAAAGAACAATTCAGACCCTAGAAGATATGTTACGAGCTTGCACCCTAGATTTTGGAGGATCTTGGGAGAGCCACCTGCACTTAGTTGAGTTTTCTTATAACAACAGTTATCAAGCCAGTATCCAGATGGCGCCGTTTGAAGCACTATATGGTAAGAAGTGTAGGTCGCCACTAGCTTGGGATGATATCGGGGAGAGGAAGATGTTAGGCCCGGAAATGATTGTTCAGATAGTTGAATTAGTTAAGGGAATTAGAGAGCAACTTCGAGTTGCGCAGGATCGGCATCGTCATTGGGCGGACCAGCATCGTAGGCCGCTAGAGTTTTCTGTTGGGGACCACATGTTCTTGCGGATCTCACCTACCCGTGGGGTCATTAGATTTGGCGTTCGCGGGAAGTTGAGTCCGCGGTACGTGGGCCTATTTGTTATTCTTGATAGGATAGGCGATGTTGCTTATCGTTTATCCCTTCCACCTTCGTTACGAGAGGTGCATGACGTATTTCATGTATCTCAGTTGCGAAGGTATGTATCAGACCCAAGCCATATCCTTGATCATTCTGAGCTGGTTGTTGGTACCAACCTGTCTTACGAGGAACCGCCTGTGTCTATTTTGGACCGAAGAGAGAAGGTACTCAAGAACCGAACAATTAACCTTGTCCGGGTTGCTTGGGGCCATCACTCTTTAGGAGAGTCAACGTGGGAACGTGAGGATGATATCCGATGACGGTATCCGCACCTGTTTGACTCACAAGGTATATTTCCTTCTGTATACCTTGATTGTCTTAACTCCTCATGCTTGTCACCTTATAGGTAGAATTGCTTGCTATCGTAGAATGTTCAACATAGATATGTTACTTGTTATTATCATTGTAGAATGATTGCTTACTCAATTGTTTATACTTAGATTAGTTTAGCTTCGATATTTCTATCATGCTTGGATCTGAAATTTCGAGGACGGAATTTTTTTCTAAGGAGGGTAGAGATGTCACTTTCCGTTCCCAGAATACGTATTCTAAATACATGTACTGCTGGAATGTATTCATTTAATATTTATCATGTATTGCTCTGTATTTAAATTCTTTTAATTTTCTGTTAAATTAATTTCCTGTAATTTTATTTCTGTACTTTACTTTATGCTTTTATACTCTGCTTTAGCTTTGCTATGGGTTCGGCTCAGATTGGTTTAATTATGTTGGTTCATCATGAACCGAAATAAACCCCCACCAACCACCACTCCTTCATTTAAAGCCCCAAACCCTTTCTCTCTCTTCATTACTCTTCTTCTTCCTCATAACTCTCCCACCAACCTAAGATAGCAAGGCAAGTGCCAACTTGCTTCTTGATGGATCCCTATTTTTATTGTTCCATCATCTTCCCTATTTGATTCTAAGTCTCTTTAGTACTTAGCATTTTCAATTTCCATGGCTTATTTGTTGTAGATCTAAGTTTGATACATTTTTGGTTTTTCTTGGTTTTGATCTCTAAAACTTGGTTATTTCCGAAAACTAATAGTTCTATGTTGTAGAAAATTCAATTTTATTCAGTTTTGGCTTTTGTTTCGCTTGATTTCGACTTCGGATGAGGAAGTTATGGCCATAGCAAGTTTTTAGGACTTTCATGGCTGAACTTGCTGTTTGGGGACGATGAACCCCATGCGCCGGGAACCCCATGCGCCCGGGAGGCCATGTGCGATGAAGTCCCGGCAACGCTGAGATTATTTATTTCCCAATCTCATTCCTCAGGCGCATGAGATTATTTATTTCCCAATCATTCCCCAGGCGCATGAGATTATTTATTTTCCAATCTCATTCCTCAGGCGCATGAGATTATTTATTTCCCAATCTCATTCCTCAGGCGCATGAGATTATTTATTTCCAATCTTATTCCTCGGCGCATGAGATTATTTATTTCCCAATCTCATTTCTCAAGCACATGGATTATTTATTTCCCAATCTCATTCCTCAGGCGCATGAGATTATTTATTTCTCAATCATTTCCCTCAGGCGCATGATATTATTTATTTCCCAACCTTTCCCACAGCGCATGAGATTAATTATTTCCCAATCATTTCCCTCAGACGCATGATATTATTTATTTTCCAACCTTTTCCACAGCGTATGATATTATTTATTTCCCAATCATTCCTCAGGCGCATTAGATTATTTATTTCCCAATCTCATTCCTCAGGCGCATGAGATTATTTATTTCCCAATCTTATTCCTCGGTGCATGAGATTATTTATTTCCCAATCTCATTTCTCAAGCGCATGGATTATTTTTTTCCCAATCTCATTCCTCAGGCGCATGAGATTATTTATTTCCCAATCATTTCCCTCAGGCGCATGATATTATTTATTTTCCAACCTTTCCCACAGCGCATAAGATTAATTATTTCCCAATTATTTCCATCAGGCGCATGATATTATTTATTTCCCAACCTTTCCCACAACGCATGATATTATTTATTTCCCAATCATTCCCCAGGCGCATGAGATTATTTATTTCCCAATCATTTTCCACAGCGCATGAGATTATTTATTTCCCAATCATTATTTATTCCCCAATTTTTATTTTTCGAATGTGGCATTAATTAACATTGATTATTATCTTGATTTATTATTGATCATGCGTTCCTAGATGGAACTAAGAGACTGGCTAGTCATCTTATTGAATTAAATAGAATAAGACACGTTCATATTAAGTATGAACTACTATAATCGATTGGCCGATCCCGAATATTGACATACAGGCATACATGCAGACTTCAATTTATTTATTTATTTATTTTACTATAAAAAAAGCATGTGTACTTTATGGTCAAGGTATGGTTGTTTCGTGGTTAGTTTGGATTGTTGCATTACGCTATGTAAGACCTACAACCTAACCGCACGGGCATCATTGTAGAGTTGTGCATATCGTACCCTGTACGAAAGTACTCATTTCGAATGACCATGATCCACGACATGGGATTTCACTCAACGTAGAGACTATTAAGTTAAATAAAAATAATGATTGCATGGAGAGAATGGATTTCTGAGTTCTTACATGGCAGCCCTCTTGGGACTAGTAGTGCCCGACAGGCCGGCTGGTCCCCACAGATACTGCAAATCTGCCACACGGGCATGGAGCGGTATCTGGTAATACTATTTATTGTATATTATATATTGATGACGGGCGTCCCGCTGGGACTCGTCTAATTCATGATTGGCACAATTGATTGATTGGATCGACTAGCCTTGCTTGTCCATAGTAAGAACTGAGAAATCTTTATTGCATAATTCCAGAATAACTTGGGACTCACAGTAGTAAGCCGTAGGAGTTGGATGGCCGTTTAAGTTGATTTGTTTGTGTACTGTACCTACTCTGTTACCTAACTGAGATGATCAGAGCATCAGAAAATGACGGGCCAACTTCTGTCCTTGTTTGATTGGGAGGTTGGTTCGAAGTGTCGTGATATTATGTGAATCCTAGTAGCAAGCAGAGGTCTATTATTATATTCTCTTATTTACTGGTTTAATGTCTCATATCGTGCTTCCTTGCGGTACTTGCTATTAGAGGTCTAACCTCTCTGGTTTTGCCTGGCCAGATTTAGAGCCGGTTCTCGAGGACTCAACTTACCTCCACCTCCAAGATGGTCAATACTAGAGGAATGATCGCAGGAGGATTCGAGTGGGTTCCTTACTTCCCCGCTTATTTTGTTAAATACTTAATACCTTGCCGTTTGGCACTGACATGTTAGTCGAATTGTCTTGTACTTATTTTTACATAATTGTAATTAAGTCAGACTGCAGCTGATAACAATTGTGTACACTTTGCTACATCCTCTGGCTATGTTTTGTAAAGCCAGATCTCAAGAACATTTTGACTAAGCGTTTGGGACGCCTTATTGCTTCATCTTACATGTTCTCTATTTCTGTTTCTTATTTGAAAGATTGAGACAATAGAGGTGAAATGACCATAGTGAGACTTTCATGTAGTATGCACCCCTTGTCTTTTAGACAACATTGATCGTATTATACGGTATTCATCTACCCGTAATACGTAGCTGGCTGAGTCATTCCCCCGCTCTCCAGTATTCTGGTTCTGGGGCGTGACACCATACGTCAGATACGGTCAGAGACATATACTAGTTCATGCGAAAGCCTCTAGCGGATGCTATTCTTTATTCCTACCCACTTATACGTTCCAGTATAGTTTTCGACTTGCATTACACCTAGATGGTTAGGTTCCATTGTGTTGGAGCATGTGATCTTTCCTTTGTCATGTTTCATTTACAGTTCATTATGGTATTATTTTTATGTATCTTGCTACGTCCCTCTGAGGACCTGGTTATCTCTCCAGGTATGTGCTTTCATGGTTTACTGCAGATGTTATAGCCAAGATTGTGGGCGTCTCTATTTCTTTGAAGATGATCGCTCTTGGTTCGTCTTGATACTTTTATGGATCATTTTCTTGTATACTTTATCTCCTTTTGTTAGTTGGTAGTGGACTTTGTCTCCGTCCAACGATTGTACCATAAATATTCAAGTTAATTTTATACTTATTCTTTTTATTGTGGATGAGATTTAGTTTGTCTTGGATTACTATATTTTATAGCTTATGTATACATGCAAGGTTTTCATATATTGGAGTGTGCTTCGTATGTATGCAGCTGACATGATACGTATATGGTCCCAAGTATTTCGGGACTGGGGCGTTACATTAGTACTTGTTCGATATTGTTTTATGTACTTGTATAGACACCGATTTGGGAGTGGGTTGGCCCCTTGCTCTTCGAATCCCGTGTCATGACCTGTCATGTCTGGAGTCATTATACTACTCGGGGACGGAGAGTTATTAGAGGTTATGTGATCATTACCCCTACTTGTTTATTACTTGTACATAGCTCCACCCTCACCACACGTAGGGTGTAGCCTGACCTTATACTACTTGTGCATAGCTTTCCATTTTGGTCGGCCTGATCCCTACACTATTATACTACCTGTGCATAGTCGGTCAAATGGAACAGCCTGATCTTGACCCAAGCCGATCATATAACGCTCTAATATCTCAGGGCACTTTATTTTTTTATGTTTACATCATACCTCAGAATACTTTTTACTGTTTATATTCCAGTTTTATCTTATATCTCACACATGACATGATATCCAGTTCTCTTGTACTGTTTTACTTTCAGTCTTGACACTACCAAAATATATCGATTTAGCGACGACCAGATCCATCGCCCATCCGTTGGCAATCAGTATTAGCGACCGATCACTGACGGATCTTGGTCAAGATAATCCGTCGGCAATCAGCTCGTCGCTAATAAAGCTCCGTCGCTAAGTAGTCGTCAAGCGACGGAATAGGGACGACTTTTCGTCGTCACAATACGATTATTTAGCGATGACTTTCGGACGGTCTTTCGTCGATTTCAAGTATTAAATACTGAACTGTGTAGATGCTAGCGACGGATAGTCCATCGGTAAACCGTCGTAACAGTATATCAGAGGGTATCATTCCGTCGCTATTCCGTCGATCGCCGTCGCTAACAAAGGACGGATTAGCGACGGAATCCTAACGGATAATCCGTCGACCATGTTCTGGAAATGCTTAACATTTCCAGAACCATGGCGACGGATATGTCGTCGCCATTTCGTCGCTCTTCCGTCGACGTAACGACGGAAAAGCGACGGATAATCCGTCGTCATGGTTGTGGAAACGTCATGCATTTCCAGAACCTTGGCGACGGATTTTTCGTCGCTATTCCGTCGAACTAGGTATTTCCAGAACCTTGGCGACGGATTTCCCGACGCGAATCCGTCGACCATGGCGACAGATTTCTGACAGAATATTCGTCGCTAACATTCTGTACAGCTATATACCACCAGAACCTTGCCGACGGATATTCCGTCGGCAGGTCGTCGCCATGCAAGATATGCCGTCGGCTGGCCGTCGACCATCCGTCGCTAACTGAAAACAGTTTCAAATCTCTAGTTAGCGACGGATATTCCGTCGAAAAGCAGTCGGAAACTGGAAACATCCGTCGCTAACTGGTCACTAGTCCGTCGTTAACTGAGATATTTTTGAAAAAAAATTGCAGAGCTTTCCCTGTTCACACAAATATGCATAAACCAAACCAATATATAATGCACACCAATTATCCAACAATTACATAGACCAGATATATAATGCACAACAATTATCCAAGAGTCACATAGACCAAATATGCACATACGAATTTAATACACACCAATTATCCAAGAATCACATAGACCAAACCAAACAAATATAAAATAGACACCAATTATCCTGAAATCATAAACTAATATCCGTCGTTATAATCCAAAATTCCCACAAATGTTCCAAAATTCCCACAAATATTCCAAATTTTTTTATACAATACTTCAAGGAGGAGGAGGAGTTCGATTGTCCGGTGGTGGTAATCCCTTCTGTGCCCGACGAATATACTGCTCCACCAGGTACGGCGGCAAGCTTTCGAAGACAGTGCTCGGAAGTCGGCGTAGCTGATCTGGCGACATGAGATTATGGAGTGCCATCACAGTCGGAGGCGGTACCAGAGGGAGAGCAGGGTTGAAAGAAAGATGCCCGACGGAAGAAGGACCGGGAGCAGCAGTCGACGGACCGACACCAGTAGAAGACGGACCGACACTAGCAGCAGACGGACTGGCAGCAGCAGACGGAGGTAGAAAGTACGTAGCAATTTGCTCCTGTAAGGATGACACCGCCTCGTGCAGCTGCGTAAGCTGCGACCTAACATCATCGTCTGCCGGGGCCGCGGAAGGAGGCGGTGTCTGTAGAAATCTCTGAGTCGCCATGTGCAACTGCCCTAGGGAGCCGACTCCGTACATGTGCCCTTTCTTAAAGCCGCCGACGGTATCTACGAACAAGTCATTGCGAGTGGCCAAAGAAGAGGGCGTCCGGGCGGGCGTCGTTTCACCAACATCCTCGATGTCAGTTAACTGAGCCCGACAAAGGGCCTCACGATACGCAGCCTATCAAATGAATGTATTTTTATTATAAGATTTATCTAAGTTATAATCTAAATCCTATGTTTCACTAAGCTAAGTGTGAATCCTAAGTTTACCTGAGTTATAGTCCGAATACTTTTAATTCTAACGTAAATCTCATAAACATAAGTACTTACATCAGTCTCCTTAGCCCTCTCGTCGATGAAGCTCTCGTCCTTCCGTCTCTTGTGCGTATGCTGGAACACGTCGTGCATGTTGACCGATTCTGGCGCCCTTCTCTCCTTCACCGCCCGTTGGGTCTGCATACAAAATTTCCGTAGAACTTAATTAACTCCGTATATTAATAATACCTAATTCGATAGTGAAATAAATTTACGGTATCTCACCAGATCTGCAAGCGTCGCTACGTGGGGCCTTGATCTCCCCGTATGAAGCCCCGCCGCACGTCGTTTCGCCTTCGCCTTCTCCGATTTCTCCTTGTACGCAGGAGTATTCATCATATCTAAGCGGTCCTCATAATAGTCCTGCCGGATCCAATGCGGCCTCGTCTGCCCCATTTTGAAGTCATGAATCATATTCCGTATCTTCTTCGAGGCAGCACTTTTGTAGGTCCTACGGATCGCGTCCTCGCGATGGGGGGGGCACCAGTACGTCGTCTAACATACAAATTCAATTATCACATAATTTAAAAAATGGTTGATTAAAGAGTAACTAATAATTAACTAGAAGATATAGATATATACTTTCAACTCGTCGAGCCAGACGTACTTCAAGTTTGGGGGCACCGACAAAAAGTTGAGGTAGGGACCATCGAAGTTAGCCCTAATAATTTCTCCAAGAGCACTGGCAACATTAAACGGAAAAAACCTACAAAGAAGAAACGACTAGATTATTAACTTGAATAAATAAAAGAAATTTAATAAAATATCTTAAATTTACTTACGAGGTCCCCGCGGGCCATAGCTCTCGTCGGAACTCGCCTCTCGGCCTCTCTGGTGCCGTCGGAGGATCTGCGGGTCCGCACATGTACTCCCCAGTATCCGGATGGAACCGAGTATGGGGGTACTCTGGGGCCCACTGTGCAGTAACTGGGGGATCCACTGGTGGATCCAATGGTTGGTCCGATAGTAGAACGGATCCGCTAGCAGATCCAGACTCATGCCTCGATGAAGTGATCGATCGACGGCGAGATGTGTCTGTGCCCGGGGTACTCTCCAGGTCAGGCTCGCTGGATGGGGTCACATCCCGAGAAGATTGAATGCGACAACGACCACCAGCACCACGACGACCACGACCACCACCACCGCCAGCACCAGCACCACGACCACCACCAGCACCACGACGACGGCCAGCCATCATGACATGTAAATAGAACACATAAACGTAATTAACAATATAAAAGTGTAAATGAATATAAAATTCTAAACTAAAATATACATACCACCAGTAGGGAAACAAGTGTCGCCGCAACGAAAAAGACTAGGAGTGCCATCTGCAATAAGTAAATAGTCGGACGAAAAAACATGAATTCACGTAATTGCTTTTATAAGGTCAAACTTAATTCACATAATTGGAAGTGTTTTTAATATACAACAATATTTAACCTAATCATCATCTTCGTTCTCATCCTCGGCCTCGTCTTCATCATTATCCTCATCCTCATCCTCATCCCCATCCTCATCCTTATCTTCATCGTCGATTTCATCTGTATCCTCATCCCCATCAAATTCGTCTTCTTCTTCTTCTTCTTCTTCTTCTTCTTCTGCCTTAATATTTGGGACAAGACGCCTCTTTCTTCCCTGGTTGACAGCAAAGTCTTGTGTATCAACCTCTTCCTCCCCTCTATTTTTCTCAACAATATCTTCAACATCCATTGTATCCGAGTGTTGTCCCAAGTATTGGGACTTTTAGATCTGGTCCTCTTGGTATGCTGGGTCTCCAACATTGAATGTATTTCTAGATTTAATCTTGCATGCTGCCCACCAGTCAAATCGATCTCTACGATGCCTTAGGTAGCTTGTATAGTAGACTTGAACAGCCTAATTTGCTATCGCAAACGTATCAGACCCTCTATACCTCTTGCGATGATTTATATCGACAAATCTAAATTGTTTATCGATTCTCCAACCAATATTTGGTGTCTTATCGAACCACTCACTTTTGAACATCACAATATGCATATCATATGGGCCAGTATATTGTAAATCTACAATATCCCGAAGCACTCCATAATAGTCAAAGTTCGGTTCGTCTTCATAGATGGTGCCTCTTATGCAAACACCGAAATCTTTGGTACTGATGCCGTCATTGATAAATTTTTTATTTATAGCATTCTGAGTTGCCTTAAACCTGATGCCATTGTAGCACCCAGTTTCCCAAATGAGGGTAATTTTAAAATTTCATGTTTATAATTATTTTAATAATGATATTTCATTCATGATATGATTTTTTGGTGATATTAAATCATTTTAAAATTATTTAAATCAATGACTTGTGGTTTTGACGTTTTGCTAGTGAAACCCTACAAACTGTTTGACCTAGAGCCTAACCATATGATTATGATATTTTAATGTCATTTTTGGTCTAAGAATATTTTTTGGATTTGACCTGTTTGAATTATTTTGATATTATTTTATTATTTATGATATTGTTTTGGGGTTATTTGAGTCGGGTTCGAATTTCAACTCAATCCGACTTGAAACGGGGACCCGGGGGTAGTTTGACTCTAGTGGGACCCACACACTAGTTAGTCATGGCCCACATGATATTAATTTTAGTCCACATTATAGAAATATTTTAGTTAGAGGTTAGACTAATTATTATGGATAAGGTTAGTGTGATTAGAGACTTTAGAATGACTAATTTAGCCCCAACCAATTAGCCCTTTCCTAATACTCATAGAATAGGTTAGTAGGGGCTTTTGGACTTTTCCTAATAGGACAAAACCACCTTTATGACCAGCCACAATAAGGATAGGGTTGAGCCTCCCATTTGTCATTATCCATCTATTTTTCTCTCTCTTGTTCTTCCCCAAATTCCTAGAGAGCAATCCCTAGCAATTTTTCCACCAAATCCTTCCATTTCACCACCAAATATTCTTCTTTCCTTCTCCATTCTAGCCAAGGAGGAAGCTACCCAAGTTTGGGAGGATTCGGAGCTCGTTCGTGTCCTTTTGGAATCTCTACGTGTCGGTGTCGCTTCGGGAAGGTTTTTCTTCGATTCGATCTACCGGGAGGTATAAATCCCTTCTTCTTTTCATTTCCTCATGCATATAGGTCTATTTTGAACCCATAGGAATGACCCCCATGGTTGTATCTCCATTTGTGTCCATTTTGTGTCCATTTGGAGGTCATAGGAGTGTCCTTTGTGTTGTGGATGTGTTCATGTTACATATATAGATTTATATATATATTGTAATGAGAGTGTATCTATATTTATATATGTAATAAATGGTTCATGATGATTATATAATCAAGTTTGTGAGTGTGGTTCCTCATATTATTATTGCTATTATTGTTGTGGATAATTAGGATATATATTGTGTATTCTTTTGGCTCAAACTATCTAAATCCGTCATAATTTTTATCCACGTTCTTAATTTCAGCCCTAACTTAGAAATGTCATAACTTCTAGCTCAAAGCTCGGTTTAATCTCCCATTTTTTTTAAAAGAAGCGTATTGAAGTTAGCTTTCCAAAAACATGTATTAATAGGCCTAATTCTTTCTGTAACTTTCTGGAGAATTATTTGAGTGTCAGCTATACGAAAGACAAACGCGTTCTCGGTGTTTTCGCGATTTCGGGAGTTTCCGGAAACGAAAATGCGATCCGTTTAAAGTTTCGGAAAGCTAACACATAGATCTATAATATACTTTAATCCTAAATTTTAATTCATGCTGAGATGATACAGTATTGATTATTAGTAGGAGTTACTATTCGGCATATACATTTTGTGCACCCTTGTGTGTAATATAATGTTCTATTTAATTTTAACCCATGTTAATGTATATACATTATGTAACTAAATAGAGAACACAAGCATGAGTAAATGGTTAAATAAATGATGTATGAGGTGTAAGTATCCTATCTAATGTAAGCATGTATAAGTATGGCTTGTAATGAATATGTAGGTTCCATAGTATGTAATGTATGGTATATATAGTAGTGCAAGAGAATAAATGAATGATGAATGAATAAAAGGATGAATGTAATGTAATAATAGATATAATATATGAAATATATAAGTTAATGAGATGAAATGTTCTATGTTAACACAAATCCTATATTACCTCATGTACCCCCTTACACTATGTTGACACTATCACACTTGACACATTGTTCACTTACACTTTGACACTCTTTGATATGTATACATTATGTATGCCCATTTAACCCTCACTTGTCCCTTTGCCATGTTCATATACACACACATAGCCTCTTAAACAAGTATTTATGAATATAGTTAACTTAGCTATGTATGTATATTATATATATGTTAGCATATTGTGTTGTAATATATATAAGTTTATATAACCATTTGAAATGCCATGATTATAGACCTAACGTTGAATACCAATATATGCATGTGTATATATGTGTAGACATATATAGTTTAAAGTAATAGATTACCTAGTGTATATCCAATGTAAATTCTTGCCTATTTAAGTATTGAATAATTGCATGCTATATAGAGTTGGGTGTATGTTGGCTTGTATAGCCTTGTATTGATGTGTGCTTGCTAGGATAAGTCTTAGTTAGGCCTAGTAAGACTTGCTGGGTTAGGGCATGACCTAGTTTGACCTAGTTTGACTAGTGCAGTTGACCAGAGTTGACCAAGGGTTGACTTTGGCCTAGTTTGACCTAGATTCATGTAGAATATATTGTAGTACTTTATATTACCCTTCTGGACATGTTGTAACTTGTGCTGTTCTAATTAGGAGCCAAACACCTCTCCTCGGACAATATCTTTACCTTGGACATTCAGATATCAGGCGAGTACATTCTCTGATCATTTCATATCCTGCTTAGAATTATATTCCTGCTTTAGATTACTATACTTGATGCTGTCACGACATTGTCATGGATTAGTACTATACGGATCTCTTCATGCGATGTTATCCCCCTCGGGAGCATCGGGTACATTGTGTCATGTGCGTTTTACTTTCATCATGTACTCCTGTGCTTTCACCATACATGTACACTCTTGTGAATCTTGTACTCTTATGTTCACAGAGCCTTCATGTATACTATCATGTGTACCCTTTTAAGGGCCCCATGTGATATCATGTACAATAACATAACCTGTTTAGATCCTTGTGTATTGATTGGGGAAACGGGGGAGTGCTAGTAGTCATGTGAACAATTCCATAGTAGTGTAGATCATGTACAACTCTTTAGTGTAGATCATGTACAAATCTGTCCCGTTCACATGTGCTATCTTGTACTCTACATCACTAGCCACTGTTAGTTCTCTATTTATAGTAGATATTCTATTACAGTTCTCTCTCTGTTTACATACTGTATTTTTTCAGATCATGTATCTTACTTTACTGCATGATTATATTTTTTAACCTGCTATGAACTGTTGAGATGTAATGTGCTCGCTCCTGTCCTGACTGGACCTGTTGATAAATTTTACAGATAGCCTAGAGGTTGCCTGCTAGCCTAGAGGAGACAGTAGAGGTTGTATAGCTAGCTAAGATTTTTGCTTATAGTTTATTTTCAGTCATCTTGAGTTGTATTTATGGATTACTGTATTTGGGTTTTGAGATGTATTCTGAGTTTGTATCTTAGACACTTAGACTTCTATCTGTTGTATCTCTTTTTGATTTCATGTTTTATCTATCTTCCTTTATGCTCTATCTTAGATGTGATTGAGCTTACATTCTGCTATGTCACCCCCATTTGGGAAGTATAAACTATTTAGTCTTATACTGTTAGATGCATTGAGACCTAGGACAGCGTTCTACCGCCGACACTGCGGCGTAGGCTGGGCGTTGTTACGTTCTCGTGCCCTATCTCTAGGGTGCGGGTCGTGACACGTTTTTAGTGGTGGCCCATGCAGGTCGAGTTTGTGTAGTGGTATTCGAACTAGAGTACCACTACAGCCTGCAGTAGGATTAGGATATATTTTGAAGGTACTCAATCACAAATAGGAACCCTTGAGAGATTCCTGGGACGACCCTTGAGAATATTGTTTAACTCTGATTTGAAAACTCTTTTCTTTTTTTTTCTTTGATTTGATTTATCTTTACTTTCTGCTATTGAATTTGATTTTGATGGATTATTATTGAATTTGAGTTTGTATTTATTGATTTTGATGAAGATTGTTGAAATTTGAATCTTGATGTTAGCTATAGCATCCGAGTTTGTAGTTATACGATTTGAAGGATTTTGTTCATTTTTGAATTTTGATGTTCGTTGATAAATTTGATTTTTTTTGTATTCATTGTTGATTTAATTTAATTTTTGGCAAGATGAAATTATATGGGCTAGGTCATCTAAGTTATGGAAATCTTGTCTTATATAGTCACATTAGCCAGCATGGTGAGGACATATAGTCTGATTTTGGATATATTTCTCGGGTGTAGAAATTTAAGGTTTTCGCAGCCAAGCTAGCGGCATCGCAAAAATGTTAAATACCATGATTCTAGAGGTATGTGCATAAGTCAAGGACTCTGTGATTATCGTAGCCTTGCTCACTAGTATGACGAGGATTTAGAGTACCATGATTTTGGATAGACGCATATGAGTATCAGATTGTACCTTAAATGTTTTCGAACATATTTTTGCTACTTTTGTTTCAGTCATTCAAAAAAAAAGAGAAGAAATTATTGTTGTTTTGTTTTGTTTTGTTTCTCATTGTTTACTTAGGATGTACCTTTAGCTATTTTTATAAACCTTGTGTAACTTTTTACAAAAATTTATTTCTTCTTAATACAATAAACCAATGATTTTGCTAGGCCTTATTTTGGATTTGGTATTATAATTCTTGTTTCAAAAAAAATGGGTCCCTCTTTTAAATAGATAAGCAGAACAGATTCTATTATCATTCTTTTTCTCCCAATATTTTTACTACCATCATTCCTTGTCTTATATACCTGTCCTGATTATATCAATTCCCTGTCTCGTATATAATTCTGTCAGCTATACCTTGAAAACTCTTGAATCTTCATATCATTTTGCCTGAGAAATGTTAAGGAAGTGACGTAAATTATGTAGCTCAGAGAAGACGTAACTGGTTATTTTATGATGATCTAAAGGAAATCAAATGTGGAGTGTTCCATATGGAAACTTGAGATAGAAATGTGGTAAAGGTCTCGAATAGAATAAAGAGATGTATACTGCCAATCTGGAAACAATTACATTTAGAAAAATTTTGGGGTTATGAGATAGTTTATAGGTGTATTCAAAACTAATGAGGATATCAGAGGTCAACCTAGTTTTGAGAACTTAGAAAATCTTGGTTATTGATTCTGGGAAAAACTTTTACTCTGAGGCTATGTAGAAGGTTAGTAATGGAAAAGAGAAGTTAATTGTGTTTAATAAGGATATTAAACAAGATGTTGCAAGGAAATGACTAGGGATAGAGAGAGAACAAAGTTATAGAAGTTTAGAGATTGTTGTGAAATATTTTTAGGAGAATAATATTCAAGGGTGTATGTCAAAAAAAATACGAAAGTTGATTTTATGATGAAAGATAAGTTTCGTAAGGCCTAGAGATTTAAATTAAATAATACGAGGAGAACAATTTGAACAAGTTCAAGGAATTTGTAAACGGGATTTAGAGGTTTTGGGTCAAATTTAAGACAAGGTGAAAGAACTTAGAAATTTAAATAAATGGTTAATGTTGATTCCTAAATGTGAGGGTTGTGCTTCAAGAGTGATGTTTGGAAATTGGGAATTGCCTACGGTAGTCATGGTAAGGGTTTAAGTAAAGGTTAAATTTTCATATGGAGACTGGTGAGGTAAAGATATGATTGGCAAGTTATGACCAGATGAACTTAAGAGTATCAGAAGCAGATGACTAACTCGATCTTCATTATTTTTGTGCATTAATTACCACCTCTTGAACTCCTACTTTCTAATTGAGATCCTTGACGTTCCTTATCGTGACTTTGATATTCGGAATGTAATACTAGCTGTTACCCTCCAACAAATCTTATATGCAAGACCTAGACGAGCTCACCTTCGTGTAGGTATATCATGTCCCACTAAAACCCGTCTTCTTGTACTCTATTTTCTTGATATAATTTTCTGGTCAACTCGCTAAACTATAACCTCTACCATTATACTAAATTTCTTCTTATTTCAATTAGAAATCCAGCCTTGACTCAATTCTTTCGACCCGACATGTGATGGTGTTTTGCTTGTTTCCTTAGATGCTTAACCTTGTACCTTATCTGATTACTTGACCCGTTGGTTAAGAAACTTGGACTATGTAATTCCTTTCATCATTACCACCCTTATATCTTGTGCTGCTAAATTAGCCTTAGTTTTGCAAGCTTATCTATCTTGGAGCTTGGTCATGACATATTTTATTGGGTGGCCACCCACTAACATATTGTCTAATCAGAACCGGTACATGATGGTCTGATCAACCTATTGCACTTTGGTTCACTTTTTTTCATGTATCAATCTACGAGAATGGAGACATAGTTAAACTTGACCCTAGAGTCTCATTCGCGACAGCCTTGACAATTCTTCTTGAAATCTTTTTATCGCCTATGAACCTCGTATTCGTACTCAGTCGAACTAAATTTAATCATGACCTGAACCTCCATCATTGGATGCTCGTGCTCATACTTTGATTTCATTGATTTCCCTTCTTGCCCAAATCTCGTTTTATCCCGAAATTGATCAACTTAGATCGTGTCAAGACAAAAATCTATTTGTGATTTGTTGTGCCTAAATTTTCAATTTTTGCCATTTTATGGAATAGTAACCTTTTAATAATTTCTTAGTTGCTTGTTAATGACCAATTTTCATATAGGATGGTAGACAGCCCTACAACCTTGATGATTGTTGTTCCCTTACCTTCCCAATTAGGACACCCTAGATTGTTTGTGTGTTGATACCATAGTACTGTTTTGACCTAGAATGATTAGTGTACCTATGTGAGACTTCCAACTGCTACGGTATGCCCTGACCTTGTATACTATTCCTTCAAATTGCATGATTTAGAAAGAAAAAAAAATTTAGACCTTGATTGTTGGGAGATAGGGACGTCACCCCATTAGTATCAGTTGTAGATATATATAGGTTAGTCCTTGATGTGGGGATGTGTGTCAATAAACATGTAGCTTATGAGATTTATGAGAGATTATAGTATCAGCCTTGATGGGATGTACTAGACTTTTGGTGAGCATAAATGTGTTTGAGAGATAGGGGCCTATATGTCTTAGTAATGCATCGTTTCTTTGGTAATAGAATGTATTAATAGATGGTTAATAGGAAGATAATAGTTTGAGCATACCTATAGCCTATGATCAGTTCTTTTTCATCCTTAGTTAAGACCACTTTAAAATAGGTCCAGTCCCTTGGATATAGGTTCCAGTCCATATTCTATTGAAGCTCCATTACCGCCGTACAGCAGAGCAGTATTGGAGGTATTCCTAGATTGACACTTTTTAGATGTATGTTTATTATTCCAGTATTAGGAAGTGTTACCTTAGATATTTGGTAGATTAGAGGCTCTAGAAGGAGTACTATCGATCTTAAATTTCGAGGACAAAATTTTTCTAATTTTAAAATTTCGTGTTTATAATTATTTTAATAATGATATTTAATTCATGATATGATTTTTTGGTGATTTTAAATCATTTTAAAATTATTTAAATCAATGACTTGTGGTTTTGACGTTTTGCTAGTGAAACCCTACAGACTGTTTGACCTAGAGCCTAACCATATGATTATGATATTTTAATGTCATTTTTGGCCTAAGGATATTTTTTGCATTTGACCTCTTTGAATTATTTTGATATTATTTTATTATTTATGATATTGTTTTGGGGTTATTTGAGTCGGGTTCGAATTTTAACTCAATCCGACTTGAAACGGGGACCCGGGGGTAGTTTGACTCTAGTGGGACCCACACACTAGTTAGGCATAGCCCACATGATATTAATTTTAGTCCACATTATAGAAATATTTTAGTTAGAGGTTAGACTAATTATTATGGATAAGGTTAGTGTGATTAGAGACTTTAGAATGACTAATTTAGCCCCAACCAATTAGCCCTTTCCTAATACTCATAGAATAGGTTAGTAGGGGCTTTTGGACTTTTCCTAATAGGACAAAACCACCTTTATGGCCAGCCATAATAAGGATAGGGTTGAGCCTCCTATTTGTCATTATCCATCTATTTTTCTCTCTCTTGTTCTTCCCCAAATTTCTAGAGAGCAATCCCTAGCAATTTCTCCACCAAATCCTTCCATTTCACCACCAAATCTTCTTCTTTCCTTCTCCATTCTAGCCAAGGAGGAAGCTACCCAAGTTTGGGAGGATTCGGAGCTCGTTCGTGTCCTTTTGGAATCTCTACGTGTCGGTGTCGCTTCGGGAAGGTTTTTTTTCGATTCGATCTACCGGGAGGTATAAATCCCTTCTCCTTTTTATTTCCTCATGCATATAGGTCTATTTTGAACCCATAGGAATGACCCCCATGGTTGTATCTCCATTTGTGTCCATTTTGTGTCCATTTGGAGGTCATAGGAGTGTCCTTTGTGTTGTGGATGTGTTCATGTTACATATATAGATTTATATATATATTGTAATGAGAGTGTATCTATATTTATATATGTAATAAATGGTTCATGATGATTATATAATCAAGTTTGTGAGTGTGATTCCTCATATTATTATTGCTATTATTGTTGTGGATAATTAGGATATATATTGTGTATTCTTTTGGCTCAAACTATCTAAATCCGTCATGATTTTTATCCACGTTTTTAATTTCAGCCCTAACTTAAAAATATCATAACTTCTAGCTCAAAGCTCGGTTTAATCTCCCATTTTTTTTAAAAGAAGCGTATTGAAGTTAGCTTTCCAAAAACATGTATTAATAGGCCTAATTCTTTCTGTAACTTTCTAGAGAATTATTTGAGTGTCAGCTGTACGAAAGACAAACGCGTTCTCGGTGTTTTCGCGATTTCGGGAGTTTCCGGAAACGAAAATGCGATCCGTTTGAAGTTTCGGAAAGCTAACACATAGATCTATAATATACTTTAATCCTAAATTTTAATTCATGCTGAGATGGTACAGTATTGATTATTAGTAGGAGTTACTATTCGGCATATGCATTTTGTGCACCCTTGTGTGTAATATAATGTTCTATTTGATTTTAACCCATGTTAATATATATACATTATATAACTAAATAGAGAATACAAGCATGAGTAAATGGTTAAATAAATGATGTATGAGGTGTAAGTATCCAATCTAATGTAAGCATGTATAAGTATGGCTTGTAATGAATATGTAGGTTCCATAGTATGTAATGTATGGTACATATAGTAGTACAAGAGAATAAATGAATGATGAATGAATGAAAGCATGAATGTAATGTAATAATAGATATAATGTATGAAATATACAAGTTAATGAGATGAAATGTTCTATGTTAACACAAATCCTATATTACCTCATGTACCCCCTTACACTATGTTGACACTATCACACTTGACACATTGTTCACTTACACTTTGACACTCTTTGATATGTATACATTATGTATGCCCGTTTAACCCTCACTTGCCCCTTTGCCATGTTCACATACACACACATAGCCTCTTAAATAAGTATTTATGAATATAGTTAACTTAGCTATGTATGTATATTATATATATGTTAGCATATTGTGTTGTAATATATATAAGTTTATATAACCATTTAAAATGCCATGATTATAGACCTAATGTTGAATAGCAATATATGCATGTGTATATATGTGTAGACATATATAGTTTAAAGTAATAGATTACCTAGTGTATATCCAATGTGAATTCTTGCCTATTTGAGTATTGAATAATTGCATGCTATATAGAGTTGGGTGTATGTTGGCTTGTATAGCCTTGTATTGATGTGTGCTTGCTAGGATAAGTCTTAGTTAGGACTAGTAAGACTTGCTGGGTTAGGGCATGACCTAGTTTGACCTAGTTTGACTAGTGCAGTTGACCAGAGTTGACCAAGGGTTGACTTTGGCATAGTTTGACCTAGATTCATGTAGAATATATTGTAGTGCTTTATATTACCCTTCTGGATATGTTGTAACTTGTGCTGTTCTAATTAGGAGCCAGACACCTCTCCTCGGACAGTATCTTTACCTTGGACATTCAGATATCAGGCGAGTACATTCTCTGATCATTTCATATCCTGCTTAGAATTATATTCTTGCTTTAGATTACTATACTTGATGCAGTCACGACATTGTCACGGATTAGTACTATACGGATCTCTTCATGCGATATTATTCCCCTCAGGAGCATCGGGTACATTGTGTATGTGCGTTTCACTTTCATCATGTACTCCTGTGCTTTCACCATACATGTACACTCTTATGAATCTTGTACTCTCATGTTCACAGAGCCTTCATGTATACTATCATGTGTACCCTTTTAAGGGCCCCATGTGATATCATGTACAATAACATAACCTGTTTAGATCCTTGTGTATTGATTAGGGAAACGGGGGAGTGCTAGTAGTCATGTGAACAATTCCATAGTAGTGTAGATCATGTACAACTATTTAGTGTAGATCATGTACAAATCTGTCCTATTCACATGTGCTATCTTGTCCTCTACATCACTAGCCACTGTTAGTTCTCTATTTATAGTAGATATTCTATTACAGTTCTCTCTTTGTTTACATACTGTATTTTTTCAGATCATGTATCTTACTTTACTGCATGATTATATTTTCTAACCTGCTATGAACTGTTGAGATGTAATGTGCTCGCTCATGTCCTGACTGGACCTGTTGATAAATTTTACAGATAGCCTGGAGGTTGCCTGCTAGCCTAGAGGAGACAGTAGAGGTTGCATAGATAGCTAGGGTTTTTGCTTATAGTTTATTTTCAGTCATCTTGAGTTGTATTTATGGATTACTGTATTTGGGTTTTGAGATGTATTCTGAGTTTGTATCTTAGACACTTAGACTTCTATCTGTTATATCTCTTTTTGATTTCATGTTTTATCTATCTTCCTTTATGCTCTACCTTAGATGTGATTGAGCTTACATTCTGCTATGTCACCCCCATTCGGGGAGTATAAACTGTTTAGTCTTATACTGTTAGATGCATTGAGACCTAGGACAGCGTTCTACCGCCGACACTGCGGCGTAGGCTGTGCGTTGTTATGTTCTCGTGCCCTAACTTTATGGTGCGGGTCGTGATAGCCATTAACGACATAGCCTGGCCAAGTCTTTGTTTGCTTATTCGGTCCCAATGTCAGATAACGAACACTCTCATTAGTGAGTGTTGTTTCAGGCAATAAAACCTGTAAACAAATATTTATAATTTAAATGTTTTAGATTATATATTTCTAATCTCAGTTACTTACATATTTTATAAGAATATATAAAATCAACCTCAATTATAATCTCAGTTACTTACGTATTTGAGAAACCATGACGAAAATGTACAATCAACCTCTCTTTGAAGTCCCTCATCGATAATATCGGGTTTCCTCATTTTCACTTCATCTCTAAATACACTATAGAGAAAATAAGAATATATAAGTGTAGTCACTTACTTCATCAAATTCGAGATTATAACGAGTGCAAGTGTACTGACTTACTTCTCCAAATCTCTCACTTCTTGTATGTCACAGTTTAACAAGACATATCGGTGAGCGGTATCATACTCGTCGTCAGTCAACCACCAATTTTTACTAGCCCCAACAGGCTTGCCCCTTACATTGAATATACCTCCATCCTCAACGTCCTCATCATTCCTTTGAGGTCTATTTCGATTTGTCTTAACATGAGTATCGAAATAAATGGAGCAGAAGTTTGACACCTCTTCGATAAGATATGTTTCGCATATCGAAGCCTCTATATGAGCCGTGTTGCCAACTTTTTTCTTTAGATGGTGTAGGTATCTAGAGAGATAAATTATCTTGAGAATTAAGAATGAATTTTAAAATCCACTAAAATTTAACTTAAATTATATCGATATTTATGTACCTTTCAAATGGGTACATCCATCGATAATGAACAGATGCACCGACACGGGCTTCGTATGCTAGATGAATCCCTAGATGCTCCATGCTGTCGAAGAAGACAGGACGAAATATTTTCTCCCACTTGTAAATTGTTAAGATAATCTTCTTCTCAAGTTCAATCATGTGTTGCACAGTCAACTTAGTTGAACAAATATCCCTAAAGATTATTGATCGTTCGGCCAACGGAACCCATACAGCAGAAGGCAATAACTCTTTCAAAGCAAAGGACAGTAATCTTTCCATAAACACGTGGCAGTCATGACTCTTCATTCCCGTTATCTTGCGTTCATTGAGATCAACGCATCTAGACAAATTCGACACATAGCTGTCGGGAAATCTTAAAATAGATACCCACTTGCAGATTATTAATCTATCTTCCTTGGTCAATGTGTATTGTGCTATCGGCTTAGTTATTTGTTCACCAGCTCCACTTTGTATCAAGTTCAGATAAGGACGCTTGCATATCTCGGCAATGTCTTGTCTTGCTTTTGGATTGTCCTTCGTCTTTCCTTTAATATCCATGACGGTATTGAAGACATTATCGAACACATTCTTTTCGATATGCATAACATCAAGATTATGCCTTATAAGATTATTTTTCCAACAAGGCAAGTCCCAGAAGATACTCCGTTTGGTCCAGTTATGGGTTTGTCCGAACCCATCGACACGATTATTCGATGGATCTTCCATTACAGTGGGCAAGTCCTTTACATCTTCCCAAATATTGTATCCTGACAATCTGGCAGGCGGATGAGAAAATTCTTGTTTTCCAGCTCTGAACGCGTCCTTGTTCTTTTTCCAAGGATGACTCGCGGGCAGAATTTGACGATGACAATCAAAGAAAGAAGTTTTTCCTCCATGCTTAAAGCAGAACGCCTTACTATTTTGCATGCATATCGGACAAGACATGGTGCCATGAGTACTCCATCCCGACAGCATGCCGTATGCGGGACAATCATTGATTGTCCACATCAGTGAAGCTCTCATCTGAAAGTTCTGTTTCCTGGAAATATCATAGGTTGCGACGCCGATCTTCCACAGCTGTTTCACTTCATCCACCAACGGCTGTAAATATATATCGATATTCTTCGTCGGATTTTTGGGACCCGGTATGATAGATGTCAAGAACATATAAGGAGTCTTCATACATATCCATGGTGGCATATTGTAAGGGGTCAGAATGACCGGCCAGCAGGAGTATTGAGATCCCGACTGCCCGAAAGGGGCGAAGCCATCAGAACATAGCCCCATGCGTACATTTCTAGGCTCTGCAGCAAAATCTGGATGACGAAAATCAAAATATTTCCACACCTCTCCATCCGAAGGACGTGACAATTCTCCATCGTCCTTTGTGCATTTTTCGTTGTGCCACGTCATGTGTTCTGCTGTATTCTGAGACATACATCCTCTGCAAGTGCTTCGTGATCGACAAGTAATGCATATACTTGTAAGGACGTCATTTTCTAGTTGACTTTCCTTTTCTACTGACTGGTTTGTAACGATCCGCATTACAAAAGCTGCAACTTTCTATATCCTCGTTCTCCTTGTAGCACAACATACATCCGTTGTGACAACAATCTATCTTCTCGTACCCCAGTCCCAGTTGTCGGACCATCATCTTCGACTTGTAGAAGTTTTTTGGAAGCTCTTTTGATTCCTTCGGTAACACCTCCTTGATTAGTTGTATAATCCGATCGTAGCAAGTTTATGGCAAGTTAAAATCGGACTTTATGTTCAACAACAGCATCGTCTCTGACAGTACGGAATGTGGCTCACAACCAAGATATAAAGAAGTTTCAGCATCCTGAAATATATCATAGAACTCCTTCGCCTCGGGATTAGGATCCTCCGGATCAAAATTAGGCCCTGCCACGTCGTACACCATATCTCGTGCAAGGTTCTGCATGTCTCCATATTAAACAGAGCATTCGTCGTCTTCGACGACAAAATCCGTTGCAGCATTATCATCAAAAGCATAAGTAGCAGCATTCGCAACCTGTCTTTCCGCATATAGTTCACATTGTGATGACCACAGGCCGTAATCACGTACGAAACCCTTACTGGTCAAATGATCTCTTACACTCACCACTTCTTCGGAACGTCTATTGCGATAATTACGACATGGACACTTGATTTTGTTACCGTCTATATACTGAGCTTTGCTCATGGCATACTTAAGAAATACTTCCATGCCTGCTTGAAAATCGTCACTCACACCTATTCTGCTCTCGTGTTGTCGTTTGTACATCCATGTACGATCAACGAAATAACGATCCATTACAGATTGGATGTGAAAATCTGTATAGTAAGACAAACTAAATAGAATTTGTATATAATCTTGTAACTGGTGGATCCGTCGGTATATAGGCCGGATGTACTTAGTATCAACCGCATAGTATCGGTCTATAGGTTTGGTATAGGTCGTATCAAATTGGTATTGGCCTTAGCGAATTGGTATCGTCCTATCCGATATGTATCGACCGTATACCTAGGATTCGTACCGGCCTTATCGATTCGGTATCGGCCATATCCGATAGGTATCGGCCGTATCGGATATGTATTGGCCGTACCAGATTAGCATGGTGGAAGGTGTAGTAACAACTGTACTTAGATTTTTCTCTTCTCGAGCTAGAATACCATTGCAAGAGAGTCACGAGAGAGTAAAAAAATCTTCTACATATTAATGTTTACGAGAGTGATTGGCCAATTACAGTAACACACATGCTGTATTTTCCATCAGGGAATGAGAGATTGAAAGCAATAACATATAGACTTGTATTTCGGGAGAAAAACTCGTACAAACTCTTTGTTCACAAAACAAGCTATAGAGAATACAGAACAAAGAGTTTATAGTAGTTTGTCTATAGCTTGTTTTGTGAACAAAGAGTTTATAGGAGTTCGTCTTCTTCTGAAATACAACTCTATATGTTATTACCTTCAATCTCTCCTTCCCTGACAGAAAATACAGCATGTGTGTTACTGTAATTGGCCAATCACTCTCGTAAACATCAATATGTAGGATATTTTATTTACTCTCTCGTGACTCTCTTGCAATGGTATTCTAGCTCAAGAAGAGAAAAATCTAAGTACAGTTGTTACTAAACCTTCCACCATGCTAATTTGATACGGCCGATACATATCCGATACGGCCGACACCTATCGATATGGCCGATACCGAATCGATAAGGCCGGTACAAATCCTAGCTACACGGCCGATACATATCGGATAGGACGATACCAATTCGCTAAGTTCAATACCATCCGATACGACCTATACCAAACCGATATACCGATACTAATATGCTACGATCGATACTAAGTACATACGGATGCCGATACCGATACCGATAGTTCGATACCGATACCGATACCGATAGTGCGATACCGATACCAATAGTCCGATACCGATAGTGCGATACCGATACCAATAGTCCGATACCGATAGTGCGATACCGATACCGATATTGAGATACCGATAATTCGATACCGATAGCGCGATACCGATATCGATAGTCCGATAGTCCGCTAGCGATACCGATAGTTTGATACCGATACCGATACCGATAGTTCGATATAGATACCGATAGTGGGATACCGATACCGATAGTCCGATACCGATAGTGTGATACCGATACCGATAGTTCGATAGTCCACTAAGTCCAAATGATTCCTCTTAAGCGTCGAGCATGTTATACACGGTTCAACTTGACGAGTCAGTAAATATATATATATATATATATATATATATATATATATATATATATATAAATATATATATATATATCATGGTTTAAAGTATCGGCCGATACCGATCCGATACGGCCGATACCGATACGGTTTGGCATGTTCCAATCCGATACCGACCGATACCAAATATTGACCGATGCCGAAATTGGGGGTCTTTGTTCCGGTCAATTCGGCAAAGAAAATTAAACAACATAGGAATAGTCTGATACCGATTCCGATACCGACATTGTGAACCTAGGTTGAAAGCATAATAAGGTTGTAAAAGCATGTAAAAGAATCCGATACTACCGATAATTACTTGTTTCCCAATAGCAAAAAATCTGATACTCCGATCCGAAACTGCCGATACTACCGATATCGTCGATACCAATACTCATAGGAAATGTCCGATACCGATTCTGATACCGATACTTTGAACCTTGATATATATATATATATATATATATATATATATATATATATATATATATAAAAGCATTAGACTTTCTCATCCTATTTCTTAAACTAGGGTTTGTCATATTGCATTTTCTTTTGTTGAACTCCATGTGGCTAAGACTAGTATTTGTAATATTGCATTTTCTATATATATACATGTATATAATATATATATATATAAAGCAATAGACTTTCTCATCCTATTCCATATCATCTTAGCCACCTGTCTTCATTGCCACGTAAGGACCAAGGCAGTTATGCCAGGCTGGAATCAGTTGAGAGCTGCTGACTGGACACCTCAGCATATATGAACTATAAATACCTCTTTGTTTGTAAGAAGTAGTAGTTGATGAATTACAAAGCTCTAGCTCTTTTTCTATTTCTCCTGATGTACTTCTTCTTCTTCTTCCCCAATACTCTCAAGAATCAATAAACCCTAGCTTCTTGATTCAAAAATTCTCTGTTCTCTCTCTGAATTCCTCTATTCTAATGGAAAATCACAGTGTTTCTTCTTCAATTCAAGGCTTGTTAGGTCGAGGACCTACCACGTACCCCTCCTACCCCCCGCCACCCCCCCAGCCCCATGTTGTCCCGCGTGCGCCAGCGTACCCCTCCCACCCCCCGCCGCCCCTCCACCCCCGCGTCCCCCGCCGCCCCCTAGCCTCCGACGCACCCGCCGCCCCCGCATTCTTTGCCGCCCCCACAGCCCCCGACGCCCCCGGCCCGCTGCACCCACGACCACCGCGAGAGAGAGAGGGGGATTACCTTTGGAAGAGAGAGAGGAGAGGTCGTCGATCACCGTCGCGGGAGAGAGAGAGAGAGGAGAGAGGTCGCCGACCGTCGCAGGAGAGAGAGAGAGAGGAGAGAGAGTAAAATTTAGGGAGAATGAAAAGTTTCTCCCGTCGTTTCAATTTAAGTCTGGGTCGTATATTTAGCGACGGACGCGCGTCAGATTTTATCTGTCGCTAGTCTGTCGCTATTTTTGATACTTGCCGACGGACTATCCGTCGCAACGTAGTCGAAGAATTATCCCGCTACTTCTCCCAACAATTCTCGCCAAATAACCGACTACATAGAAACGGCTGTGTATCCGTCGCTATATCTCCGATGCCCTAGCGATGGATGAGCGACCTTTTCTCCCCCTTAAAATAAAATAAAAAATGTATCTGCATGTCGTCGGTACTCCGTCGGCTATTTGCCGTAAATCCGTCGCTAACGCCGACGAAAATTATCCGTCGCTAATGTGCCATCGCTAATTGACTGTATTTTGGTAGTGTGATATTTCATCTTATATTTCATTATAATTGTCTCTTATAGTATTTGTCAATTCACATGGAACTGCTGTTAGGGTTTGTGCTTGCTCATATCCTGACAGGATAACCCCGTTGTTTTTCAGAGGATTTAGATGCAGATTGCCCGACCTACTACGGGTTTGGCATAGATGGAGCCTATGACCAGGACCAGCCTGTGGATCCAGTGCTCATAGAGGACGCACCGCCTGTAGTGACTTAGTCTAGCTAAATTTTGTCTAGACTATATTCCAGCTTGATACTTTGTGACTTATAGTATTTATTTGGGATCTTGTGATGTCTTTAAATTTTGAACTTGTGATTGTGGCCCGGCTCTGTTTCAGACTATTTACTTCATCTTTATCTTTATCCTTATCATCGTACTTATCTTTCTTAGATTTATGTGATTGAGTGGTGATTATATTCCTCTGTACGGATATGACATATTATATTATTGTGTCTAAGATTCTATATATTCTAGTTGACCTTTACAGCGTTCTACCGCCGATACTGCGGCGTAGGCTGGACGTACCCACGTGCTCGTGCCCCTAAACAGGGTGCGGGTCGTGACACATTTTTTTGGTGGCCCATGCAGGTCAGTGTCGCAACTAGTACGATTTCGTAATGGTACTCGACTTAGAGTGCTAATTACGAGCCTGCTATTAGGATGTTGGTTCTAGGTTATGGTAGGAGTTACTCAATCACAGTTAGGCTTCTTGAGATATTCCTGGGATGACCCTTGAGAATCTTGGTTGAATGTCAATTTAAAATCTTTTCCTTTTGTTTTTGTTCGCCCTTGTTCCTTATTATTTAATTTGATTTTTGTTCGATCATCGCTGATTTTGATTTTTCATATCAAGATGAATTCTATGGCATGAATTACGGTATCTTCTGATAACATATGTTGACGGGAATAATAGGAAAGGTAAACGTCTACTTGGTTATGGAACCTGGAGTTTATCACAGCTATATTAGCCGACGTGGCAAAAACGTAGAGACCTGACTTCGGATGTACATATCTTGGTCATGAGATTTGAGATTTCTCGCAGCTATACTAGTCGGCGTGGAGAGGATTCCAGACGATATGATTATAGAGGTGCATACCTAGTTATGGAATCTACCGTTTATTGCAGCCTTGCTTACTGTAGAAGCATGGAAAAAGACAAGAGAAACCCATGCGGCTCCAAACAGAAGGAGCCTTATGTGGCTGAGGAACCCTTCAGAACTTTATGCTGCTCGAAACTCTCCAACAGATCCATGCGGCTCGGGCAAAGACACGCGACCTACTTCTACTCCCAATTAATTGCTCTGACACAATGAATGACAGCTCTGACATAATGAATGACAGCTCTGACGCAACGAATGACAGCTCTGCCATAAAGTCGAAATAATGATGGTGTGCCCCTTGGGAAAAGAAGAAAATCTTTTTGGCAGGATCCGTCAAGTCCCAAGCACACCTATGCGGCTGCTCACTCCATGCGGCTGCCATCCCTATGCGGCTGTCAATTCTCATGCGGCTGCCATCCCTATGCGGCTGCTTGCTTTATGTGACTGCCCACTTCATGCGGCTACGTCATTCATGCGGCTGTGTTATTCATGCGGCTGCGTCCTTCATACGGCTGCCCACTTCATGCGGCTGTGTCATTCATGCGGCTGTATCCTTCATGCGGCTGCCCACTTCATGCGACTGCGTCCATCATGCGGCTGCCTCCTTCATGCGGCCACCTCCTTCACGAAGCTGCTGTCCCTATGCGGCGGTTACCTTCATGCGGCTAGGACTTGGGGGGTCACCCGTATGCGATTCACTTAGACCGCACTCATGCGGCTCTGTCAGACGCCCCGATCATGACGGTTGAGAACAGATGGCGATCCGTATGACAAGTTGAGACACGTGGCTGCCTTATCTCCTCGGAGTTATGACTGCTCGTAAATCCTAACAACCAGATTTAGTGCAATCACCATTATTACTCAAATCAAATCAGATTTATTGTGATTAAGTAAATGGAACACATGGCGGGAGATCCGAGCTTGTCATAACAAATTATGAGGATTCATTGCAATTAACATTAATTACCCATACAGATTTAGCGCAATCAAGAATCAATTGCCCAGATGTAATGCAATCAAGATTAATGGCCCAGATGATTGGCCGCCGATTTTTCAAGGAGAGAATCATTACAAACCCTAATGATCACACCCCACTCCTATAAATAGCAAGGTGCCATTCCCTTGCAAAAGGATCGGATCCAGAGAAATAAAGAAAAAAATATAGCAAGCTGCCATTCCCTTGTAAAAGAGATCCTCTCTACCCGGCTGGACACACAGAGAAACGAAAAGGCGCGCACAGAAGAGTCTTCCCATCCAGAGAGCATTTCTTCATCAGAGCCAAGGCTACATCTGATCGTCCAATGAGTAAGGCAGAGCGGTCGTCGCTTTCCCGAGCCTCTACCGTCACCCCCTAGAATTAAAACTAAACAATCGTACTTAGACTGCTGTACCTAGGTTTTCATCCCCAGCCTTTCTTTGTACAAGCAATTTTGTATTGTGAGGTAAAGGTCCAGTCCTCCCATATAAATTGTTCTATTCTTTTATAATCAATAGCAAACATGATGGTGACTCTGCTGGGGACTAACTTCTCCACGGCTAAGGAGTTGGTGATGCAATCAGACGCAGCCAAACTTGGCTCCACTCAACAAATACTGGTCGCCCGGTTCGACCAGCAGGCGTTTAAAGAAATGCTCTCCGACGGGAGCGCTGGCCTGGTCCAGCAGCGAGCCCATACGAAGAAGGCCCGCAGGGAGTGGAGACCCAAATCATTTGCTCCTCTCCAAGCTCCCGAAGAAGTACTCTCTGTTGCCCGAGAGAGCGGAGAAGTCTCGCGTGCGGCCTCGCTTCAGACAACAGAGGACTCTGTTATCCCCAAGTCCGACAGAAGAAAACACTATGATGCTGGACTTGCAGGGACAAAGAGGAACTCTGTGCAATCCAAGCCACATAAGGGCGCCAACCGCATGGGGAAAGCTCATGCGGCCGCAACTGTCAACCGTATGGAAAAAACTCATACGGCCAGAACTGCCAGCCGCATGCAGACAGCCTGCACGGCCATGACTTCTAGCCGCATACAAAAGGTTCATGGGGGCCACAAAGGATAGCCGTATGCAGACAGCCTGTATGGCTACACATACCAGCCGCATGCAGACAGCCTGCACGGCCACCGATCCTAGCCGCATACCATCTACTCCATGCGGCTCATGGTCAGTCTTTGACCGCCTCTCGTACGGTCCTGACCAAGGAGGCTCTCTGAAGCATATGCCAGACTCTGTTGTGACCAGCTTGGACTCTTCCTACTACGCACTCTCAGGTTCTAGAAGGAAGAAGTCTCGAGCAGCACGGGCTCGGCGAGCTCAGTCGACTGTCCCAATTTTCGACCACCAGGGTGTCCCGCTAACTATTAATCGAGCCCCTGATGGAAAGTTGTACAGAACTACCCGTATCTAGCCCCCGGCGGCCAACGAACGGGATAGTTATCAAGAATCTCCCAACAAGGATCAGGGGCAAGTATTTGCGCTACCTTCATATCAGGGAGCAGGCAGGAGGCCAACACACTCATATGCTCAGGACTCTCCAGCCCCCAAAGCAGGTGACTTGCGCAACATAATTCTTCACAAGCGCAAGGAAAGAGACGAAGATTTGACATGCAAAGAGTCCTGTCAAGGACATCAATGCACCCAAGTCATTGTCAACTACTGCTGCAATAAGACAATAGTACAAAAAGACCGACAGTCCGTCTTCCAAAGGTTGGAACACCCAAGCTCAGAAGACGGGGCGCTTCTCGTCGCCTTTTGCAATTCTGCTCTGAAGATTCCTGGCAGCGGTAGAGGGAAGAAAACAAATATCTCCAGCCCAAAAATTTCAACCGACGTAACCAAGAAACTTTCTTCTAAACGGTTGTCTACCACCGTTACAGGAGGAGTTTACCAAGGTACCCACTCAAAGACGAAATCTGCCACACTTGAAGGCATCGGAGCCGGGGGTAGCACTCCTCCAAACATCCACGACAATCCGGTATTCCAAGAAGACGATCCAGGGGAAACGGTTCACCCAACAGATGTAGCGGACCCCGACATCCCCGAGGACGTTCCTAACTCCCAAGATGAGGCAAGCTCTGAAGTTGGGGGTACCACTCTTTCTGAGTCCGAACCAGACGAAAACATTCCCACATACCCGGACGACTTCTCTGTACAAGGGTATGACTCAGAGGGCACGTCCTCTACCGTTCCTTCCATCTCTCATCATGTGAGGACGGTGTTCATGACAGACAACAACCAAGAAGGCCCCAGTGATCGCCAACGCATCGACACTCTGGAGGCCATACTGTATGCTTTAGTCAAGTCTGTGGACGAGATCAAAGCGGCCATTCCAACTCTGCAAGAAAGAACGTCTGGCCAAACAAGCTTGGGTCCCACGGTCAATGCGGACTCGAACTTAGCTGCACCAAACCCGGGCGATAATCCTCCTGAAATATCGACTTCTACCGCTGCAGACAAGGCCAGGGAGGCAAGAAGAGAGGTCCAGGAGCTCCGGGCCATGTTCTATGCCCGAGAAAACTGCCCAGACCTCAGGATACGACAACCATATCCCGCTGCGTGGAGAGATGTTCCCTTCCCACCAAAATATAAACCATTCCATATCAATCCATACGATGGGAAGACATATGCAAGCTGGTACATCACCTACTTCGAAGTCACAACCGACCATCTGCCTCATGACAATGCCATCCTTACGCGGCTGTTCATCGGAGCATTGGAGGGGGTCACCTTCGACTGGTACCGCAAGTTGCCGGACAATTCCATCCACTTCTTCACCAGCTTTAAACGTATGTTCCTGGAGAGGTTCTACGAAGTAGGACAATACGTGACAATGTCTACCCTCATGGATGTTGTTCAGAGAGAAAAAGAGCTGACAAGAAACTATATCGAGCGGTTTTGCCAAACCGTGATGAAGCTGCCTTCCGGTAACCCTGATTCCTTCTTGATTGAAATTTGCCAAAAGAGACTGCTTCCCACAATCAGCCTCTGGATGGGCGAAAGTTAATTCAAGGATTGGAAGACGTTCATCATCAGTGCTACTAGCGCAGAAGACAAGGTGAAGAAAGTCCGCCAACTAGGATTGCATATCTCGGAAGGAGAAGACAAGGGCAAACACCCTAACGTCAACAACAACAACGGTGGTAACTCCTCCAGCAACCGAGACAACAAGGGCAAGCAGGCTATGGTGGCCGATACAGCCCCAAAGCCCGAATCAAAGCCAGCAGAAAAGAAGTGGCCACAGATGACCTACTCCTTCGAGGATGGCCATGTTAAAACCATCTTAGACATGCTTATCCAAGGAGGACGAATTCAGCTCCCTCCTCCCAAGCGTGAGCCTCGTCCGACAGACTTCGAGAACCCTAAATACTGCCACTATCATCGCTATGTCCACCATGCCACACATGATTGCTACCAACTGAAGTGATACATCCAGCATCTCATCGATTCTAAGGCCCTGGCCATTGATTTCGAAGAGGTGACCGTAGCAGCCAACATGGTGTCAGTACAATTCAGCAATTTCCCTTCGACAAAGACTCAAGACGGAGTAGTACCTGTCCCTCGAGCAAGGATAGAGGTCGCTAACCATCCACCTCCCCGAGACCAAGCTGTTGGTCTAGTGCTCCTTACCACATCACGAGGAAAGATCATGTGGGTCCATCCGGACTTGGTACCTGAGGTGACTCAGTCCGTACCTCCCTCCACCAGTAAGAAAAAGAATAGGAAAGTTAAATCATGCCGCACGATCTCGACAGAGGTCGAGGAAGCTACTGCTGTTGTTATCCACTCCGGCGCACAAACCTAACCTCCACCGGGTAACTCAGCTGAGGACCATCAGCCGACAGCCGCTGATGCTCCCGGACCTTTGCAGCCTTCGACGACCGATAAGCCTAGGCCGAAGGAGACCCGCTTCGACAAACCACTCCGAAGGAAGATGCCTCTTGGGCTGGAGAGGCCGTACAACTTTGATATCTTGGCGCAATTGGCCAACACACCGGCCAAACTATCGCTATACGAACTCCTGAGACTCTCCAAGGATGTTCACGTCGCACTAAGCGAGGCACTTCAAAATTTCGACGCATATCTAGCTCAGTCCAACCTCACCAGGGAAAGCTCGCCTGCAGATCTCCAGGACAGCGCTTGCGCAGGGTCAATGTCGAACATTGTCTTTACTCCGCAAGATTTGCTCATCAAGACCAACCTGCACGATCGCCCTTTGTACTATACTGGGTACATTGGCGATATCAAAGTAGATCGGATGCATATTGATCCCGGTTCTTCCATAAGCCTCATCCTGAAAAGCTTACTACACCATCTGCGCATCCCAATGCATCGTCGGACGCCAACAAGCACCGCCAACAGCGATTTCAATTCGGGCAGAAGCTACCCGATCGGGAAGATTCGTCTAAAGTGACAAATCGGCGACCTTCAGTCAGAAGTAACCTGTTATGTCATAGATGCGGACACTTTCTACAATATTCTCCTGGGATATCCTTGGATACACGATTACATGATCGTGCCCTCCACACTGCACCAGTGCTTCAAGTACGTCGACAAGTACGGCTTCGTGAGAACAGAATTTGTCGACATCGATCCCTTTAAAAGGGTCGAATCCTACTACTCAGACTCATGCTTGTATGAGAAGTCAAAGAAGCATCTTGCCGAAGGAGATACTCAAGCTCGAACTGAAGCAGCATCTGGATCAGAAGAACCTCTGACGATCCACCTCCAAGCCCGCAAGCCTGGCATAACTGCGCCCCTTACAGCCACTCTTTGTAAGGACGCAAGTAGCCTCTCTGCACAGGAGGAACAGATGACAATTCGACTGCCAAGGTCTGGCCAAGCGCCAAGACTCACGACAGAGCCACTGTCAATCAGGCTGCCTAAAGCTAGCCAGCAGCAAACAAAGGAGCTCAATTCCTCTGTCAAGCCAATAACGATTCGTCTTCCCAGAATGAATCGACAGCCGGACGGTAAGCCGGGGACTGCTAGCCAGCCAACAACTCCCTGTCCAGTACCGAGCACCAAACTGGGGGTGGCTAGTACACCAACGACTCCACGTTCTGCTCCACCCATGGAGCCCCTGATGATTAAGCTGTCCAAGTCATCCTCTCAGTCTTCATTTACACAGGGGGTGGCTGAAGAAGAGTCAGAACTGGACAAGTATGTGGCTGCTTACACTGATGCACCATCCGCAGATGATGTAATCCCACTGGAAAAGATACCTTACTTCATCAATAAAGGGTTATCTCTGAATTATCTCGAGCTTAATAAGATTTGTACAATGTATGCTATGGAACACGGTATAGGCACTCACCTGCACACACAGGTAACAAATGTCTACACCGCCAACCAACTTACTCTAGTGGAAGACGCTTACCGCATAATCGAGAGAGGGGATCATCCAATCATCTTCGGCCGAAAGAATAACCCACAACCCTTTAGGGTAGAAGAAGATGATCTCGAACCCGACATCAGGAGATTGCCCCTTTATCTGTATAGTTCGCAATCCAAGTACCTCATGCAAAAACAAGGGTATGATCTGGAAACTACACCAGGCTTAAACTACAACACTGGACGGAGGTTACCCTTACAATTATCGGTCCCGACTGGTAAACCACGAGACTACTACCACAAAATTAGATGTGGGCTAGGTTATGTTACACCGGCAACAACCCCTGAAAGCTCAGACGAGGAATACGACTGGCACTCACACTCAATCGGATCATCCACTTTCGATTCGGATGTCAGCATCGGGGATATGCTCAGGCAAGTCTTGTCCGTCAATATGGTATTTGCCGACGCCTACGAAGAAGATGAAGACATTCCCGAACTTCTAAAGTTTGAGCCGTGGACACAACAACTAGATGCGCAGTGGGAGAAGCGATTCGAACAAAGAGAGCCTCCCACCGAGGATGAGGTTGTACAAGTCGATCTCGGTGATGAGTCCTCTCCAAAGCCCATCTTTGTCAACAAAAATCTGACAGACGAGGAGCGAGATTCGCTACTACAACTCGTCAGAGAATACATCGACGTGTTCGGCTGGAGCTACGAAGATATGCCATGACTAAACCCCAAGATTGCACTTCACAAACTCAATATCCGTCCGGACGCAAAACCGGTCAAGCAACAGCAACGACGGTTTTACCCCGACGTCATGAACGCCATTGAAACTGAGGTCAACAAACTGATAGCCAGCGGATTCATCCGTGAGGAACAGCATCCTGACTGGGTCGCCAACATAGTACCGGTCCTCAAGAAAAGTAGAAAGATTCGAATCTGCATCGACTTTCGCAATCTGAATGAGGCATGTCCTAAGGATGAGTTCCCTCTCCCTATCACAGACATCATGATTGACAACACCAGTGACTTCGAGCGTATGTCATTCATGGATGGTTTCTCGGGGTACAACCAAATTAAGATGTTTCCTGATGACGAAACGTATACATTATTTCGAACACCAATTGGCACATACTGCTACACAGTCATGCCTTTCGGTTTAAAGAATGCTAGCGCCACCTATCAAAGAGCTATGAGCATCATCTTTAGAGACCACCTGCGTAAGACAGTGGAATGCTACGTCGACGACATCGTCGTCAAAAGCTGCTCTAAGGAAGATCATCTGCATGATCTGAGGACAGTGTTCGACCTGATACGAGTGCACAATTTGAAAATAAATCCCACAAAATCCTTCTTGGGCATATCCAGCGAAAAGTTCTTGGGTTTTATCATCACCTTCCAGAATATCCACGTAGACCCTGAGAAGACGAAGGCAATCATGGAGATGGGTCCCCCGAGAAATCTCTGTGAACTCTGAGGCCTTCAAGGGAGGCTAGCCTACATCAGGAGGTTTATCTCTAACCTCTCCGGACGATGTCAACCATTCACCCACCTTATGAAGAAAGGCGTTTCATTCGTATGGGATGAAGAATGCCAGCGTGCCTTCGACAGCATCAAAGAATACTTGACGAACCCTCCAGTCCTGGTAGCCCCGATTGCTGGAAGACCATTCTTGCTCTATGTACGAGATATGGAGCATTCTCTCGGTGCCCTACTAGCATAAAATAATGATGCAGGCCATGAGCAAGCTATCTATTACCTCAGCCGAATGATGATGGGGCCAGAGCATCAATACACTGCCGTAGAGAAAGAGTGCCTTGCTCTGGTTTTCGCCATTCAGAAGACGCAACACTACGTCATGGGATAAACCATCCATGTTATATCAAGAGTCAACCCCCTCAGGGTCCTCATGACTAAGCCGGGCGTACTCAGCTCTCGTCTCGCTACCTGGGCGATATTACTGTCTCCCTACTACATGATATTCGTCCCGCAGAAGGCTGTTAAAGGTCAAGCTCTGGCAGACTTTTTAGCGGCTCATCCAGGTTCAGAGTCAACCAAAATAGATGAAGAGATTCCAGACGAGGTCGCTAATTCAAAGATGGCCTCCCATGGTACCATATGGCGAATGTTCTTCGACGGTGCTTCTAGAACTGGGCCCTAGGGCAACATCATCGCTGGAGTCGGAATAGTGCTAATTTCTCCTACCGGGTTGGTGATCAATCGAGCTTATTCTCTCTCGAAGCCCTGTTCAAACAACGTGGCCGAGTACAACGCTTTGGTCATTGGCCTCCGACTTATAAAAGTGCTGGGGGTAGAGTACCTTGAAGCATACGACAATTCGTAGCTAATTGTCCATCAGATCCGAGGTTCATACGAAGTTCGTCATAAAGATATGATCCCCTATCAATAAATAGCAGTTGACATCATCTCGTCCCTAGAGGGGTTCTTCATAGAGTATGTTCCCAGGCTCCAGAACATTGAAGCTGATGCCCTAGAAGGCCTTGCCGCTTCCTTAGCAGTTCCGAATCATGCTCATCATCTGGTTGACATCATAGGCCGTGAGTTGGTCTGTCCCAGGGATAATGTTCAATATGTTGAGAGTTACTCCACGCGGACAGCTGACGAAGCACCAGACTGGAGACAACCATTCATCGATTTCATAGTCTAGGACATCCTGCCAGAGAATTCGAAGGAAGCCACTTCAATCAGAAGACGTTCCCTCAGATTCTTCTACGATACAGAGACAAAAATTCTATATCGGCGATCATACGATGGATTACTGCTTCGATGTCTGTCGAATATAGAAGCCAAAGAAGTCGTGCGTGAAGCTCCTGATGGCATCTGTGGGGCCCATTAGCCTGGCCCAAAACTACAAGATCGCCTTCGCCGAATGGGTTACTACTGGCCCATAATGGTTGCAGACGCAATAGACTATGCACGAAAATACAAAGCCTGTCAAGTCTACGCAGATTTCATCCACCAGCCATCCGAGTTTCAACATCCGACGGTGGCATCCTGGCCCTTCGAAGCATGGGGAATGGACATCATTGGTCCGATCACTCCACCTTCGTCCAGAGGATATCGTTTTATACTCGTAATCACAGATTACTTCTCCAAATGGGCGGAGGCTGTTCCGCTTGCAGAAGTAAAGACTTCAAACGTGATCAGCTTCCTCAAGCATCACGTCGTTTATCGCTTTGGACTGCCCCAAAGGATCATCCATGATAATGGCCCGCAGTTCGCAAGCCACGCCTTCTATCAGTTTTACGACAAACACCGAATCCAGAATATTGTTTCAACACCATACAACCCAGCGGCTAATGGTCTGGCTGAAGCATTCAACAAAACAATCATCAAGCTTCTCAAAAAGTTCATATCATCAAACAAACGCGACTGGAATAAAAAGTTCGGTGAATGCTTGTGGGCATACCGCACTACAGTACGGACGGCCGCTTGGAACATGCTATTCTCTCTGGTATATGGGAGTGAGGCAGTTCTCCCACTAGAGACTCAAATCCCCTCACTCCGTATCGCCCTCACCTATCAGTTGACAACAGATGATAATCACTATCGCCGACTGCAAGAGTTGGAGGCCTTGGATGAGAAACACCTATTAGCTCAACAACGAATCGAGCTGTACCAGGCACGCATCTCCAGAGCCTTCAACAAGAAGGTTAAAATCAGAATATTCTAAGTGGACGACCTCGTTCTGGCGGTTCGGAGGTCGATGGTTATGACTCACAAACCGTCGACAAGTTCCAGCCAAAGTGGGAAGTTCCGTTCATCATCGATGCTGTATTCTCCAATGGAGCTTACCGCCTCGCAAAACAAAATGGAGACTTGCTCATGTTCCCTATCAGCGACAAGTTCCTAAAGAAGTATTATGTCTGAAAGGACATCTGCTAGGGCATTGAGCTACGTACCCCCTGGTACCGCAGAACTCACATCCCGTCTACAAATCTGCCATAGCAATGAGTTACGTACCCCCTGGTACCGCCGAACTCACATTCCGCCTACAAATCTGCCACAACAATGAGTTACATACCCCCTGGTACCGCTGACCTCACATCTCGAAAATAAATCTTCCGAAGCAATGAGTTACGTACCCCCCTGGTACCGTTGAACTCACATCTCGACTACATATCTTCCAGAATGATGAGTCATATACCCGCTCGGACCACTGAACTCACATGCTGACTCCAAATCCCCCAGAATGTCAAGTTATGTACCCGCAGGTACCGCTGAACTTACACTCTGATCACTACAGATAAATCTATACCGCGTCTTTTAGGTAGTAAGTCATGTATGATTATACCTCTGAACTTTCTTCCCGAAAAGAGCTCCCCCCTTATGATCCAATACCCGCACTTTTAGTACACAAAAAGGGTAACAGATCCACAGATTTTCTGAAACAGCTATGTCGATGCCACCTCTGAGTTGTTTCCCTTCCATCAAAAATAAACTGCCCCTCACATAGAACCTCCATGTCCTCATTACCTCTGAGTTGTTCTATATTCCCTTCATGGAGCCCACTCCTGTCATGTCCTCATTACCTCTGAGTAGGAAGGCTCCATCGAAGAAACCCTCGTATTTACCATGTCCTCATCACCTCTGAGTAAATATGTTGGTTCTCTCCCAACTTATTATCCGTATCCAGAACCAGGGTACGCCAAGGATAATAGGTCCACAAAAAGTCTCTCATTGGGGCAACTACGACAAACAAAGAATAGAGCGAATGTATTCCGGTCATTCGAAATCGGTTACATTCACATGACTACATCTCATGAGCAAGCCAAAAAAGTTCTCTATTATTTTATTTAGACAAAAAGGAAGAAGATTACATTGATGTCCAAAAGAAGTAAAAGACAGACAGAAATATCAAGACAAAAGACGGATATTTATGGCAGCCCCCGAATCCTAGTTACGGGGGCGCATATACCAATCCCTCAACCATTTCGCATATGAAGGATCTACCTGAGCAAAATCCTCATCCGGAGTAGAAAGGTCAGAACTCCCAGTACTGCCGCCGTCAGACTGGGGCTCCTCCTTTACAGCAATGGACGCCAGCTCTCCTTTCTGTTCCTCCATCTTTGGTATCACCTCCTCCTTAACAAACGATGACTCTTGTTTGAGAGGAGGCATCAGCTCTTCCTTCACAATAATCTCAGCCTTCGGCAGGGACGCTGCAAGAATCAAAAATAAAAAGAAACAAAGTTAGATGGTCAGAGCCTTATGCGGCCCAATCCAGACGAACTCATGCGGCCTTGTTTAAGAGGGCTTCATGCGGCTCGCTTCATAGGGACTTATGTGGCTCTGTTCGAAGGGTCATTATGCGGTTCATTTCGTAAAGCGTCTATACGGCCACTAGACAACTCCCATGCGGCTCGGGCATAGGATATACCCCCATGCGGCTCGAAAGGCACACGCAGCACATTATCCAAAGACGAAGAAGGCTCGTGCATAAATATGCGATATAGCCCTAGTTCTGAGTTCATCCTTACCAGCAATGGTAGGGTGGACGTCGGAGTGCACTTCAGGCACGGTGGCCGACGAGAAAGCGGCTTTCTTGCCCTTCGTCGCAGCAGAGGCAGCCTTGGAAGACTTAGGAGCTATTGTTGATCGAAGAAAGAAGAAGAAGAGGATGATAGTTAGGGCAAGAGATGCTTAAATTGGGAAGGAGAGTAAAGAGTTTCTCTCTCTTATTACTCTTATTTATAGGAGGCCAAGGGGGAGACACGTGGATTGATGAACGCTTCGAGTCTCATACGGCAGAAAAAATCGACTCCTAGGATTTCGTCCCCTCTCATAAAGGAGATTCATTAAAATACAAGTATTTAATGAATCGACTCTTGGGATTCCTCCTAAAGACAGCTCCAAATCATAACGAATCAAAAGCAATTAATGCCGTCTACGTGGCAGAAAGAACAATACGCGGCCAGAAGCGATCCATGCGGCCAGAGTAGTTTATGCGGCTAGTATGTCCCTGCGGTTAGAAAGGCCATGCGGTCAGAATATCCTCTGCGGCTAGAAGAGCTTATACACGGCCATGCTTCTTAATCAAAGTATTTCAATTTTGCAAATGGAAAACTTTGAAGGGAGTCTTATAGAAGCATGGAAAAAGACAAGAGAAACCCATGCGGCTCCAAACAGAAGGAGCCTTATGCGGCTCAGGAACCCTTCAAAACTTTATGCGGCTCGAAACTCCCCAACAGATCCATGCGGCTCGGGCAAAGACACGCGGCCCACTTCTACTCCCAATTAATTGCTCTGACACAAGGAATGATAGCTTTGACACAATGAATGACAGCTCTGACGCAATGAATGACAGCTCTGCCATAAAGTCAAAATAATGATGGCGTGCCCCATAGGAAAAGAAAAAAATCTTTTTGGCAGGATCCGTCAAGTTCCAAGCACCCCTATGCGGTTGCTCGCTCCATGCGGCTGCCATTCCTATGCGGCTGTCAATTCTCATGCGGCTGCCATCCCTATGCGGCTGCTCGTTTCATACGGCTACCCACTTTATGCGGCTGCATCATTCATACAGCTGTGTCATTCATGCGGCTGTATCATTCATTCGGCTGTCCACTTCATACGGCTGTATCATTCATGCGGTTATGTCTTTCATGTGGCTGCCCACTTCATGCGACTGCATCCTTCATACGGCTGCCTCCTTCATGCGATCGCCTCCTTCACAAAGCTGCTGTCCCTATACGGCTAGGACTTGGGGGTCACCCGTATACGGTTCACTTAGACCGCACTCATACGGCTCTGTCAGACGCCCCGCTCATGGTGGTTGAGAGCACGTGGCGATCCGCATGACAAGTTGAGACACGTGGCTGCCTTATCTCTTCGGAGTTATGACTGCTCGCAAATCCTGACAACCAGATTTAGTACAATCACCAATATTACTCAAATCAAATCAGATTTATTATGATTAAATAAATAGGACACATGGCAGAAGATCCGAGCTTGTCATAACAGATTATGAGGATTCATTGCAATCAGCATTAATTGCCTATAAAGATTTGGCACAATCAAGAATCAATTGCCCAGATGTAATACAATCAAGATTAATGGCCCAGATGATTGGCCGCCGACTTTTCAAGGAGGAAATCATTACAAACCCTAATGATCACACCCCACTCCTATAAATAGCAAGGTGCCATTCTCTTGCAAAAGGATCGGATCCAGAGAAACAAAGAAAAAAGAATATAGCAAGGTGACATTCCCTTACAAAAGAGACCCTCTCCACCCTGCTGGACACACAGAGAAACGAAAAGGCGCGCACAGAAGAGTTTTCCCATCCAGAGAGCATTTCTTCATCAGAGCCAAGGCTACGTCTGATCGTCCAAGGAGTAAGGCAGAGCGGCCGTCGCTTTCCCGAGCCTCTACCGTCACCCCCTAGAATCAAAACTAAACAATCGTACTTAGACTGCTGTACCTAGGTTTTCGTCCCTAGGCTTTTTTTGTACAAGCGAGTTTGTATTGTGAAGTAAAAGTCCAGTCCTCCCATATAAATTGTTTTGTTCTTTTATAATCAATGGCAAACACTTACTGGCGTGGCGAGGATTCTGAGTATCATGATTTAGGACAGACGTGTATGATTATCATATTGTATCTTGAGAATGGTCCTAACATGTCATCTTTAACATTTTACTTCTATTATTATAGATTCTGTTCCAGCCTTAATTAGCTTAGGAGTAAGAATACTTTCGGTTCTTTAGTCCAGGTCCTTGTAGATTCTCATTTCATTATAGGTTCTTCGCAGTGTGATGGCTTGGTGATTTGCAACTGGTCTGTGTCCTTGAGTAATTGTGTTAATAGTTTAGAGTATGGTTAGAAAGTATTGTATATGATTGTTGATAATTAAATATATATGAGAACCCTAGAGTGATTAATAAGTGTTAAGGTAGGAGTTGCACCAGGTACCAGAATAGGAGGAGTACCCTAATAGCTAGAGGCGAAGTATTTCAAGTGTTATAGAAGTTTAGGCACCAACAGTTTAGTGTCTAGTTAGAGGAGGGACATGAGTAACCTAGTATAGAAGTATCATATAGATGAGTTAGTGCCTTGTGTAGACGGCATCAAGACTTGGGTAGACACCCTAGAGAGAGTATTCTAGATAGACGAATGATCTTCCATGACTTTGATTTCTGGAGCGTCAAAGATATTAATCTCTGGAAACTTCCTTCATGAGTATGTAGTAGACAAGATTATCTTTATTTTGATATATCATGTCCCACTTAACCTCGTTCTTTTGTACTATATTTGTATCGCACAACTTTCGAATCAATTTAGGCCATTGACCTTTTCCAGTTTTATTTATGATTACCATATGCACATTGCCATAAATTTTAATTTAGGAGCACAAGACTAGTTATTTTCTCAAAATCAACTTCATATGCATGATCTAGACAAGACACCCTACACCCATGACCTTCGTCTCCTACTCAGGCATACCATCTTGAACTTTATTTTATCACACGACTTTCCTGACATAAGACCCAATCATGATTCACCCCACGAAGTTACTTTTATTTTCGACTCGAATTGGAGGCACCATTTTGACCCAAACTTGTTGACCCAAAATATGGACACGACCCACATTAAGCCTACTACCTACATGACACTTGTGTCCCATTCAACTGAGCCCCGCATGCTACTTATTTATCTGTATTCATTTGATGAAGACAATAGAAGGTAGTATCCCATAAGTGTAGTATAGTATCCTAGATAGAGTATGCCACTAAGTTGAGATCTTCACGGATCATAAGAGCTTGAAGTACATGTTCACCCAGAAAGAATTAAACATGAGGCAGAGGAGGTGGCTTGAACTGATTAAGGACTTCGATATCTAGTTGTAGTACCATCTAGGAAAGGCCAACGTAGTTGCAGATGCCTTGAGAAGGTATCCAGTCGCTATGTATTTGGCGGCAGATCGTCATCTATTAGCTGATCTGGAAAGTTTGGGTATCGAGGTGATCATTCTGAGTATGTAGATTCAGATGAAGGGTTTACAGATTCAGTCTATGTTGGTGGACATGGACAGGTCAACACAGCTTAAGGATGTGGCCCTGAGGAACATCAGGGAGCAGGTGTAAGAAAGATTGCTAGACGATTTCTCTATAGCCGAAGATGGGTCACTGAGGCACAGTACTAGATTATGCGTTCCGAGTGGAGAGCTTTAGGAAGAGGTTATTTAGGAAGTTATCATTCTAAGAACTCTATGCATCTTGGAGCCAACAAGATGTACATAGACCTAAGGGAGCACGTATGGTGGTATGGCATGAAGCAAGAGGTAGCTCAGTTTGTATCTCGATGCTTGGTGTGCCAACAGGTGAAAGCCGAGAGATAGAGGCCAGGTGGTCTACTTCAGCCACTACCCATTCTAGAGTGTAAGTGGAAGCACATCACTAAGGACTTTGTATCTGGACTTCCACGATCTCCAGGAGGGAAAGAAGCAATTTGGGTCATCATTGATAGATTGACCAAATCAGCCTACTTTTTGCCTTTTAAGGTAGGACTGTCTACGGAGAAGCTGGCAGAGATGTATGTGCGACAGATAGTCAAATTGTACGGAGTTTCGGTGAGCATAGTCTCGGATCAGGATAGTCGTTTCACTTCTCACTTCTGGAGGAGTTTGCATACTAGCTTGGGCACCCAGCTCAAGTTCAGTACCACGTATCACCCCCAGACGGACGGACAGTCATAGAGGACCATCTATACACTTGAGGATATGCTTCGCACTTGTGTGTTAGATTTCGTGGGATCTTAGGAGGACCATCTTCACCTGGTAGAGTTTGCTTACAACAACAACTATCAGGCCAGTATAGAGATGTCGCCCTTCGAGGCTCTATACGGACGGAGATGTCGCACTCCTTTGTCACGGGACGATGTCGGTGAAAGAGTTTTGCTTGGCCCGGAGATGGTGGTGGATGTAGCAGAGATGGTTAAGTTGATCTGGGATAGACTTCGGGTGGCTCATGATAGACAGCGGCATTGGGCCGATAGCCACCAGAGACCGTTAGAGTTCAAGGTTAGTATCAGTTTTTCTGTTTGTGCTTACTTATGATTGTTTGCTTTAGGGTCTTGTATTGAATCTTATCTTATGTCTAGATTAGCGATATGGTGTTCCTAAGGATTTCTCCGATACGGGGCACGATTCACTTTGGCCGAGGCAAGAAGCTTAGTCCGCATTTTATCGAACCTTTCACTATTCTTGAAAGGGTCGATATAATGGCCTATCGACAAGACTTACCGCCTATGCTCGAGGGAGTTCACAACGTGTTCCATATGTCGCAGTTGAGGCAGTACGTGGCAGACCCTAGTCACGTATTGGATCAATCCGAGTTAGAGGTGAGGCCAACTCTTCGCTATCCAGAGCGGCCTGTGGAGATTCTGGATCGTCGGGAGAAGGTGCTCCGATACTAAGTTATTCCTTTGGTTTGTGTCACATGGAGGCATCACTCTCCAGGTGAGTCTACCTGGGAGAGAGAGGACGAGATGCGGGAGCGTTACCATTATCTCTTCGAGCCTTGAGGTATTTTTTTCTTCTTTCTTTCTCTTTCTTCTTGCTAGTGTTATTGTGCTAGTTTGCTCTAATTTCGAGGACAAAATTTTTTTTAGGAGGGTAGATTTGCCACTACCACTTTTCTGAATAGGGCTAATATAGTCATTTATATTATTTTATTATTTTATTATTATTTAAACTATTAATGTTAGTATTTTTACATTATTAGTTAAATAGGTATTTTGTTGATATAGATAAATATATGTTCAATAGGTTTTTATTATAAAACTTGTAATATATTGCATAAATATAGATACAAAATATTTAATTTTAATTTTAGAAATAATTTTAGAATTGTTTGGTATTTATTTCATTTTATGATATATATATATATATATATATATATATATATATATATATATATATATATATATATATATATATATATATATATATATATATATATATATTTTTATATATATATTTATATATATATATATATATATATATATATATATATATATATATATATATATATATATATATATATATATATATATATAGAAGAAAAAAAAAAGACTATATTAGCCCTATTCAGAAATATAGAAAAAAAAAGACTATATTAGCCTATATTAGCCCTATTTTAGAAATATAGAAATATATATATATATATATATATATATATATATATATATATATATATATATATATATATATATATATATAATATAGAAGAAAATGAAGTCCCTCTCCAGAACCAACTGGCTGGTTTTGTATTATGAAACCAGGGGTTAGATATATATATAATATAGAAGAAAATGAAGTCCCTCTCCTAGCTTCCCTTTCTTTCCCCCCAGGGAAGCCCCTTGGGCTTCCCTTGTGCGCCCCTTTACGGAGTCTCGGCTTCCGGCGATGGCTCGCCCGTGGCCGGCTGATTGTGTGGACTTGGTCAGCCATCTCCTTCCCCCTCATCTCCTCCATCACTCCGCCCTTTCCCCCCCCCCCCAATCTCACCAGGCTATCCCCCATCCCAGCCTCTCCTCGCTTCCTCCAACCCCTGCCACCGCAGCCCCCATCCAGTCTCCTCCTATCTTCCACCTCCAGAACCCCCCTTTGCGCTTAGACTACTACACCGCCCCCTCCTCTTCCTGTTCGGCGCCTAGCCCCCCTCCCCCAACTGCACTTTAACTACTTCTCCCACTCCACCCCTTCTACCGCTACAGCGTCCCCGACACCGCCTGGGCCGGTTTGGCCGCTCCCGAGTCAGCTCTGAACCATTCCGTCGGTCCGGTTTCCTCCACCACCTTCTCCTTCCCCGCTCCTGTTCAATACTCGAACGGCACTGTCCTTTCCTCGAGATGGTCGCCCACCACCTTCTTCTTCCCCGCTTCTGTTCAAATTTTGAACGGCCCTGTCCTTTCCTCGGGAAGGTCGCCCACCTACGGTGCAGGACCTTGGGAACCATCCCTCTGGCCCTACGCGGAAAGCTCAGGCTTTCCCTCCCTTGTGGTGGGCCCCCCTCCTTTAATCCAGGTTACGCGTCCCCAATCCCTCTACGCGGCCTATCAGGGTGGGACCCACCCATCCTACTGCTTTTACCCGCGGGACCCTTCCGTATCCCCCCTTTACGCTCCAGCACAGTTTGCGGTTCCTTAGGAGGGGGATCTTTACGCATCCCACTTTTACGCTCGCTCTCATCCGGCGTATTCGGGAGGGGCTTCCACTCACCCTTACGCTGCAGCTCCCGGAGCGACCTCCGACGCGCGTATAGTCACCGATTCTCTCACAGGTGGGTCCTACCCCCCCTCCCGCAACTCCCGACTCCTCTCTTCTCCGGCTTCCTGCCGCCCTCGGCCGGCCGGAGTCCCTCCCCTCGTCGACCTCCACTAGGCCCGCAGCCCTAACCCCTCCAGGCACCCTGCCAGTCCCCCGAACCTTCCGCTCAGGCAGCCGCGGTCGTCGTGACCTCCTCCGCCCCCACCGCAACCTCTCTCCCATCGGTTCCCAGCCTGTAAGCAATTAGGAGCGCAGGCACATCCGTGGCGGTCCCATCTTTTGGAGAGCAGGAGGTGCCTTCCATTGAACCCATTGCAGCCACCGTCCCTTCTATTTCCACCAGATCGGCAACTTCACCCACGCTTCTCCCCCAGGGAGGTCCCATCTGGAAGTCCCCTCGGCTTCTTGCGCTGGGCCGAATCCACCCCCGTTCGCTCTTCCACCCTCCGGCGGTGAGATCCCGATCCCTCATTCTTCGGGAGTAGCCCAGCCGTCTTATGTCGCTGCGCTTTGGCCGGACCTATCTTCGGCTAAGGGTCTCCTGCTCCGAGATGTCAACCTCCCGGACATTGAGTACTCCCAAGAATCCCCAGTGCCTTTGGACCCGTTCTCTGAAGCGGAAGTGTTTTCTCTATCAACCTCCTTTCCCCATACGTTTTCCTCAAATTTTCGACTGGATGCCCCAAACTTTCCAGGGTGCAGGAGATGATCGCCAGTTGGAGACTCACGACAGATTACTGTATGGCACCTCTCGACCCTAGACATATTCTCCTAAACCTTTCATCCGAGTTAGACCACATGACAGTTTGGTCCAAAGGTACATGCAGAATTGACTCACACCAGATGAAGATCATCAAGTGGTCAGCAGGTTTTAGTACCAAAGAAGACTCAGCGCAGGTTGCCGCCTGGGTTACCCTGCCCAACCTACCCCTCATCTGCTTTGTCCCAGCGGCTCTTAGGCGGATTGCCAACTCTATCGGTACTTATGTGGCCACAGCCCCTGAGACTAGCAATCTCACGAAGGCTCACTATGCCAAAATCTGTGTAGAGCTAGACCTCACTTTCGAATCGCCCAGTGCTATCACAATCGAGCTGGGCAACCGGACCCACACCCAACAAATCCTCTATGACAACCACATCTTGTTCTGCAACCACTTCCATTTAAGAGGTCACCTTCCAAAGCACTGCCACCGCCTTCACCCAAAACTAAAAAAAAATCTACCAGGAACAACAACGCTCCTGTAGAAGGAAGGACCCCTAAGCCTTCCCTTCTACCTCTCCCAAACTCACACACACGATTCAAATCCGGTGAGTCGGATCAGAGCGAGCCCTCCAGCAAAGCCTTGATCCCCTTCAACACCCAAGCCCTCACTCTCTTCAACCAATTCGACGTTCTCAACTCAGAGGACGAGGACCCCCCATCGGAGACAGAACCCCACCAAGAAGATCACGCTCTCAACAAGACACCGAAGGATGTTGAGGCGACCAACGTCACCTCAGACGTTGACCAACATCTCTCTAATGAAGACTCAGTTGCAGAAACCCTAGCCATTCTAGGGCCAGACCAAGCTCAAGGAGGACTACAAGTCCTAGCCGCTGGTTATCCTCTTCAGCAAACTATCATGCGGATAGAAAGCGCCAACGACTCAGTTGTCATTCCTTCCGAGAATCCTATCCTGGACTCCGTCGGGGAATCGGTCGGCCTTCTTCCGGAGCCACACGAGCAAGCTATTAGCAACCCTTCCACCCAGACAATGGCAAGAGCATCAACGGTCGGGGCCAATGTCAAACAAGGACCCGCTAAAACAACAACAATCCTAACCAGATCCGTCGCCCAGCGAAACAAAAAAAACCCCCACAAAATCCTTAATGCTTAACATCCTATCCTGGAATATCCACGGACTGGCGAACAAACCGATGCTTAGGATAATAACCAGCCTTCGAAAAATCTACAAGATAGACATCCTCATTATCCTAGAACCCAAAATTCCCCCTAAAAGAATCAAATCCATCTAATTGTAGCTGGGGCTCCCTACGGCCATAGCAGGCAGACACGATATTTGGATTCTCGGCACAAAGAACGTCAACATCGAAGTCATCCAAGACGCCAGGCAGACCCTATCCTACTGGTTTGAACACCCCATGATCTCCGACCGCGCTATTCTATCATCGGTTCACGGCAGCTGCGATATAGTGGAGCAAAAACGCCTTTGGAATGATCTTCTTGATATCTACCTCCATCACAGCAACTCTCCGTGGCTCTGCATTGGAGACTTCAACGGGATTACCTGCAGAGAAGAGAAAATCGACGGCCGCCCTCCTCCTCTGCCGGCCATGCAAGATTTTAACAACTTCATATTCAATGCCCATCTTGCTCCCCTGCAGTTCACCGACAACGCGTTCACCTGGTGTAACATGCAGGAAGGCGATCGACGCCAATATTTTCGGCTGGACAGAGCCCTCACGAACGCATTCCGGCATGGTATGGGGCTCAATAACAACCTATCCCACCTCAACTCCTCCGAATCTGACCACGCCCCTCTGCTGGTGGAAATTAAAAATATTACCAACCCTCTCAAAAAAAACTTCCAATTCCTCGATTTCTGGACTGAGCACCCATAATTTTTGGGCATCATTACAGAGGTGTAGAATCGCGAGGACTCTCCCAACCCCCTCTCCCTGATGAGCAACAGGCTCTACTAGGAAGGCCCTATCCCATTGGAGCAAACAAGCGTACGGGGATATTTTTTATGATGTTCGGGTCGCTGAGGACGATATCACCCGCGCCGAAGCCAAATTCGCATCAGACAGCTCCATAGCGGCCAGGAAAGCTCTGAACCTCACCAAGGCTATGCTCAAGTTCAGGCTCAAAGTTGAAACCAATTTTTGGAAGCAGAATGCGATGGGACAGCGAAGGGGACAAAAACTCGAAATATTTTAATGCCTGCATCAACGGCCGCAGACAGAAACTAACGATTCATCATATAGCCGACAACAATGGGACCATCATGACTGACCAAAAGAGAATTCAAGCTGTGGCCACAGACTTCTATTCTAAACTGTTCTCTAAAGAAATAGTTCACAAAGGCAACTCCTTCTTGGACCAAATTCCCCTTCTCATTAATACTACCGACAATGCCCAGTTAGAATGACCCCCCACCGCCCAGGAAGTGAAAGATGCTGTGTGGGCGCTTAATGAGCACCGTGTGCCATGCCCGGATGGCTTTTCGGGGGAATTCTTTCGTACATGATGGGATATCATCAAGTACGACATCATCGAAGCGGCAACCATATCCTTCGAAGGTGCTACTTACCCCAGAGCCATCTCTGGCGCCAAGCTGATCCTTATCCCAAAAAAAGACAACCCGGAATCATTTCGCAATTTTCGTCCCATTAGTCTCTGCACCTTCACCAAAAAGATCATCTCCAAGATCATAGCAACCAGGATGGCTAGTTTTCTCCCTAAGATCATTTCAGATGAGCAAAGCGGGTTTATTCGGAGGAGAAACATCCAAGACAATATTATGCTGGCCCAAGAGTTAATCACTTGCATGAAATTCCCAGTCAGAGAAGGCAACATCGTCGTCAAGATTGACATGAAAAAAGCTTACGATAGATTGGATTGGCAGTTCATGATCCGGGTATTTAGGGCTTTCAGATTCTCGAAAAATTGGACCAACATCGTATGGAGATCCATTAGCAACTCATGGTAATCTACGGTCATCAACGGCCAATCTGAGGGGTTTTTTAAATTCGAGCATGGGGTTAGACAAGGCGACCCCCTATCATCCACCGTCTTCATCACAGCAGCTGAAGCCCTGAGTAGGAACCTTAATAACATGGCTAACACCTCGTACTTCCAGCACTATCACACATCCAACGGATGTCCTGTCATCACCCATCTGGCCTTCGTCGACGATCTTCTCATCTTCTTTTCGGGTGACGAATGAACGGTAGAAGTGGTCCACAACACCCTGTAGAGATACTCCAGATGCTTTGGCCAGAAGATCAACCCCTCAAAGAGCGTCATCTATGTCCACCACAACATCAAGAGAGATCACGCTAGCAACCTCCCAACTTAATATCCTTTGCTGTTAACCGTCCTCCGTTCAACTATCTCGGTTGTCCTCTTGTGTATGGAAAGTCCAACTTCGGCATTTTTGAGAACTTGATCACCAAAATCAGGAAAAACTTGAAGGGTGGCACAATGCCACTCTTTTCCCAGGTGGCAAGATGATCCTCATCAACCACGTGCTCACCTCCATTCCTATCCACACTCTGGCTGCATGCTCCCCGCCCAAAAAGGTCCTCTCATTTAGAGAACAGATCTTTAGTAACTTCTTCTGGGGGCATAACAATAGTCATGACAAGTATCACTGGGCTAGCTGGGAATCCATGGCTATTTCTACTATCGAAGGGGGGTTGGGATTTACCATACTCACTCACATCATTAAAGTTTTCTCGATAAAGTTGTGGTGGATACTCCGTACGAGCAACAACCTATGGACCAGGATTTTGAAGGCCAGGTACTTCAAGCACACCCACCCTTCAATAGCCATATCCAACAGCAGATCCTCTGCAATATGGCGATGTATCCTTATCAGGCGTGACCTGGTGGAGCCCGCGATGAGAATCCAATTAGGGGCGAGCGATTCAAATCCGTTCCTGGAGCGATGGGTTGGGGATAGCATGATCCCAAATCTCGTGGAGACCCCGAGAAATAGTAAGATCAAAGACCTGTGGAACTCCTCCACAGCCGAGTAGAACTGGGACAAAAATAGGAAATGGGCAGGTTTTGAAACGGCAGATAACATCCATCAGCGCGGATTAAGCATCGCCCGCGAAGCCGACGCGCTGAGGAGGTATCTCGAAGCTTCGGGGGAATTTTCGGTACGATCGGCGAGGCTCGCTGTTCAGGGAACCGGGCGTCCGCACCAGTCTACAGCGCTCTATTGGCAATCCTGCATCCTGAAAAACTGGTCGTTCCTGATGTGGAGAGTCATCAGACATAAATTGTCCACTAACGATATCCTCAATACTATTGGGATCAGCTTAGCGTCATCCTGTACGTGCTGTTCAGAGCGTCAGATTGAGACTATAGACCACATCTTTTGTCAGGGAAGCTTGTCAGGCAGCATCTGGAGGACCCTTAACCAGCTCTTCAGTATTGTGCCGATTGGGGGACGCTTCCACGATCTCGCGATCTCCTGGGGTTCAGCCTTCCATGGCCACCACATCGTCGCAGCGGCTGCCACGTGGGCGATTTAGAAGAATCGCAGCAAGGCGAGATACGAAGGGCACCAATACACTGCTGACCAGCTCATCCGGGATGTCTTCCGCCAATACTGCAAACGGAGCACCGGGTGCTCCCACAGTCCTAGAGCTTTTTGGTCGAAGCTCGACCTCTGACTCTTGGTGGATGTTTTGTCCCTACCCCTCTTTTTCCTTTTGGTAGTATACTTGTATAGGCTTGGCCCTTTTGTGCCTTGCACTCGTGTTTTGTGCCTTCCTTTAATAAATCGAAGGGTTTAAAAAAAAGGGGGGTTAGTAAATAGTATTTTTTATAATAAATGAATAATATGTATAAGTGGTTAGTTTATATATAACAAATAAATATATAATAAAATATATGTATGTATGTATGTATGTATGTATGTATGTATGTATGTATAAATTGATATATATATATATATATATATATATATATATATATATATATATATATATATATATATATATAAGGTATTAAAGTAATAAATAAAAGGAAAAAAAGTCAAAATAGAAGAGAGAGTCAAAATAGAAATCAAAACCCACACCACACATACAGAACAAAGCAACAACAGCAACAAACCAAACCCCCATGGGCCGTGTGGCCAAAACTCGAGCTCTCTTTCCCTTATATGTACGCGATAGAGAGAGGGGAAGAGAGAGATTTTTCGTCCAAACCCTAGCCGCGCTCACCTTCGTCGTTTTCGACGACCTGGGTGGCCACCTCGACGGCCGTGCGAAGCCAGAGGACCGTCGGCGGCCGACCAAGCGCGTGAAACAGAGCAACAGGCACAGCAGAAATAGCGGTTGGAAGAGCCATCTTAGTAGTGAGATAACTTTGTGCACGCTCGATCGATTTTTGATCCGTTTCTTCGGGTATGATCCTAACCTATACACCTTTAATCCCTTTCAAATTGTTCGTGCCGATTCATATTATGTGCGACGAAAAACATGTTCCAAAATCGAGAAAAACTTGATTTATTGGACGTTAGAAACTTTTTCGAAACTCCAACTTTGTGGCCAATTTACGACTAGCGTGTTGCTAGTTTTCAAACTCGGTCTGAAGAGACTTGTAGACAATATATAGGAGATCAAAACCTTTCTTGTAGATTTAATTTTTACGCATTATACAAAAAGTTATTAGTTTGTGAAGTTGAAGAAAAAACTATTTTCAAAAACTAAAATTTTAGAAAAATTGTCCCGATATGCCGTCCGTCCCATCAATTCGGGCGATGTGGTCGCGAACCGAAAGCATCGAAAGGTGCATATCGACTTTGTAGACGTGTGGGCTTTGACGAAATTCAAATTGGTCACGTGAGCACGACGAATTTGATCGTATCTGTCAAAATTCATGATATCGACCTTTTTACAAATTTGTCAATTACTGTATGACAAGTTTGGTCCGATTCTGAGAAGGTCGACCGGAACGCTATTTTGGCGGGCCCACGACCCGATCCAACGGGTAAATTTGTGCACGGTCCACCGGAATCTAACTTTGGATATATGGTTGGGTTCGTCTCGTCAAACCAGACCTGTAGACATGTAGTTTGATGACTTTAGAGATCGTAGATTCTGGCACGTTTTTTAGTGCAAAGTGGGTCCAACGGCGGATACCATTTTTGACCTAAAATTATCGTTTTGCCCCTGTGTCCAGAATTGGACTTATGGGTAGGCATTTCTAGCTAATTTGACCATTCTCAGAACGTTGGTAATGTCTGTTTCAGCATTAGGAGACTGTTGTGCGAGTTGACCGTTCGTGGCTCATTGAGTGGGTTGTAGTTTTGATTTTCTCAGCTCAGGACAATAGGCAAGTATATTTTCTGATTGTTTTCATTGCTTTGATATCTACTATATCCGATTCAGTTGTAGTGTTATACTTGATTCTCGACACAAGGATACACAGACTAGTATACGTGAATCTCGTCATGAGATGTCATTCCTGGTTTACCTGGTATATGAGTAATTGTTCAATATTGTTTCATATACTTGTATAGACACCGATTTAGGAGTGGGCTGGCCCCCTGCTCTTCGAATCCCATGTCATGACCTGTCATGTCTGGAGTCATTATACTACTTGGGATAGGGAGTTATCAGAGGTTATGTGATCATTACCCCTACTAGTTTATTACTTTTGTATAGCTCCACCCTTACCACTCGTAGGGTGTAGCCTGACCTTATACTACTTGTGCATAGCTTTCCATTTTGGCCGGCCTGATCCCTACACTATTATACTACCTGTGCATAGCCGGTCAAATGGAACAGCCTGATCTTGTCCCAAGCCGATCACATAACACTCTAATATCTCATGGCACTTTATTTTTTTATGTTTACATCATACCTCAGAATACTTTCTACTGTTTATATTCCAGTTTTATCTTATATCTCGCACATGACATGATATCCAGTTCTCTAGTACTGTTTTACTTTCAGTCTTGATATTTCATCTTATATTTTATTATAATTATCTCTTATAGTATTTGTCAATTCACATGGAATTGTTGTTAGTGTTTGTGCTTGCTTATATCCTGACAGGATAAACTCATTGTTTTTCAGAGGATTTAGATGCAGATTGCCCGACCTACTATGGGTTTAGCATAGATGGAGCCTACGACCAGGACCAGCCTGCGGATCCGGTGCTCGTAGAGGATGCACCACCTGTAGTGACTTAGTCTAGCTAGTTTTTTTCTAGACTATATTCCAGCTTGATACTTTGAGACTTGTAGTATTTATTTGGGATCTTGTGATGTCTTTAAATTCTGAACTTGTGATTGTGGTCCGACACTATTTCAGACTATTTACTTCATCTTTATCTTTATCATCGTGCTTATCTTCCTTAGATTTATGTGATTGAGTGGTGATTATATTCCTCCGTACGGAGATGACAGGTTATATTATTGTGTCTTAGATTCTATATATTCTAGATGACCTTTACAGCGTTCTACCGCTGATACTGTAGCGTAGGTTGGACGTACCCACGTGCTCGTGCCCCTAAATAGGGTACGGGTCGTGACAGTCTGAATGCTGCAGAGGACAATGATGACTTCCATAAAAGCTTTTTGACTAATTCTATGGGTAATTGATTTAGTTCTTGAGGAACTTGATGTTCCATGAGGGACATCTTCTGTAACGCACCAGTCCCAAAATACTTAGGACTAGGTACGTAGACATGCCAGCTGCATACATACGAAGAAAACTCTAATATATAAAAATCTCATATGTATCCATAAACTATAAAATGTAGTAAACCAAGACAACTAAATCTCATCCACCAAATAAGAGAATAATAATATGAATCAACTATGAAATTTGTCATTTATACATGTAGTTGGGCGGAGACAAATCCACTACCATCTAATTGAAATGAAAGAAAATATACAAGGAAATGATCGATAAAATGGCAAGACGAATCAAGAGCAATCATCTTCGAAAGAATGGAGAAGATCACGGCCATGGCTCGAATACCTGTGAATGACAACAACACACACCTGAAGAGATAACCAGGTCCTCGGAGGGACGTAACAAGATACGTAAAAAACATGCCACATAACTGAACATATATACTATGTCATAAATCACAAGTAAAATAAATAGTCCCAATCGTAACAAGATCTAATACCTCATCATCAAAATAGTGGACTACCCCTTCAACCAAACAAGGACAAGGGATAGTACACTATACCGCGTTGCGACATTATCCCAAGCTACTAATGGAATGGGGGTGATATGACATTGACGAGGGTTACCTCTATTAGCAGTTAGCTCTCAAGCATGAGCACATGTGATCAGCTATCACGCAAGTACCTCTACATGCTACGCATCTTACATATACTTTGTGGTACAACTGTGTCAAGATTTATGTTATATACTACAAATGGTAGTCCCTTAACTCTAGGTCCATATGCAATCAAAGGATAATAAGTAAATTAAAGCTAATATCACTGAACAGGCAATAAATCAGGAACTGTAATAACAGCACAGTTACAAGAACTGGAAATAAGTAAACAATGATATGCAATAATAAAAATACAGACTAATTATAAGAAGTAAATATGACAAGGTAACTTGCCTGAGGTTGTGTGCAAAAGGGCGACGTCCAATAGCTCGAACCATTAGAATAGTGAAGCGATGAAAGCCAAATCCCGCATACGTCCTCGGATGCTGAAATAAACACCACGAACGTGTTCGAGATATAAGATATGTCTAGGAAACGCCTGTCTAAAAGTCCAATTCTGGAACAGGGGCAAAATCATAATTTTGGGTCAAAATGATGTCCGCCGTTGGACCCATTTTGCACCAAAATGCGTGCCAGAACCTACGATCTCTAAAGTTGTCAAACTATATGTCTACGGGTCCGATTTGAGGAGATGAACTCAATCTTATGTCCAAAGTTGAATTCTAGTGGACCGTGTAAAATTTCGTCCGTTGGATCGGGTCGCAGGCCTGCCAAATAGACATTCGAGTCGACCTTCTCAGAATCGGACCAAACGTAGCATACAGGACCAAAAAAATGATTCAGTCTTGCTGGTGCAAGTTTTGTCTCGATTTGACGAACGTGCACAAAGTAATTGGAAAAATTGCAATTAGGCCGATACGGTAAATTTCGACGGATACGCATCAAATTCGTCGCGCACACGCAAATAATTTAAATTTCGTCAAAGCCCACACGTCCACAAAGTCGATATGCACCTTTTGATGCTTTTGGTTCGCGACCACGTCGCCTGCTTTGTCGGGGTGCACCCACGGTAAGCTTTTTACAAAAAATTTAGTTTTCAAAAGTGATTTTTCTCTAACTTTGGATTCGAAATTAATTGCATATGGTGCATACCAGAAGGGAGTTGAGGAGTTATATATGGTCTATAATTTCTATTCAGCATGTTACCAAAGACTACTGCTAGATTAATCAGAATTTATCTCCGATCTTGGGGGTTTGGGCTGTGCTCAATTGTCAAGGAACATTAGGTTTTCGGGTTTTTCGAGTTGAAAATTCAACTCGATGGGTTAATACCTCGAGGAACTAAAAGGTAGGTCGTCAAGAGGGTCATGTGGACTCTTATCGAGATTTTACGGGGTCAAAATTGGTCGAGTAAATGCGAAAAAAGCAAGTCGAGGAAGAGAGTACCTCGTGGAGTTCCATAACAGAGCATTGCTTTGTTCTTCTCGCGAGCTACTGCTACTGTACGGATCCGCGCACCTGACCGGTGCTGCCACGGTCGGTCGGCCACCATGGTGGTGCACGTAGGTCACCGTGGAGGGGCGTACGTGAGGACGACGGAGTTTAGGGCTAGGGTTGGGTTGAAGTTTACTGTTGTTGTTGTCGTTGGTGTTGTTGTTGTTGGTGGTGGTATATATATATGTAGCAGCTTTGGGTTAAGAGGAGGGGCGGGTTTGAGTCTGATGCCCATCTCGTGAGATTGTAAAATCTCGCGAGATTTGGCTGCTAAATTTTTTTTTCTTTTATTCTAAACCTATAAACAAACAATAAAATCTTAAAAAGTTTAAATTAAAAAAAAATCTTCAATACTAAACATTATTTTATAATATATATATATATATATATATATATAACAAATATATATATATATATATAAATATATATATAAAAACATATATATATATATATACTTTTTTTATATACATATATATATATATATATATATATATATATATATATATATATATATATATATATATATATATATATTAGCAGACCTAAAGACGTCTTTTTTCTTCACAGCAGTCGTCCAAAGATAAACAGATCTGGAAATCTGAAGAAATATTTTTCTATGACGTCGTCTTTGGTCCGTCATTAATTCTTCATTATGCGGCCCCGAATAGGTCGCTAGGCGGTTCAAAGAAATCTTTTTGTATGATGTCATCTTTGGTCCATTATTAATTCTTCATTGCCTATGTCCTAGTTTGATAATGTTTGATCATGCTTACTGCATGTCTACAAATACATGTTAGACGAGAAAAATATATTACAATATGATACAAGCATGGCAATATGATATAGGACAATTAGGACAATACTAAGTTTAAGTAGCAACATGATAATGAGTATATAAATATTAGTGACATCATTATGTTAAACTTAACTGATTAGTCATATTCAAAAACACGATATAATCATTGGGTTAACATATCTGACGCAGTCTTTAGCTCTTGCAAAAATTGCCCTTCGTAGGTTGCCAGCCTCTTGCAGGGGTGTGGCTCCCTGCTATTTATCTATTTATAGTGATATGTGTTTTGAGCCGAATAGATGGCCCGTGGTCATGTGACTAATCAGCATGTAAAGACCCGCTCTTTGGCCACCAGCTGGCGATTTGTTGGGATTTTTTACAATAAATTTGGGTGGTTGAGAGTTGGTCAGCCTGCCACGTGTCCTATCATAGGATAGGAATCATTTTGAGCCATATGAGTCTCTCAGTTTACGATTATGCTGTGTCGCATAAGACTCATACGGCTTAGGTCGTAGTCTCCCTTAGTCCGCATGTAGCTTAAGGACTTTTGAGCCGCATAGATTCTGTATTTTGGGCCGCATAAAGCTCATGCGGCTTAGGTTACAGTCGTCCTTGGCCGCATAATGCTTAGAGAGTTTAGGGCCGCATAGGTTGAGCCGCATAAGGTTCATGCGGCTCAGATAGCAATCCTTCTGGCCGCATGACTATGTCTAAGTACATGAACCCTATTTTTTAGTGACATGACATTTTCTCTGATCACGTCTTATCTTTTCTGTCGGAGTGTCAGAGCTGTCATTTTTGTCAGTTTTGACAGAGTTTGTCAGCTTTATCAGAAGGACTGATCAACTTGGCCGTATATCTTCCTTCTGTGGCTCAAATCAGTCTGGTTGCAGACGGGCCACATGGGGTGCTGAATCTTTCATACGACTCTCCTTTATGCGAACCAGTTTGGCCCAAAGTACTTATGCGACACATTTTGATCCGTATGAACCCCATATTTTCTATGCTTCCAAAAGACCCCCTTCAAAGTTTTTAAATTACCAATTTGGAATACTTTGAATAAGAAGCATGGAGATATGTCAAGCCGCAGGAAGTCTTCAAGTCAGGAGAGACCTTTAGCCGCAGAAAAATCTTTAAGCCGTAGGGAAATTTTGATCCACAGAGAGATCTTGAGCCACAGGAAAATTTTGATCCGTAGAGAGATCTTGAGCCGCAGTAAAATCTTGAGCCACAGAGAGACCCCATCCACCAGGCCAACTTTTACTACTGTATTTAATTTCTTGATTCGGTTTTGGATCTGGGTTCTCTTTTCGAGATAAAGCCGACGGTTACTAGGGATAAATCTCCAAACATCGTCATTATCTTTAATGATCTCGAGAATCGAAGCAGCACTCTTCAGGAACTCTATAAATAGGGGTCATTTGGAGAGAGATTTTTCTTTTTTACTTTCTTCTTTTTTGTCTTCATCTTTCTTTCTCAATTTAGTCATCACTCCAAAAGCTTCCAAATCGACTGGTGCTGCGGCCAAAAGAAAGGGACTTGCCTCTCCGTCGAGAGCAGTGGACTCTCCTTCCATTCATCCCGATGTGCAACCCCTATCAAGGGTAAGGACGGTGAGAAGACAATGACTGAAATTTTGAATAGCCATATCGCATATTTTATGCGTGGGCCTGTCATATATCACCTCTGTGCTTTAAGCCTGGTCGATGCATGCCCTATCTCATTTGGACCGCATGTGTTCTTTATGATAGGGCCGCCTGGGCTGAGCCGCATAAGCACTGCAGATTCGAACCTGAACCGCATAAGTGCCCAGGACTGATCCGCATGAATACTGTATAACTGATCCGCATAAGTGCCTCATGATTGAGCCGCATGAGTGTCTCATGATTGAGCCACAGGAGTACTTCATGACTGAGCCACATAAGTGCCTCATGACTGAGCTGCATGAGCACTTCATGACTAAGCCGCATAAGTGCCTCATGACTGAGCCGCATGACCTATGTTTGGCTAGGCCGTATAGCTGAAGAATGACCTTTGTTTTCTTCTCACTGCTAACCCCTTTTTTCTTTTTTATATTTTGTAGGGATCTGGCTAACAAATTTCTCCAGGACCAGTGTCGGCGATAGAGTAAAAATGCACCATTCTGACACACACATCAGACAGCTCAAAACTCCCCATGCTTCGAAAAAGTTTTCTCCGCACCAGATTGGTATACACATCAGACAACTCAGAACTCCTCATGCTTCAGAAGTGTTTTCCACAGTGGTTGGAAGAGCATTTATACCTCGAAGAGTTGGATGGTGGTCAGGTGTCATCATGAACGTCTTATCTTCACAGCTCTTCAAGTAGGCAAAACAACCATCAGGGAAGCTGTTTTGAAGGTATGGTCTTTTGGAAAAGCGGGACTAAGGTATCCGCAATACGGAGTGGAGGAAAGCATGCTATATTTATCCTCCTCCAGACAACTCCTTGGAGATTCAACAGCCTTGTTTGCTTCTCAGCAGTAAAACATGACTTCTTTCGAGGGCCAAAAAACTGCTTTTTGGTGAAGGCGAAGTACTGTCAAACTGACCAAACTATGTATTGCTAGATCTTCCTTTCTTTTCTTTCTGCTGCTGATGTAGTCCTATGAATGTAACTAATTTTGAATAAACAGGATACATTCACTCTATTTTTTATTTATGGTATTTTGTGGTACTTGTACTAGAGAGCCTAATACAGCATTTGTGTTTGATAAAAGACATCCCACTAGGGGACTTTTTGTGGACCTATTACCCTTTTGTGCATCTGGAAATGCGAGCAAATAGATTTGAATAATATTTTATGGACCTACTACTCTTTGGTACACCGATGGTGAGAGTAATAGATTAGGATAACTTTTATGGACCTATTACCCTTCTGCACACTGGTGGTGCGGGTAATTGATTAGAATATCTTTTGTGGACCTATTACCCTTCTGCGCACTGGCGGTGCGGGTAATAGGTTTGAAACAAAACCCAACAGAGGTAATATGGATGTGATAGGTTTTGTAGTCTTAATACCATGTCTTTTATCCCGGGTTGGGTACATGTGTTAAGCTAGGAAATTGTCTATAACAGAGGTAATATTGACGTGATATATGACAATCGAAATATCAGAGCGAAAGTTCAGAGGTATCAATATACATGACTTGTCACTCGGAGAGATGCCCCTCGGAGGGGACAGAGTGTAAGTTTCAGAGGTACCTGATGTACATAACTCGATACTCTAAGCAGTATGGGAATGTTTTTAAACATAGTATTTTTTTAGGAACTTGCTGTTTATGGGCATCATGAGCAAGTCCCCATTCTGCTTTGCGAGTCGGTATGCGCCATTGGAGAATACAGCCTCGATGACGAACGGACCCTTCCATTTAGGCTGGAATTTGTCGGAGGTCTTGTGAGTCATAACCATTGGTCTGCGAACGGCCAAGACGAGATCGCCAACTTGGAATATTCTATGTTTGACTTTCTTGTTGAAAGCCCGAGGGATGCGCGCTTGGTAGAGCTCTATGCTTTGTTGAGCTTGTAAACGCTTCTCGTCTAAGGCTTACAGTTCTTGTAGCCGTCGGCGGAGGATGTCATCCGACGTCAATCGGTAAGTAAGGGCCACACGAAGTGAGGGGATCTGAATGGAAGAACTGCCTCGCTCCCGTAAACCAAGAAGAACGGTGTATTTCTTGTAGCCGTCCGAATCGTAGTGCGATATGCCCATAAGAACTCGCCAAGCTTTTTATTTCAGTCGCGTTTGTTTGAAGACACGAACTTTTTAAGAAGCTTGATTATGGTTTTGTTGAAGGCTTCAGCTAGACCATTAGCCGATGGGTTATATGCCGTCGAGGCCATGTTCTGAATCCGATTCTTGTCACAAAATCGATAGAAAGCGTGGCTTGCAAACTGCGGACCATTGTCGTGAATAATCCTCCAGGGCAGTCCAAAATGGTAGATGATGTGATGTTTTATGAAACTAATCACGTTCGATGTCTTTACCTCTGTAAGCGTAACATCTTCCGCCCATTTGGAGAAGTAATCGGTGATTGCAAGTATGAACCAATGCCCACTAGACGACGGTGGGGTGATTGGCCCAATGATGTCCATTCCTCATGTTTCAAATGGCCAAGAGGCCACTGTTGGGTGCAAGAATTTGGATGGCAGATGTATGAAATCTGCGTGGATCTGGCAAGCCTTACACTTTTTGCATAGTCAACTGCATCTGCTACCATTGTGGGCCAGTAATAACCCATCTGGCGGAGACAATCTTGTAATTTCGGGCCAGTTTGGTGAGTCCCGCAAGCACCATCGTGAGCCTCGCGTAAGGCTTCTTTGGCTTCTTCATTTGACAGGCATCTTAACAATTGTCCATCGTTGGATCGTCGATAAAATATTTTTGTCTCGGTATCATAGAAGAATCTGAGAGAGTGCCTTCTGATTGAAGTTGCTTCCTTCACATTCTCTGGTAGAATTATGTAGATTGCAAAGTCGATGAGCGGGCGTCTTCAGTCTTGTATGTCGTTGGTTATCTAGGCGGAGTAACTTGTACCCAGTTGAACATTGTTCTTGGAACAGACCAGCTCATGGCCTATCACGTCGACTAGATGATGAGCATCATTTGGAACTGCCAATGAAGCGGCGAGGCCTTCTAGGACATCGGCTTCAATATTTTGGAGCCTAGGAACATGTTCTATAAAGAACCCTTCTAAGGTTGCAATGATGGAAATTGTTGTCTGATAGTAGTGAATCAAGTCCTCGTTGCGAACTTCATATGAGCCTCGGATCTGATTAACAATCAGCTGCTAGTCTTCATACGCTTCCAGGTACTTGATCCCCACTTCTTTTGCGAGTTGGAGTCCGATGACTAGAGCGATATATTCGGCTACGTTGTTTGAACAAGGTTTTGTGAGAGAATATGCCCGATTGACCACCAATCCCGAGGGAAAAATTAATACTATCCTGACTCCAGCGACGATATCACCTTGTGGCCCCGTTCTTGAAGCACCGTCAAAGAACATTCGCCAAATGGCATCATGTGAAGTCATGTTTGAGGCGACAACTTTGTCAAGGATTTCTTCATAAATTTTGGCTATTTCTGAGCCTGGATGGACTGCTAAGAAGTCGGCCAGGGCTTGACCTTTGACAGCCTTCTATGGAACAAAATTATGTCGTAGGGAGACAACAGTATCGCCCAGGTGGCTAGACAAGAACTGAGTGCGCCTGGTTTGGTCATGAGAACCCTGAGAGGATTGACTCGTGAGACAACATAGATGGTCTGCCTTGTCACATAGTATCTTATTTTTTGAATGGCAAACACTAGGGCAATGCACTCCTTCTCCACGGCGGTGTACATATGTTCCGTTCCAACCATCATTCCGCTGAGATAGTAAATAGCTTGTTCATGTCCCGCGTCATTATTCTGTGCTAGCAAGACATCGATGGAGTATTCCATCACCCGTAAATAGAGAAGGAAGGGCTTTTCGGCGACCGGGGCTACCAGAATTGGTAGATTCGTCAGGTACTCCTTAATGTCATCAAAGGCACGCTGACATTCCTCGTTCCATACGAAAGAGACACCCTTCCTCATGAGTTGAGTGAAGGATTGACATCGCCCTGAGAGGTTAGATATGAAACTCCTGATGTAGGCTAGTCTTTCCTGAAGGCTGCAGAGTTCACGGAGGTTCCTCGGTGGACTCATCTCCAGGATTGCTTTTGTTTTATCGAGATCTATGTGAATGCCCCGGGAAGTAATGACGAAGCCCAAGAACTTCCTGCTGGACACGCCCAGGAAAGATTTTGTGGGATTCATCTTCAAATTATGTGCTCGCATGAGGTCGAACACTGTTCTCAAATTATATAAGTAATCATTTTTGGAGCCACTTTTGACGGCGATGTCGTCAACGTAACACTCCACCGTCTTACGCAAATGATCTCTAAAGATGACGCTCATAGCACGTTGATATGTAGCACCGACGTTCTTCAGGCCAAAGGGTATGACCGTATAACAATACACGCCGATCGGTGTTCGGAATGACGTATACTTCTCATCATCAGAAGATATTTTGATTTGATTATATCCTGAAAAGCCATCTATAAAGGACATGCACTCGAAGCCACACGTATTATCGATTATTATGTCGGTGATAAGAAAAGGAAATTCATCCTTAGGGTATGTCGCGTTCAGATTGCGAAAGTCGATACAAATTTAGATCTTTCCGTTCTTCTTGATGACTGGTACTATATTAGCTAACCTGTCGGGGTACTGCTCTTTACAGATGAAACCGGTAGCTATAAGCTTGTTTACTTCTGCTTCAATGGAGTTTATGATGTCTGGACGAAATCGTCGCTGATATTGTTTGACTGGTTTTGCGTCCGAATAAATGTTGAGCTTATGAAGTATGATCTCGGGATTTAACCCTGGCATGTATTCATAGCTCCAGGCAAAGACGTCGATGTATTCTCTGATGAGTTGCAACAATGACTCCCGCTCGCCATCTGTCAGGCTTTTACTGACGAAGATTGGCTTTAGAGAGGATTCATCACCGAGGTTAACTTATATGACCTCATCTTCAGTGGGTGGATCACGAAGTTCAAAGTGTTTCTCCCATTGTGCATCCAGCTGTTGGACCTATGGCTCCAACTCAAGCGGTTCGAATAGATCTTTGTCTTCCTCTTCAATATCAGCGGATGTCATGTTGACAGATAATGTCTGTCTGAATATATCTCCAATACTGTCATCAGAGTCATAAGTGGGTGACTCGGACGAATGAGAGTGCTACTCGCATTCTTTATCGGAACTTTCGGGCGTTGTTGCTGGTGTAACATATCCGAGGCCGTGTCTGGATTTGTGATAATAGTCCTGAAGTTTCCCAGCCGGTACTGATAGCTGTAGAGGCAATCGCCGATCGTTGTCGTAATTCATACCCGGGGTAACCTCCATGTCGTACCCCTGCTTTTGCATGAAGTACTTGGCTTGAGGACTATACAGGTAGAGCGGTAATCATCCAGCGTCGGGTTCGAAATCAAACTCTTGTGGCGTGAATGATTGAGGACCTTCTTTTCGGCCAAAGATGATCGTGTGATCCTATTCTCCTCTGCCTGGGACTAGGAAGTAAGTGCCTTTAATGGGAGCAAGTTGATTTACGGTATGGATGGTTGTCACCTGTGTGTACAGGTTAACATCTAGACAGTCCCGTACAGCATACATCAGATTAAGCTTATCACACTCAGAATAGTACAACGACAGCCTCTCATTAATGAAATAAGAAATTTTGTCTACAGGGATTACATCATCAGGAGAGGGGCTATCCACCTGTGCAACCAGGTACTTGGCGAGTTCTACGTCCTCTTCTGCTACCCTCTGCGAGCCCAAAGGTCGGGATGCTGTCTTGGGCAACTTGACCACCAAGGGTTCAGCTTGTGGTATTAGCTTGCCTGAGGGTATCGGATCAACACTTGGTTGCCATCTTGTCTTGGAAAGATGGATAAAAATTTGCTCGACAAGGGACTTTGTGTCTTCCGGTCGCCTTTAAGTGGATTTTGGCAATCGGATCACCATCGGCGTCACAGAGGGCCTCGTATCTTCCTGTTGCCTTTGATTGGATTTCGGCAATCGGATCACCATCGGCCCTATGACGGGTTTTGGCTCCTGGCTAGATCTCGGGAGCCGGATGACCATTGGTTCCAACTGTGGAGGTGAGGCAGAAGAACCGGGCACCTCTTTATGCACAGTTGCGATAAGGGGTACAACTTTGCCTGGTTTACGGGCCTGGAGATGAAATCTTAAGGTTCCTCTGGCCTTGTGATGACCTCTAGTTCATCAATTATATGTATCTTGGATTCTTCGTATAGACAGGCCTCCGAAGAGTAATAAGTCAACCCCTTTGAAGGGATTGATGTCGGCGAATTCAGTCTTCACGATACTGAGCTTACTGACATACTTGAAGCACTGGTGGAGTGTAGATGGCGCGATCATGTAGTCATGTATACATAGATGCCCCAAGAGGATGTTGTAGGACGTGTCTGCATCTATGACGTAGCAGTTAACCTCCGTCTTCAGGTCACCAATCTGACATTTCAAGCGGATCTTCCTTAGGGGATAGCTCCTTCTCGAGTTAAAACCGCTAATGGCAGTATTGGTCGCTTCTAGCCGGTGCATAGGGATGCCCAGAAGTTGGAGTAAGCTTTTCGGGATGATGCTTATTGACGAGCCAGGATCGATATGCATCTGATCCACCTTGATGTCGCCTATGTATCCAGTGTAGTACAAGGGCGATCATGCAAGTTGGACTTGATAAACATTTCCTTTGGGCTAAATATGATATTGGGCATTGTATCTGCGCGATCGCTGCCCTGGAGATCTGCTGATGGGTCTTCTCCTAAAGGCTTGACCTGGGCTAAGTAGGCATCAGCATTTTGGAGTGCTTCGCACAATGCAAAACTAAGATCCTTGGAGAGCCTTAGGAGCTCGTATAACGACAACTTTGCTGGTGTATTAGCCAATTGTGCTAATATGTCAAAGTTGTAAGGTCTTTCCAGCCTCTGAGGTCGTTATGGAGTGGCCTGTCGAAGTGGATTTCTTTTGGCTTGGACTTATCCACCGTTGGAGGCTGAGACGACCTTGGAATATCAGAGGCAGGCAACGTTGTCGGCTGAGGATCTTCGACTGAGCTGCCCAGTGTGGGCTGGAGTTGCGCCCCAGACCGGGTAACAACGGCTGCCGCTTCCTCAGCTTTGGTTGAAATTGAATGGCAGGATCTAGACTTCCTGCCCTTCTTCTCGTTAGTAGGAGATGACACCGCCTGGGTAACTTCGGGCATTAAGTTCGGATGCACCCACATGATCTCTCCTCGCGATGTGGTGAGAGGTACCAATCCAGATGTCTGGTTCCTGACGGGTAGAAGATTAGCAACCTCCATCGTTGTCCGAGGGACTGGTATTATCCCGTTTTAGAGTATTTGTTAGAGAAAAGTCGTCGAATTGAACTGATACCATATTCGCAGCCACAGTAATCTCTTCGAAATCTATCGACAGGGATTTGGTGTCGATAAGACTCTGGATGTACCGCTTTAACTGGAAGCAGTCATGAGTGGAATGATGGACATAGCGGTGGAAGTGATAATATTTTGGGTCCTCCATTTCTGCTGCTCGAGGCTCGCGTCTCGGTGGAGGGAGCTGGATCCTACCCCTTGCAAGAGCATATCGAAGATAGGTTTGGCATGACTATCTTCAAATGATTAATTCACCTTGGGCCACTAACCTTCCGCATGTTTTTATTCGGCCTTCTTGGTCGCGTCAGTGACCATGGGCTGTTTGCCTTTATTGTCCCTGTTGGAGGTGCCGCCACTATTGTTATTGCTGAAGGTGGAACCAGGACGTTTGTCCTTATCCTCTCCATCTGAGATGTGTAATCCCAGCCGGCGAGCCTTCTTCAATTTTGCCTACGCATTGGTAGCACTTATGATGAAGGTCGTCCAATCCCTGAACTGATCGTCACCCATCCAGAGGCTAATTGTGGGGAGCAACTTATTCTGGCAGATTTCAATCAAAGTGCTCTCGGGATTGCCTTGGGCAATCTCATTGCGGTTTGGCAGAACCGCTCGATATAGTTCCTTGTTAGCTCCCTCTCTTCCTAAATGACGTCCATGAGAGACGACATTCTCATCATGCCCCACTTCGTAGAATCTCTCCAGAAACATGTGCTTGAAGCCGTCAAAAGAATGGATGCAGTTGTCGGGAAGGTTGCGGTACCAGTCGAACGTGATCCCCTCTAATGCTCCGATGAATAATCGTGTGAGGATGGCATCGCTATGCGGCAAGTGGTTGGTTGTAACCTCAAAATAAGTCTTGTACAGACTAGCAGAGGTCTTCCCGTCATATGAATCTATATGGAACGGTTTATAGCATGGGGGAAAAGGAACATCTCTCTACGCGACGGGATATGACTGCGGTATTCTGAGGTCTCGGAAGGAGTCTCGAGCATTGATTATTGCTCGAAGCTCCTGTACTGCCTTCCTTGCCTCCTTGGCTTCATCCGCAGCTGGAAACGGATGCTCCTAAAGGATCATCACCCAAAGGAGGGGCGGTCGTGTTGGAGTCCACATTGACTACGGGTCCCAAGCTTCTTTGTCCGGGTGTCCTTACTGGTTGAGTTGGCAAGGCGGCTTTGATTTCGTTTACTGACTTGACCAAGGACAGGAGTGTCACTACCACATTTCTAGTGTGAGGGTATTTTTGTCATTTTTGGGGTAATTTAAATTTATTAGAATTTATTTGAATTTATGGGAATTTTTAGGAATTATTTTGGAATTGTTTGGACTAGGTTGACTTTGACTAGTTTTGACCCTTGTAGACCAACCTAGGAGCTAACCCTAGTTAGTATGGACTTGGTTAGGTTATGTGACTCTAGTCTAACCTAGCTTGACTTAAGTTAGTGGTAATTAGTTCATTAGAATTAAATTGAGGAATTAGGAATTTAATGGTTTGAGAAATGGCTTGTGATTTCACAAGTCATTTTATGACTTAACCTTATAAGACTAGCCACCTAGTGCAAACCCTAGTCTAGTCCACCATAGCCGGCCACCTTAGCCTACCTAGGGATTCCCCCACTATATAATCTCTCCTAAAATCTAGGGCTAGCCTCTTCTTTAGGAATTTATTTCAAGAGAAGAAAGAGGTGAGTCTCCATGTTCAAAAAACTATAGAAAATCCATTTTAGATCCTTTTTCCCACAAACAAGTTGCATTGGATCCTAATATTACTATTCTTGCTGTTATTGGAGTTTTATTTCAGTTTGAGGTTGTTTTGATTGGATTGGGATATCAAGAGAGGAGCTCAACAAAGGGGATTTTTCTTGAAAGTTCATCCATAGGTAACTTTCTCATTTCTCCATGAAACTTCGATTTCTTTTCATGATTAGGAAGCCCTAGGAGTCCCCTAAGTGTCTGCATTGGTGTCGTGTCGGGTTTCATAAGTTTCATGTCTATTTGGACACGTATCAGGGGTGGTCCTTAGGTGTTTGTCGAAATACCACATAGGGCATTTAGATTTCTTTTGTGCAAAGTTTTTAAATAGAAAATTAAGTTTTATCATTGCTTATTGATTCTTGTTCTTCTGAGTGGATTTTTGTGTCGGCTTGTGTCGATTTCGATGCATGGACACGCGCCGCACACCCGCGCGTGCGTTACAGAGATCCCCTGCTGTTCGGGAGCTCTAGAGGACACGACACGCAACCAGGACACGTGAAACTTGACACGAGCCATGGGGCACTGACTGACATGCCACGTGTCAAGTCTCACGAGCCCATGTGGCGTGTCGGAGGAGAAATCTCCGTCGCACGGGGATTTTTCTGACACTGCGTACTGTTTTTCCCCCCACTGATACGACTCTCGTATCCGACACTGACACGACGTGGACACTGGCCAGTTGGCCTATAAGATAGCCCTATAGGTGGGCTATCTATGTGGATGACCATGAGACACTATTGTGTCCTGTGTCGTGTGCACGACACGAGTGCACGTGTGCACGAGGCAGTGCACTCGACAGTGCACTGTTATGCCTGTTTTGGGTTTTAGTAGTTTAGACACGTTTGTGTCCTCTAGTATGGACACAAACACCTAGTGTGACACCTATACATTGTATGTTTCAATTACCAACCTTTTATTTTGTATTTTAATATGTTTTTCAATAGGTTTTGACAAATTTGCAATTTCTGAAATTGATGTTCAGTATCCTATTTTTCCAGTTTTCGAACATGGATTTGCCACCTATTTTAATCCACTTAATGCTGTTAAATGTTGGGTTATAGTTCCTAGACTTGTTCTCCTATACTTGAACTACTTGTGTGTCAAATTGTGTATTGATTGGTGGGGTTTTGGTTTCATATTGGGCTAGGATAGGTAAACTGAACTTTTTTCAGTTTTATGAATTTAAATTGGTTTTCCCATTTCCTGTGCAGTTGATTGAACTGAAATCTAGAGTTAGCTTTATGCATGAATCTGGGAATAGGTTTCAAAATCTGAGAATGAAGTTTGGGTTTTACCTTGGCATTAGGACTTGACAGTCCATCTTTCTCAGTTTTGAATTTGTGTATTGATTGGGAGTTTTACATTGAATTTGAAAGCTCCTGTTAACTGGAACCATGTCAATTCCTCTTATACACACACACACAGTCACCTACAGAACACACCCTTTATGACACACCCTTCCTCTTTCATACACACACATACCCTATATGCATTGGCACACACAGTTTTCTCACATTTCACACACATCCCTCACTTTTCTCTCACATTTGACACATACACACAAATTCACATATTTTCCATTTCACACACACTTCGCTATTTTCCTGTGCCACACACACACATTTACACTCTCTCTCTCTCTCTCTATATATTCCTATTATTCCAATTTGTAGGTTGAGGTATAGGTTGTATGCAATGTATATAACATATATGTATATATGTTTAAGCCTATATATATATATATATATATATATATATATATATATATATATATATATGTCCATGATATGTGTTGTGCCTATACCTATGTATAGGTATATGGGTACCTAGCTAGTGTATTTACATGTGGTGTTGGATGACATATAACTTGTAGTTAGTCTAGATAGCCTAGTAGTGTGTGCTAGCTAGTGTATGTAGATTGACCTAGTATTAGGCTAATGTAGTCTAGTGTAGACTAGTTTGACCTAATTTAGACTTGGTTGACCTAGTTTGACTTCTAGGGTTGACCAGAGTTGACCAAGAGTTGACTTTAGCCTAGATTGACCTAGAATCATGTAGAATGCATAGTAGGACTTCATTATACCATTTTGGACTTGTTGTGACTTGTACTGTTCTGATTAGGAGCCAGACACCACTCCTCGGATAGTACTTTCATATTGGACACTCAGATACCAGGCGAGTACATTCTCTGATCATTTCATATCCTGCTTAGAATTATTTCCTGTATTAAATTACTTTACTTGTTACTGTCACGTTGGTCACACGGATTGGTACTATACGGATCCCTTCTTGAGATGTTATCCTTAGGGAGCATCGGGTACTACATGTTCTGTACGTTTCACTTACATGACGTATCACTATGCTTCACAGGTTCTTTGATCACTTGTGACATATACCCTTATGATCACAGAGTCTCCTAGAATCTCTTATCCCATTTACTGGGTATCCTAGAATCTCCTAGAATTTCAATTTTTGGGACATCCATGTATCACCCTTCGGGGGCTTTGCGTGTAATCATAACATAACTTGGTTGGATCCTTGTGTATTGATTGGGGGTACGGGGGAGTAGAAGTAGACATGTGAATAATACCCAAGTAGTATCTTATCAGAATCTCTTCCATAGTGTCTTATCAGAATCTCCTATGCCATTCACATGTCTATATTGTACTCTGACTCACTAGCCACTGTTAGTCTCTATCTATAGTAGATATTTCTATTACAGCTTTCTCTTTCTGTTTACATACTGCATTTCTTTCAGTACCTGTATCTTATTTTACTGCATGATTATATTTTCTAACATGCTATGAACTGTTGAGATGTACTGTACTCGCTCCTGTCCTGATCGGACCTGTTGAAAATATTACAGAGGACGAGGAGGAGGCCTGCCTGGATACTTACTACGGGGCAGCCTTAGATGACACTTGCGAGCTGGACCCTCAGGAGGACCCAGCTCTAGCTGAGGATATCACCCCCATTGCATAGACTAGATTAGTTAGGCTTATCTTACTTTATGTAGCCTTGAGACATATTTTAGCTAGACTTTATTCTGAGTTCTGAGTTGTATATATTCTTTCATTCTGTATCTGAGACCATGTACTTCTGGATATTTGCTGGAATTATCTTAGACTACTTTTCATCTATTTGTTTCCTTGAGTTCTATTTCATATCGTGCTATCTCTTCCTTAGTTGTGATTGAGTTTATTACTGCTATGTCACCCCCATTCGGAGAGTATAAACTGTTTAGATATATATATTGTTAGATGTATGTTGACCTAGGACAGCGTTCTACCGCCGACACTACGGCGTAGGCTGGACGTACCCACGTCTCGTACCCTTACTCTAGGGTGCGGGTCGTGACAAGGAGCATGGGTTCAAGTACTTCTAGATGTTGTCTTTCAGTAGGCGCTTCATGATCATCGTCGGCCATAAAGACGGTCCTCACGTGGGTAGAGGTGGAAGGGATCGTAGCAGAGGGGCTCTCTGTGTCATATCTTTGTACAGAGAAATCGTAGGAGAGTGTCAGAATGTCATCTCCCTTGGACTCGGAAGGAGTGCTACCCCCATGCAGGAAGCCGCATCATCTTGGCGAGGGCGGCCGTCCTCACGGACGTCCAAGACTGTTACGTAATTTCGGAAGATCAATACCCCCTGTGTATGCTCTTTGTACACCGGGTTGTCGTATATATTGAGGGGACTGCTACCCCCAGATTCATCTACTACCAAAGAGCCCGAAGGTGCACCCCTAGGTTCTGGAAGCTTCTTTTTGGATCGAGTGATTAAATAGACATCCCCTGTGGTTGTCGACGGCAACCCTCCAGATGAAAGCTGGCCGAGATTGCCAGGCTTGAAGAGCCTGTCTTCTTTCCTTCCTTGCCGGGAGGAACCTTCTGAGTTGAATTACACGAGGCGAAAGAAAACTCCTTGTCTCCCAGAATTTGCACCTGTTTCTTGAGTTGTTGTCGGACAGATGTTGGCTGCTACAGTTATTGGAAAATGGACAACCGATCTTCAAGTGCTGCCGACTTGTCGCAGCAGCAGTTGATGATGACTTGGGTGTAACGACGTCCCTAGAGGGACTCATCGCATGCCAAGGTTGCTTCCTTGAACTTGTAAGTAATCACCTCATGCAAGTCGATAGTAGGCTGATCTACCTTTGAATCAAACTTGTGGACTTGGGTATCCCGAGCACACAGGCGCGTAGGTATCATGTTTGCTCCCTGATCCAAGGCTAATAAAAGTACTTGCTCTCGATCGTTGGAGGGAGACTTTAAATACCCACCCTGTCCGTTAGCCCTGGAGGTCTAGATACGGGTGGCTCTGTACAACTTTTCATCAGGAGCCCGTATAACAGTTAACGGTGCCCGCTGACGGTCAGTAGCTTGGACAGTTGACTGGGCTTGTTGGGCCTGTACTGTCCTGGACTTCTTCAACTTAGCGCCTGAAGGCACATAGTAAGAAGAGTCCTGATTGGAATATTCTACTTTCTCAATGGGTCGTATAGATTCGGGACCGCATGAGAGACGGTCGAACACACAGCTTCTGACAGGGCTGCATGAGACATCCTGTCTGAGGCCAGGACTGGCTGCCGTATGGGCCATCTTCCTGCAGCCAGAGCTAGCTGCCGCATGGGCTATCTTTTTGCGGCCAGAGTTGGCTGCCGCATGGGCCGTCTTTCTACGGCTAGAGTTGGCTGACGCATAGGTCATCTTTCTGTAGTCAGAGTTGGCAGCCGTATGGGTCGTCTGTCTGTGACCAGAGTTGGCTGCCGCATGGGCAGACTGCCCATTTCTCTTGTGCGGCCTCTTCTTCGTCCGTAGGGATTTGCCTTGTGCCCCAAAAACTCAGCATCGTAGTATTTTCCTTTGCTACATTTAGGGACAGTGGGGTCCACTGTGGTCGAAAGTAAAGCCACATGAGAGCTTCGATCACCATCTTGGGCCGCAGAAGGAGCTTCTTCGAGAACTTAGTCGAGGGCAATAGTTTTGTGTGCCGACGTCCTGTAAGTTCTCTTTGGGTTGGCTCGCTTCTGTGACGGGTTGGCGCTCCCTTCAGAGAGCATTTCTTCGAAGGCTTGTTGGTCAAAACGAACCACAAGCATTTGCTGCGTAGAGCCGAGATTAGACGCGTCAGATTGCATCACCAACTTCTCATCAAAGGAGAAGGACGTCCCCAGCAGAGTCACCATCATGTTTGCCATTAAATATCAAAGACAGGTATTATAGAAATACTAAAATTGATTGCAAACTCGCTCGTACAAAGAAAAGTCTAGAAAGAAATCCTAGGAAACAATCTAAGTACAATTGTTTAGTTTTTGATTCTGGGGTAACGGTGAAGGCTCGGGAAAGTGTGTCAACTCTGCCTTAATCCTTGGACTATCCGATGTAGTCTTTAGCTCTTGAAGAAATTATCCTTCGTAGGTTGCCAGCCTCTTGCAGGGGTGTGGTACCCTGCTATTTATAGTGATATGTGTTTTGAGCCGCATAGATGGCCCGTGGCCACATGGCAAATCAGCACGTAAAGACCCGCACTTTGGCCGCCAGCTGGCAATTTATTAGGATTTTGTCACAGCAAATCTGGGTGGTTGAGACTTGGTCAGCCTGCCACGTGTCCTATCGCAGGATTGGAATCATTTTGAGCTGCATGAGTCTCTCAATTTTCGGCCATGCTGGGCCGCAAAAGACTCATGCAGCTTAGGTCGCAATCTTCCTTAGTCCGCATGTAGCTTAAGGACTTTTGAGCCGCATAGATTCTGTATTTTGGGCCGCATAAAGCTCATGCGGCTTAGGTTACAGTCGTCCTTGGCCGCATGAAGCTTAGAGACTTTAGGGCCATATAGGTTGAGCCGCATAAGTTCATACGGCTCGGATAGCAATGCTTCTGGCCGTATGACTATGTCCAAGCACATGAATACTATTTTTTTAGTGACATGACATTTTGTCTGATCACGTCTTATCTTTTTTGTCAGAGTGTCAGAGCTGTCATTTTTGTCAGTTTTGACAGAGTTTGTCATCTTTATCAGAAGGACTGATCAACTTGGCCGCATATCTTCCTTCTGCGGCTCGAATCAGTCTGGTTGCAGACGGGCCGCTTAGGGTGCTGAATCTGTCATGCGGCTCTCCTTTATGCAGACCAGTTTGGCCCAAAGTACTTATGCGGAAAATTGTGATCCGCGTGAACCCCATATTTTTCATGCTTCTACAAGGGGTATGCTAAGTTCAAGGTATTATCTTAACTTATAAAAATTTGTTAAACATAGAAAACACGGTAACATAACTTGTAAGAAGATCAAATTTCAACGAGATCTTGAGGATACGCGTTACTACTAATCGTAGTCATGGACCCTATAGGAATTCTAAGCATTATTTATTTAACATTGCCCATGTATTGACCACATTTCATCATGGCAGTAGGAAGATCTTAGTTAAGCATTAGTCAAAAACAAGTTGGTACATCATGATTCTATTCATCCCATAACATAGGCTACAAGAGATATGGTTACTAAATTTATGGAAGGAGAATTTGTGGACCAAGAGATAGGGACTACAAAATAGGTATAAGGATCTATTGCTGGAAGTTTGGTTTTTATAGTCCAAATATGACGACATGCGAGAATGAGTTTAACTAGGTCTTAAGGGATTCTCAAATGGGACATCGATCTTTGATTGGTCGAATTATGGTTTTAATCTATATTAAATGGGCAAGATGCTATGAAACAATCTGAGTCATTTCTAGTCGGTTAGGGTAATCTTATATAGGTTCCAAGTCAAGTGGTCGGGCAAATTTTCAGCCGTGTTGGTTAAGCAGGTTTCTAGAGCTCGAGAATACGCCTTCTGTGACTTTTGTGTTTGAGTAGCACAAGAAGACTCAATTGAGTGGAACACTAGTGGCACGTGCATTGTGGGCTTCGAGTAGATCATAACCATATATTGGGTCAAAAGATTTGAGTCGATGTTGGATCCCTAACTGAAGTCAGAAAGGACAATGGTATTATGGTAGGGGTTATAGCTGGCCTTTTTGACTCGAAAGTCGTATCATAAAAATTGAGTACAAGGGGACATGTTTTGGTGGGACATAATATATCTTCATGAAGGTAGAGTTGTCTATGTCTCGTATGTGCAATTTGTTGGAAAGTAACCGCTGGTCTCGTGCTCCGAATATTATTGTCACGGTAAGGGATACCAAAAGATCTAAAAAGAAAGTAGGAGTTCATAAGCCACTAATTATCATCCTAATGAAGATCAACTTATTCTGATCAATTGATAAACTAGTAACTCATACAATTTTAGAAGGCTTAGAATCTATTCACTCCAAATTTCTCTTTTGTCTAGACTGTGGAGGCCTAGTCAAGTAAGGGTTGAGCTGAGGCATACAGGTTGCTAGTTAAGCCAAGAATCAAGATGAATAATTGGAGGCTCATAATAATTGATTCCTAGAGATTAGATAGTCTCCTAGATTTGTGTTTGACCATGGGTAAGGTCATAATCATTCTCAAATTCTAGTGACTAGAAGGTCATGATATTAGCTTTAGGGTCGAGGGGAGGACAAGTACTCAAGGCAAGGTTGTAGTCACATGGCCAGCCGATGGTAACTACACTTGTGTATACAACTATCATGGCCATGGGGAATACTTTATACATATCTATCTAATACAAGCGTTCGTCTTTCTAATCAGTGAAAGACAAAAGCAATAAAGAGTTCAAGAAAGATGTCATCGAATACAATTATGCGATTCAAAGGTGAATGTATAATTCAAGAGAAATTGTCAATGCAGTCGCGGATAAGATCCTAGATATCTCTATATCTCAATCCACGTGGGATAATCATATGAAGAGCGAACCAAGTGCATTATGGTTGATCAGACCATAACACATTGATTCTAGTTACACAATATGCTTGTGGGCGTCCCCAGTATACATATATCTTGAACAAGCTCAAAAAAGAATAAGCTTGCAAAACTAGGCTATAAATAGCGTCGTCATTCATGGTAGTTCAAAGTATAAGTACGGAAGATATTGACGAAAGCAGTTATAAATAGTTCAAGTTTCATAAGGACCTAAGTCATGTCCGGTGTTTCTACTTATACAGTCGCCCTACTGTCTCTTGTATCAGGCCTTGGTTGACCAATGAGGTATGGGCTACCAAATCTCTATATTCTAGGTAATCATATATTTCTGTACTAGCATATATTTATTGTCACCCAGTTATACTTTATTAATGTGTTATAAGAATACGTAGTGGTAGACCTTAAGGCATACTACCCAATGGAAAGGATAAGTTTTAAAGTGGAAAGGAATCATGCAGAAGGAAGTCAAAGTAGTAGGACGACAGTTCGAAATTGGAATTCAATGGAGGGATCAAGTATGCGGATGAGATCCTAAACTCTAATCCTATATATGCAGGCTCACATCATTACAATAACGTAATGAAGTGATAAACTTGACCTGCATGGACCACCACAAAAACATGTAACGTCCCAGTCCCAAAATACTTAGGACTAGGTATGTAGACAAGCCAGCTGCATACATACGAAAAATACTCCAATATATAAAAATCTCGTATATATCCATAAGATGTAAAATGCAGTAAACTAAGACAACTAAATCTCATCCACCAAATAAGAGAATAATAATATGAATCAACAATAAAATTTGTCATTTATACATGTAGTTGAGCGGAGACCCACTACCAACTAATTGAAATAAAAGAAAATATACAAGAAAATGATCGATAAAATTACAAGACGAACCAAGAGCAATCATCTTCGAAGGAATGGAGAAGATCACAACCATGGCTCGAATACCTGTGAATGACAATAGCATACAACTAGAGAGATAACCAGGTCCTCAGAGGGATGTAATAAGATACATGAAGAACATGCCACATAACTGAATATATATACTATGTCATAAATCACAAGTAAAGTAAATAGTCCCAATCGTAACAAGATCCAATACCTCATCATCGAAGCAGTGGACTACCCCTACAAACAAACAAGGATAAGGGGTAGTACACTATACCGCGATGCGACATTGTCCCAGCTACTAATGGAACTGGGGTGATATAATATTGACGAGGGTTACCTGACCATTCTAATGTGTTTATGCAGTTAAGAACAAACCTTCAACGCAGGGGCACTCTGGCTGCAAAAAAATCAGGTATGGTCCCACAGGGTACCAAAGACCTCAAAGCATAACATTTATCGAATGTCAGAGGCCAGCAGGAAATCAGGTATACGGATCCAGGACCGCATCTCCAGCGGAGATAACCGACAATAATAGAAAAGTGCATATGTGGTCCATACGTTAAGGAACTGTTCTTCCCACCCAATGCCTAGTAGAGTCACATCCATGACTTCTATACCTCTACTAACTGCCAAGTCTCCTAACATGCCTCTACTAGCAGTTAGCCCTAACGCATGCGCACAGGTGATCAGCCATCACGCAAGTACCTCTACATGCTACTCATCTCACACATACCTCGTGGTACAACTGTGTCAAGGTTTATGTTATACACTACAAATGGTAGTCCCTTAACTCTAGGTCCATATGCATTCAAAGGATAATAAGTAAAGTAAAGCTAGTATCATTGAGCAGGCAATAAATCAGGAACTGTTATAATGGTACAGCTATAAGAACTGAAAATAAGTAAACAATGATATGTAATAAAAAAATGTAGACTAAATATAAGCAGTAAATATGGCAAGGTATCTTGCCTGAGGTTGTGTACAAAAGGGCGACGTCCAATAGCTATCCCGTATACGTTCTCGTATGCCGAAATAAACACCACAAACGCGTTTGGAATATAAGATATGTCTTGGAAATGTCAATCCAAAAGTATAATTCTAGAACAGGAGTAAAATCATAATTTCGGGTCAAAACGATATCCGCCGTTGGACCCGTTTTGTACCTAAATGCGTGCCAAAATCTACGATCTCTAAAGTCGTCAAACTATATGTCTACGAGTCTGGTTTGAGGAGATGAATCCAACCATATGTTCAAAGTTGGATTTCGGTGGGCCGTGCACAATTTCTCCCGTTGGAGTGGGTCGCGGGCCAGCCAAATAGGCATTCCAGTCTACCTTCTCAAAATCGGAGCAAATTTGGCATACAAGACCAGAAAAATGATTCGATCTTGTTGGCGCAAGTTTCGTTTCGATTTTACGAACGTGCACAAAGTAATTGAAGAATTTGCAAATAGGCCGACACGGTGAATTTCGACGGATACGCATCAAATTCGTCGCGCATACGCAACCAATTTGAATTCTGTCAAAGCCCACACGTCCACGAAGTCGATACACACCTTTCAATGCTTTCGGTTTGTGACCATGTCGCCCAGCTTTTCGGGGCGCACGGCGTATCGGTGAGTTTTTCACAAAAAATTTAGTTTTCAAAAGTGATTTTTCTCTAACTTTGGATTCAAAATTAATTGCATATGGTGCATAAAAAATTAATCTACCAGAAGGGATTTGAGGAGCTATATGTGGTCTATAATTTCTATTCAGCAAGTTACCGAAGACTACTACTAGATTAATCAGAATATATCTCCAATCTTGGGGGTTTGGGCTGTGTTCAATTGTCAGGGAACATTAGGTTTTCGGGTTTTTCGAGTTGAAATTTTGACTCGATGGGTTGATGCCTCGAGGAACAAGTAGGTGGGTCGTCAAGAGGGTCAAGTGGACACTCCTCAGAATTTTACAGGATCGAAATTAGTCGAGTAAATGTGAAGAAAGCAAGTCGAGGAAGATAGTACCTCGTGGAGTCCCATAACAGAGCATTGCTCTATTCTTCTCGTGAGCTACTGCTGCTGTGCGGATCCGTACACCTGGCCGGCGCTGCCATGGTCGACCGGCCACTATGGTGGTGCGCGTGGGTCGCCGGGGAGGGGCGTGCTTGAGGACGGCAGAGTTTAGGGCTAGGGTTGGCTTGTATTCTGTTGTTGTTGTTGTCGTTGGTGTTGTTGTTGGTGGTGGTGTATATATATGTAGCAGCTTCGGGTTAGGAGGAGGGGCGGGTTTCAGTCTGACGCCCATCTCGCGAGATTGTAAAATCTCGCGAGATTTGGCTACTATTTTTTTTTCTTTTATTCTAAACCTACAAACAAACAATAAAATCTTAAAAAGTTTAAATAAAAAATCTTTAATACTAAACATTATTTTATAATATACATACATATATATATATATATATATATATATATATATATATATATATATATATATATATATATATATATATATATATATATATATATATGTGTGTGTGTGTGTGTGTGTGTGTGTGTGTGTGTTTAGCCACTACTATTTTTATTTTGCTCTCTAATAGAATAAAAACCTTTCCCATTTAAGATATTTCTTATTATAAATTTAAACCAATAATTTCTCATAAAATATTTTGCTTTAAAAAACCGTAATAAATTTTCTAAAAATCTAGTTTTTAAGAGAATCAAAATTTTCCATTTTTGTTACTAGTAACTATATATATAAAAACGAACCCTTTTTTCCAAAATACCAAAATTCAAAAATTCTGAATTTAAATAAATTCCTAAAATCTAAAATTATTTCTACAATAATCCCAGTATATAATCCACATATATATTTATATTACAAGTTTTAACAACTCCATATACCAAAAATGTATTTAGAATATTTTTATATATTCAAATATTTTTATTTATTCATTGATAAGTGTCACGCCCCAGAACCAAAATACTGGAGAGCGGGGGCGTACATAGCCAGCTACTTATATTGAAATGAAATCCACATCGCTATACGATCACGGCTGTCTAGATATGAGGGTTTACTACAAGCCAATAGTCTCTTAAGGTCAAGCCTATTGTCTCAATCTCAAAGAAATAATATAATTGCAAGATGTTAGACCACCAAATATACAATAAAAGGCGTCCCATATATTATATATTCAGTTGATCATGAAGCTAGTCATACAAAATACAAGGACTAGCAAGAGTTTAGTCATACATGATCAACCCTAGGATTTGTTAATCATGTTTACAGCCCGTAGGCAAACAGTAAGTAAAGGTGCATCGAGCTAACAGGTGCTCGTCGGCTAAACGCCTCAAAAGAATAAATTTATAATAGAGTGAGCGAAACAAAATAGAAAACCCACTCGTAGCCCGGGTTCCTTCTAGTCGCCACCATCGGGCTGGAGGTTCGGTAGATCCTCGGGTGCTGCTCCGAAATCTGGCCACACAAAACCAGCTGGGTCAAACCCCAGAAAGAGCAAGTGCCACAAAGGAGGCCACAAAATAAGAACAAAAGCCAGCATATCAGGACATAAGAAAATGGAAGAAAAGTACAAGTAATAAAAGTACAGCAGGACAATAAACGACTAGGGACATGGGACTACTCCGGGAGCCAGATTATAACCCGTAAACCAAACAAGGACCGGGGTTGTAATCCTTCGCCTGAATAGCACTTGTCTCTGTCCATTTATTGTTACTGATAAGTAAAACAAACATGCTCAGGAGGAACCAGGTGCTGGAACTAGACAAGACTTAGACAGGGCTAGATAACGTCCATTCACAAGCGGCTAAGCAATTACTACGGCTTACTACTTTAACTAACTTGGGTTATCATAGACCTAATTACAAACAAGATGCAGTGAGAATTTCCCAGTCCCAAGCCCTGCAGACTATCCAGTTATTCTTCCGCGGGTTGAGAGTATGGTTGGGTACATCGTCCAGGAGACGATATACCCTTAGGTGACTTAGAGGTGCAACACATGACAGTATGCTGGAAATGTGCTCTACTCGTCGGCAAGCTATAAGTCCAATTAGGGCGCCCAGATAACGAGATCGCCTGTGATTGGAAATTCTCCATGTTCTAGTTTGATCTAATCATTAGCCTAATCCAATTAGTATGAGTTCCCTGGCCGTGGTACCCAGGGAGTCACATCCTAGACATGATGCAAGACGAGACAAGCAGATTTGCACCAGCAACAAGAAAGAACACCCACGGTGTCAGGGCAAGTCAAGTTAAGTCAAGTCAGGAGTGCGCCACGGTGGGCCACTATCAAGATATCAAGTTACAGGGGATTAATTACAGGTTGTAGGTTACAAGTTAAAGCCATACGTTACAAGCATTCAACAAGTTACTGCCAAAATCAGAGAATGCTAGCCATAATTTAAACACAGAAAATCGTGTCAAAGCGTGTCGGGTCAAGTCAAGTCGTGCTGTGGCATTAAGCACCAAGAAAACGAAATCATCAAGAGAAAACCAAGAAACCAGGAGAAACACCAAGGGTCAGGAGGGGAAGCCATGGCACAGGGTGCGCCAGGCAAGGGACTCGGGCAAGCGGTGCCAAGAGACACGGGGAGCCAAGTACGGAAGGGCGTACGGGGGCCAAGTACGCAAGGGCGCACGGGGCACGGCCAAGTGCGCAGGGCAAATGGCGCAGGGGACCGGGGGTCCAAGTGCGCAGGGGCGAACGGCGCAGGAGATCGGGGGTCCAAGTACGCAGGGGTGAACGGCGCAGGGGACCGGGGTCCAAGTGCGCAGGGGCGAATGGCGCAGGGGACCGGGGTTCCAAGTGCACAGGGGCGAACGGCGCAGAGGCTACGTGCGCAGGGGCGCAGGGCAGCAGTACGCTAAAGAGTGCGTGCGCCGACGGTGTCGCAGCCAAGCGCGCAGGGCGCACGCGCAATCGGGCAACGGCCAGGGCTGCGCGGTCAGCGACCAGCGCTAAAGAGCGCAGCGCGGAGGAAAGGGCAGCGTAAAGCTGCCAAGCGCACGGGGAGCAAGGCAGCGAAGCGCGCGGGTCAGCAGCACGCTAAAGAGCGCACGCTGGGGAGGGGTCTTCTTCTTCCTCAAGCTTGAGAGGAAGAACACCCTTGGCTACAAATCTTTAAAATACCACAACTTGGCAAAATCACAACCAAATCTAGATTTTCAAAGTTCTATCTTGGGTGAAATTTGATTCTCTCCAACATAGGAACATCAAAACCCACAAAAATCCAACTTAAATAGATCAAAACCATGTAAATCCGAAAATAGTCAAAACTTAGATCTAGGAAAATGGAAGCTCCAAATCCAAAAATGTCAAGTTCTAATGTTGATCTCCATGTCCTAATCTAGCTAATGGACAAATAAAATATGGTGCTTATTTGTTGGCAAGGTGCACTTGCCTATGTTGTTGGTGGAGGAAGGAGGAAGAAGAAGATGGAGAAATTAATGGAAATAAAGAGGAGAGAAAAAAGTTAGGTAGGATTTAATGGTGGAGGATATGTTGTGTTGAGGGTGGAGGTTAGCTAAGGTGTTCCAAATGCATGTTGAACCAAACCAAACCAATCCTTCTCCACGAAATAAAACCAAGCCAACTAAAATCGAGCCGAGCCGAAACCCAAAATACGAGAAAAACCCAAAATTCCACAAGTCAAGAAAAATAAAAATGCATGCCAAAATCCAATTACGAGTATTAATACGAAATACGGAAAACGGGGGTGACAATAAGACTCTAAAATAAATAGAAAAAAATATCCCCACACAAATACAATGCTTCTATATATTGTATTTACAAAATTTTATGTACCTTTTATGTAAATTTGTTATCCTAAGGCAGAAAAGACACTCTTATAGTAGTTCTTTAACATATAAAATTTGTTTATCTATAAAACCATAGAATATATTTGAATACTAAATAATAGGAGATAAAATATATATATTAAATTTTTGGGAGTTTACATCTTCATTATCATAGAGGGCAACCCCAGTTATCAAGGAACTTTGTGTGTTAGAAATAACAACTTCGTTTCTATTGACGGTTGTGTTAGTTCCTGAGAAACTTTGTGTGTCACTATGAACAACTTTGTTGTAGCTGCAGAAGAAGAATATTCATACAAAAAAATTGAGATCTATTTACTCATTTCATTCGAGGATGATCGCAGATCGTGAGTCTTCGTGGAAGAGTTATATGCTATAACGTGTGTAGTCTAAAAGACTAATGAGATCTTTTGTCACTCTTCGTTCCCGGGATACGTATTTTTGATACCTGTACTATTTGACTGTATTTATTTAGTATTTATTATACATTTATTCTGTATTTAATTCCTTTAATTACATGCTAAATATTTTTTTCTGTATTTTATTTTCTATATTTGCTTAGCTCTTGGTTTGGCTTGGTTCATCATGATAAGGGGTGGATGGCCTAGATTGTATGGAAAGGAATGGGTGGTGGAGATCAAACTTGACTTGATATTTATACACCTTTTCTTTTCTCTCTTCTCACAAACTTTCATTTCATTCCCTCCACCAAAACTCTAACCCAATTTGGAGAGGAAAGTACATCTTGCACACCATGAGGGATTTCGTGCATCCTCATTTATTTTTAGTCCATGTTGTTCCTCTCATCTTTCTCAACAAGTTTAGGTCTTGAAGTTTTTGCTTTCCATGGATGGTTGTGTGTAGATATATATTTTAAGTTTTCAATTTTATGGGTTTTTTTTGATCTATCAAACTTGCTTGTTTTCAAAATCTAGTTGTTCCATATGGTACAGTATTTTATTTTACCTAAATTTGACCTTTAAAAAGTTAGATTTCGTTTTGTTCTGGCCGAGTTGTGTAAGTTTGAAGTTCATGGGTTCCTTGGCCATCTCTTTCGGACTTTGGAGAAGATGAGCAGTCTTTGGCCGCATGAGTTTGACCGCATGCAGTCTCTGGCCGCATGAGTGTGGCCGCATGAGTGTGGCCGCATGCAGTCTTTCGCCGCAAGCAGTCTTTGGCCGCATGAGTCTGGCCGCATGAGTCTTGCCGCATGCAGTCTGGCCGCATGGGTCTGGCCGCATGAGTCTGGCTGCATAAGTCTGGCCGCATGCACGCTTTGGCCGCATGAGTCTTACCGCATGAGTCTGGCCGTATGCAGTCTTTAGACGCATGAGTCCGGTCGCATGAGCCTAACCGTATGTAGTCTTTGGCCGCATGAGTCTGGCCGCATGAGTCTGGCCACATGCAGTCTGTAGACGCATGCAATCTTTGGCCATATGAGTCTGGCCGTATGCGTGCTGTGGACCGCATGAGTCCCATAACCTGCATGATGAATTCGTGCCATCTGTCTTATCCCGTACGATTCGTCGAATTCGAGCATTTCGTCTTATCTTGCACATTTTGCTGGATTGTGCCACTTGATGCATGTTAATATTTAATATATATTGTTGTGTGGAGTGTGCCCCACATCTTGATTGGCTTGTGGGCATCCTGTATCACTGGTACTTAACCCTGAGAGTTATAGACTCAACTATACTAAATACTAGTTTGACTTTCATGCCTTGTCACGAATTGACATTGATTGTTACCTTGACTAAATGATTGATCATGCGTTCCTAGTTGGAACTAAAAGGCTGGCTAGTCGCCGTATTGAATTGAATGAGACACGTTCATGTATGAACCATGAACCATTACGATCGACAAGCCGATCCCGAATATTGACATATGGACACGTGTTGACTTCAACTTCTTTCTATAAAAGTAGCATGTATACCTTATAGGCAAGGCATGATTATCCTGTTGCTAGGTTTGATTGTTGTATTACGTTACGTAAGACCTACAACCTAACCGCACGGGCATCGTTGTAGACTTATGCATATCGTACTCTGTACGGAAGTACTCATTCAGAATGATCATGATTCGCGAGATAAGATTTCAATTAACGTAGGAAGTATTAAGTTAAATAAAATAACTATTGCATGGAGAGAATGGATTCCCAAGTTCTTACATGATAGCCATCTTGGGATAATTAGTGCTTCGACATGCCGGCTGGTTCCTACGGATACTGTAAATCTGCCACACAGACAGGGAGTGGTATATGTTTATATTTTTCTGTATATTGATGAAGGGCGTTCTGCTGGGACACGTCAAATTTATGATTGGTGTAATTAATTATTGGATAGACTTGCATTGCTCGTATATTGTAAGAACTAAGGAATCCCTTACTGCATATTTCCAGGACAACTTGAAACTTACAGTTAGCAAGCCGTAGTAGTTGTATTGCCGTTTAAATTGATTTGTTTGTGTATTGTACCTACTCTGTTGACTACTGAGATGATCAGAACGTCAGGACATGACGGGTCAACTTCTGTCCATGTTTGGTTGGGAAGTTGGCTTGAAGTATCGTAATGTTGTGTGAATCCCAGTAGCAAACAGAGACATATTTATCATATTCTTAACTCTTATCACTGGTTCTAATTCTTTATGTCGTGCTCCCATGTGGTACTTGCTATTTGAGGTCTAACCTCTCTGGTTTTGTACGGCCAGATTTAGAGCCAGTTTCCGAGGACTCAGCTTTCTTTCGCTCCCAAGATGGTCAATACTAGAGGGATGATTGCCGGAGGACACGAGTGGGTTCCTTGTTCCCCTGCTCATTTTACTACTTATTTTACTTTTGCCGCTTGGCACCGACATGTTAGTCGGACTGTCTACTTACTTATACATATTTGTAACTAAGTCAGACTACAACTGATAACAATTGTGTATACCTTGTTATATCATCTAGCTATGGTTTGTAAAGCCAAATCTAAAGAACATTTTAACTGAGCGTTTGGGATGTCGTACTGGTTATTCTTACATATTCTCTACTTACTGCTTTTCATTGAATGATTGGGACAATAGAGGTTGAGTAAACCTAGTGAGACTTATATGTAGTATGCACCCCCTTGTCTTCTAGACAGTATTGATCATATTATACGGTATTCATCTACCCGTAATATGTAGCTTGTTGAGTCATTCCCCCGCCCTCCAGTATTCTGGATCTGCGGCCTGACAAGGTTTTAGTGGTGGCCCATGCAGGTCCGCATTTCAGACTTCTGGGGTATTTTGATTTATAAGATGTCTCAATCACACATGTTTTCCCCTTGATCTTATGATTCGTTACTCTCAACCCTAGCTTGCCATTCTTGTATCCTTTGACTTTATTGATCTTTCCTGTCCGGTCGTTTGATTATTCTCTTATCCCTTTCCTTAGGGGCTCCTTGTCCATATCTATCAGAGCTGGACAAAAATAATAAAGGCAATACGAACAACATGACCATGTTGGTCAGCAACAAAGGCCAATATTACCTCGAGAGGACATCCAAGAGGAGGTGATAGTGGAACCAACAGCTGGACCGCAGTATCTGAAGGTTCCAATACAACCAACAGTTTTGCCTACCCCTGTGACAATACACACACCAGCCCTTCTAGAAATTATAAGAGGGATGATGGCTACTTAGCAACATCAGATGTTGGCCCAGCAACACATGCATACTCAGCTGCAAGAGCAGAATGTTTACTCAACCAAGGATTATAGAAGGCTTTGGAAAGAGGAGTGAGGACTGATTCAGGGGCGTCAACCATCTGCAAGTACAACCCCCGTTGTTTTGAAGGCACAGAAGATGCTATTTCAGCGAATACATGGCTTAAGGATATCGAGGCTATTTTGACAGCGGCTAAGGTTCCGACGGAAGAACGAATGGATCAAGTGAAGTTGTTACTTCAGAATCTCGCACGTGATTGGTAGAAATCAGAAAAAGTGGGCATCAAACGTCCTATGGCTTGGAATGATTTTACTATGAGATTCAAGACGAAGTACTATATAGTTGTGGCATAGTTCGAGCTACAACAGAAGTTTATCAACCTCAAGCAGGCTGGCAAAATAGTGGATGCTTATGCAGCAGAGTTCTGTAGACTGAGTAGGTTCGACCCGAAGATGGTAGCAACGGAGAGCCAGAGGGCTATGAGTTTTCAGAAAGGGTTTTATCTTGAACTCTTGCAATTGATAGAGGGGCACAACTACCAGACTTTCGATGATGTATTGACGGCAACCCGGAGGAATGAGATCACCATCCAGAGGATCACCTCAAGGACTGGGGGTTAGAAGAGGTCTCATAATCAGATTGAAGGATGAGGGGGAGCAGTGCCCCGAATAACAGCACAATCTTCTGGCATTCGCATTCACGATGTGGCAATACGAGGGCCAACGCCACCAGCAAGACAACAACAACAATAGAGGAAGAACCAGCAACCTCCAGCGGGATGCACCTATTATGGAAAGGCAGGGCACTCTAGAGGTGTGTGTCAGGCATTGAACGGACAGTATTTGATATATGGAAGTCCAGATCATCGGGTTTCCATCTGTCCTATGAATGCGAGGATAGGAGGACCAGTGCAATAATTTTCTGTGCTGCCAGCACCAGGAATAGGCCAGTATCAAGGACCATTGGTAGCAGTAAGACCATTGGCATAACGTCCGTTGATATCACAGGCTCAGATATTTTGGCAGTAGGGTCCACCGATACAGCAACAGCAACAACAAAGACCACCCAAGCATCACCAAGGCAGGGGCCAGCGACAACACCAGGCTAGGTCGCAACATGGGAACCAATAAGGAGACCATGGGCAGGCATTCAATCTATCCATGGTAGAGGCATTGGCATCGGAAGATGTTGTGGCAGGTAAAATTCTCGTCGACTCATATCCCGCAGTAGCATTGTTTGATTCGGGAGCATCACACTCATTTATATCTGTATGATTTGTGACATGACTAGGAACTAAATTTGAGGCATTGCTAGACAGGCAGAATATACTCACTGGTAATGGGCTCGTAGGAGTTAGTAAAGTTATTCTAGCGTGTTGAGTTGTAGTATACGGGGGTTCCTTACCCGTCAAGTGGATAGAATTTTCTGTTGGTAATTTTGACGTTATCTTGGGCATAGACTGGCTGAAAGACGGTCATACGACAATATATTATTGTAGAGGGAGTGTCTCTTTTAATATTTCGGACATGAAGCGGTTTACCTTAGTCAGGTCAGAAATAGACCAACCTAAACAAAAGTGGTAACGGTAAAGGAAGAAGTTCAAGTCCCAAAGGTAGTTGAAGAGTTTTTTGACGTATTTCCCGAAGAACTTCCAGATCTACCACCTATTAAAGATATTGAGTTTAGTATAGAATTGGCACCTGGAACTAAACCGATATCTGATCGAGTTTACAGAATGTCGGATTCAGAGCAGGCCAAGGTGTATCAGCACATAGAGGAATTGAAGGCGAAGAAGTTCATTTGAGACAGCGAATCACCATGGACAGCACCAGTGGTACTTGTTGGGAAGAAGGATGGGTCATCAAGATTGTGCATTAACTACAAAAAGCTCAACGCGACAACAGTAAAGAATAAGTATCTACTACCAAGGATCGATGACTTGTTTGATCAGTTGAGCAGAGCAGAAGTTTTCTCCAAGGTAGATCTTCGGTCGAGATATCATCAAGTTAGAGTTCGAGAAGAGGATATTCCCAAGACGACATTCATGTCAAGTACGGGCATTACAAATTCTTAGTTATGCCGTTTGGTTTGACCAATGCTCCAGTAATATTTACGGATTTGATGAACAACATCTTTATGCCATACTTAGATCAATTTGTTATTATGTTCCTCGACGACATTCTCGTATACTCAGCTAGTGAAGAAGAGCATGAAGATTACCTCAAAAAAGTGTTACAGGTTCTGAGAGAGAACCAGTTGTACGCCAAGCTCAGCAAGTATGAGTTTTGGACAGATCATATTTTATTCTTAGGGCACATCATATCAGGGGCTGGAGTAGCAGTGGATCCCAAGAAAGTAGAAGCAGTAGAAAGTTGGCCAATGCCTAAGACCGTAACAGATGTGCGAAGTTTCTTGGGATTGACAGGATATTACAGAAGGTTCGTATCAGACTTTGCAAGACTCTCAGTACCCATGACCCGCTTGACATGAAAAGATGTGCCATTTGTCTGGTCGGAGAGTGCCAAACATCATTTAAGAATTTGAAGCAGAAGTTGATCTCGACACCTATTCTTACATTACATGTTGGACCCGGAGGTTTTACTGTATATTGTGATGCATCAGGAAAGGGACTTGGGTGTGTCCTAATGCAACATGGGAAGGTGATAGCATATGCATCTAGGCAACTTCGAGACCACGAGAAGAATTATCCGATTCATGACTTGGAGTTGGCAGCAGTAGTATTTGCTTTAAAGCTATGGAGGCATTACTTATACGGTGATCGAGTGGACATGTACACAGACAAAAAAGTCTGAACTCCATCTTTACTCAGAAGGAACTGAACATGAGACAGAGAAGATGGTTAGGGTTGATCAAGGATTACGACGTAGAGCTTCAGTATCATCCATGTAAGGCAAATGTGGTAGCGGACGCTCTTAGCAGAGAGGCGGCGCATTTATGTTGACATCACAAAAACATATTTTAGAGGATCTTCAAGCGATGGGCATCGAGGTTATACTTTCTAGTCATGTAAGAATTCTGACAAGTCTACGAGTTTAATCCGACTTAGTAGACATGATCAAGGCAGCTCAGGCACAGGACCCAAGGATTCAAAAGCTTAGGACAGAATGTGAGTCAGGACTCAGGAAGGAGATAAAAATTTACAAAGATGGAACACTTAGATTTAGATCACGTCTATGTGTGCCAAGTGGAGATATCAGACATGAGGTTATGACAGAAACCCACAGTTCTTAGTATTCTATACATCTCGGAGGGACCAAAATATACAAAGATATCAAGCAGCACTTCTGGTGGAACGGAATAGAGAGGGAGATAGCTAGATTTGTTTTCCGTTGCTTAATATGTCAGCAAGTGAAGGAAGAACAACATAGGCCATCTGGATTATTACAACCTCTTGATATCCCAGAATAGAAGTGGGAGCATATCACAATGGACTTTGTGACTGATTTACCGAGATTACCAAGTGGAAAGGATGCTATTTTGGTAATAGTGGATCAGCTTACAAAGGTGGCACATTTCTTCCTTTTAGAGTAGGGCGATCAATAGAAAACTTGGCAGAGTTGTATATGTATCAGATAGTCAGGAAACATGGGGTCCTTGTCAGTATTTTGTCAGATAAAGATACCCGTTTTATATCGCATTTCTGGAAGAGCTTACATCAGAGCCTGGATACCAAGTTAAGATTTAGTACGGCTTACCACCCACATACGGACGGGCAATCAGAAATAACAATTCAGACTTTAGAAGATATGTTACGAGCTTGCACCCTAGATTTTGGAGGAGCATAGAAGAATCACCTTCACTTAGTCGAATTCTCGTACAACAGTTATCAAGCCAATATCCAGATGGCGCCATTCGAAGCACTATATGGTAAAAAGTGCAGGTCGCCACTGGCATAGGATGATATCGCGGAGAGGAAGATGTTAGGCCCAGAGGTGTTTGTTTAGACGGTTGAAGCGGTTAAGGGATTAGAGAGCGACTTTGAGTTGTGCAAGATTGGCATCGTCATTGGGTAGACCAGCATCGTAAACCGTTAGAATTTTCTGTTGGGAACTACGTGTTCTTGCGGATCACGTCTACTCGTGGGATCATTAGATTTGGTGTTCGCGGGAAGTTGAGTCCGTGATACGTGGGCCTATTTGTTATTCTTGATAGGGTAGGCGATAATGCTTATCGTCTGTCCCTTCTACCTTCATTACGAGAGGTGCATGATGTATTTTATGTATCTCAGTTGCGTAGGAATATATCGGATCTAAGCCATATCCTCGATCATTCTGAGCTGGTTGTTGGTACCAACCTGTCTTATGAGGAACAGTCTGTGTCCATTTTGGACCGAAGGGAGAAGATACTCAAGAACTGAACAATTAGCCTTGTTCGTGTTGCTTGGGGTTGTCACTCCTTAGGAGAGTCAATATGATAACGTGAGGATGATATCCGATCACGGTATCCGCACCTATTTGACTCATAATGTATGTTTCTTTCCGTATACCTTGATTGTCTTGATTCCTCATGCTTATCACCCTATGGGTAGAAATTGTTTGATGTCGTTGATTGATAAATATAGATATATTACTTGCTGTTAATATTGTAAGATGATTGCTTGCTTGCTAGAATTGCTTGTAGGTGGATTAGTCTGGCCCTGATACTTTTAGCCTGCTTGGATTTGAAATTTTGAAGACAAAATTTTTTAAGGAGGGTAGAGATGTCACTCCCCGTTCCCGAGATACGTATTTTTGATACGTGTACTACTTGACTATATTTATTTAGTATTTATCATGCATTTATTATGTATTTAATTTCTTTATTTACATGCTAAATATATTTTTTCTGTATTTTATTTTCTGCTTTTGCTTAGCTCTTGGTTTGGCTTGGTTCATCATGATAAGGCGTGGATGTCCTAGATTGTATGGGAATGAATGGGTTATGGAGATCAAACTTGACTTGATATTTATACAACTTTTTTCTCCCTTCTCACAAACTTTTATTTTATTCCCTCCACCAAAACCCTAACCCAATTTGGAGAGGCAAGTACATCTTGCACACCATGAGGGATTTTATGCATCCCCATTTATTTTTAGTCCATGTTGTTCCTCTCCTCTTTCTCTACAAGTTTAGGTCTTAAAGTTTTTGCTTTCCATGGATGGTTGTGTGTAGATCTAGATTTTAAGTTTCTGATTTTATGAGTTTTTCCTTGGTTTTGATCTATCAAACTTGTTTGTTTTCAAAATCTAGTTGCTCCATGTGTTAGAACATTTCATTTTACCCAAATTTAACCTTTGAAAAGTTAGATTTCATTTTGTTCTGGCCGAGTTGTGCAAGTTTGAAGTTCATGGGTTTCTTGGCCATCTCTCTCAGACTTTGGAGAAGATGAGCAGTCTTTGGATGCATGAGTCTGGCCGAAAGCAGTCTCTGGCCGCATGCAGTCTCTGGCCGCATGAGTCTGGCTGCATGAGTGTGACCGTATGCAGTCTTTGGCCGCATACAATCTTTGGTCGCATGAGTCTGGCCGCAGGAGTCTGGCCGCATGCAGTTTTGGCCGAATGAGTCTGACCGCATGAGTCTGGCCGCATGCAGTTTTTGGCCGCATGAGTCTGGCTGCATGCAGTCTGGCCGTATGTAGTCTTTGGCCGCATGAGTCTGTCCGCATGCAGTCTTTGGCCGCATGAGTCTGGCCGCATTCAGTCTCTGGCCGCATGCAGTCTTCGACCGCATGAGTCTGGTCGCATGAGTTTGCTCGCATGCGTCCTGCAGACCGCATGAGTCCCGCAACCCGTATGATGAATTCGTGCCATCTGTCTTATCCCGCACGATTCGTCGAATTTGACCGTTTCGTCTTATCTCGTACATTTCGCTGGATTGCGCCACTTGATGCATGTTAGTATTTAATACATATTATTGTGTAGAGTGTGTCCAATGTCTTGATTGGCTTGTGGGCATCCTATATCACTGGTACTTAACCCTTAGAGTTATAGACTCGACCATACTAAATACTAGTTTGACTTTCATAACTTGTCACGAATTGACATTAATTATTACCTTGACTAAATGATTGTTCATGTGTTCCTAGTTGGAACTAAAAGCTGGATATTCGCCTTATTGAATTGAATGAGACACGTTCATGTATGAACCATGAACCATTGCGATCGACTAGCCGATCCCGAACATTGGCATATGGATACGTGCTGACTTTAACTTCTTTCTACAAAAGCAGCATGTGTACCTTACAGGTAAGGCATGATTATCCCGTGGCTAGGTTTGATTGTTGTATTACGCTATGTAAGACCTACAACCTAACCGTACGGCATCGTTGTAGAGTTATACATATCGTACTCTATACGGAAGTACTCATTCAGAATGATCATGATCCGCGGCATGAGATTTTAATTAACGTAGGGACTATTAAGTAAAATTAAATAACTATTGCATGGAGAGAATGGATTCTCGAGTTCTTACATGATAGCCATCTTGGAACAATTAGTGCCCCGACATGCCAGCTGGTTCCCACGGATACTGCAAATCTGCTACACGGGCAGGGAGTGGTATCTGTTTATATTTTTTTGCATATTGATGACGGACGTCCCGCTGGGACATGTCAAATTCATGATTGGAGCAATTGATTATTGGATAGACTAGCATTGCTCGTACATTGTAAGATCTGAGGAATTCCTTATTGTATATTTCCAGGGCAACTTGGAACTTACAGTAAGTAAGCTGTAGTAGTTGTATTGCAGTTTAAATTAATTTGTTTATATATTGTACCTACTCTGTTGACTACTGAGATGATCAGAATGTCAGGACATGATGGATCAACTTCTGTCCTTGTTTCGTTAGGAAGTTGGCTTGAAGTGTCGTAATGTTGTGTGAATCCCAGTAGCAAGCAGATACTTATTTATCATATTCTTAACTCTTATCACTGGTTCTAATTCTTCATGTCGTGCTCACCTGTGGTACTTGCTGTTTGATATCTAACCTCTCTAGTTTTGTATGGCCAGATTTGGAGCCAGTTCTCGAGGACTCAACTTACTTCCGCTCCCAAGATGGTCAATACTAGAGGGATGATCGTCGGAGGACATGAGTGGGTTCCTTGCTCCCCTGCCCATTTTGCTACTTACTTTACTTTTCTTGCTTGGCACCGACATGTTAGTCAGACTGTCTTGCACTTACTTTTACATAATTGTAACTAAGTCAGACTGCAGTTGATAACAATTGTGTATACCTTATTATATCATCTAGCTATGTTTTGTAAAGCCAGATCTCAAGAACATTTTGACAAAGCATTTGGGACGTCGTACTGCTTATTCTTATATGTTCTCTACTTACTGCTTTTCATTGAATGATTGGGACAATAGAGGTTGAGTAAACCTAGTGAGACTTGTATGTAGTATGCACCCTATTGTCTTGTAGACAGCATTAATCATATTATACGATATTCATCTACCCGTAATATGTAGTTGGCTGAGTCATTCCCCCGCTCTCTAGTATTCTGGATCTGGGGCGTGACGACACTGTAAAAGAAGAGAAGGAAGAGAAATACGAAAACTATGTTTATTAGTAGAGAAATGTTATTCGTACCTCCAAACTATTCCTCCTTACGTGGCAGCTGATATGACATCTGACATGGCAGCTGATGTCACTACCACTTTTCTAGCTTATGGGTATTTTGGTCATTTTTTAAAATTTTGGAATTAATTATGATTGATTAGTATTAATTATAATTATTAGAATTTTTAGTGATTTCTAGTATAATTGTTTTGGTGCTATATTTGACCTTGACTAGTGTTGACTTAGGAGACTGTCCTAGAAGCTAACCTAGGTCATGACTACTTGGTTAGAGTGTGTAACCCTAGCTTGACCTAAGTTAGTGATATTTAACCAATTAAAACTTATTTGGAGAGATTAGGAATTGATTAGGCTAGCTAATGGCTTGTGGTTTCACAAGTCATAATTTATGACTTAAGCCCATAGAGGCCCATAGACCACTTGTAGAGCCCTAACCCTAGCCTAATCCACCTATGGCCGGCCAAGCCTATCCCCCCTCTATTTAATGCCTCCTAGAAATTAGGGCTAGCCTCCTTTAGAAATATTTGCAAGTTTGAGAAAGAGGTAAGCCCCCAACTTCAATAATTCCTAGAAATTCCATTTTAATTCATTTTCCACCCAAACTAATTGCAATATGTCCTAAATTTATTCTACTTGCTGTTGGTATTGAGAAATTTTAGGGAAGAAATAATTTGGGAGAGTTTTGGTGGCTTGAGGATCCATTCTCATTTTGGGCTTTTTGAGCTTTGTAAACCTATAGGTAATTTCGAATCTACACCATAGAATGTTGTTTTTATTGCATATTTAGGAAGCCCTAGGCCTAACCTAACTGTAGGAATAGCTAACCCTAGGTTTCGAGTCTGATACGTGTCCGTATTGGACACGTATTAGTCTATGTATATAGGTGTTTGATGAAATGCCCCAAAGGGCATTTCGATTTGTTTTCTGGAATGTTTCTGAATAGAAAAATAGGGTTTAGGGTTGTTTATGGATTTCTGGTGTTCTGAGTCGTTTTTGGTGTCGTGTCGTGTCGCCACGGACACGGGAACACGCGGGTGCAGACGCGCGCGCGCGAGCACTGTAGCTCCCCTGCTGCTCGGGGTCTTTTGCGCAGTGGACACGCCACGTGGACACATGATTTTGGACACACACCTTGGGGCAACCACTGACACCACGTGTGTCAAGTTTTACGACCTCTCGTGTCGTGTCGGACACGATATCGCACGTGCATGGGGAATGCACTGTGCGTGTATCAGAGTATTATTGGTTCACTATTTTGATTTCAGTTTTAAATGTTTTAATTAGTGATTTTAATTGTTAATTAGGTCCTAAACATGATATATGATCTATGTTAGAATTAGTTTACTTGTTAGTTTAGGTTTTGATGTGGAAATGTGGATTCGATTGGGTTAAATGGTATGCTCACTAATACATGTAGCTGAAACATTAGTTTTCTATTTTCCTAAACATTAAATTCCTATTTTATGTGATGGTTTTCACTGGTTAATGTCTCCCACATAATTGTTAGTTCATATTTAGCTTAGCATTGCAATTCAATAGGCTTTATGATTGGAGAATAGAAATTTTAACTGTGTGTTGGTTCGAATGGAATTTAAAATTCTGAAAACTGAGATTTTAGTTCTTGTGAAATTGTCATGTGATTCGAACTGTGGAATAGGTTTTGGCAATGTTTTGGTTTTCAAATAAGCTATAGGACTGATACTAATTGAATGTCTCATTCATTCCTTAATATCCTAAATTGATTCCTTTCTTTAACTCTATTTGAATGTTCATTTCATTCCTAATTATCTGAGTTTTGAATCCCAGTCCCAAACTGAACTCGAATGAGCTTAATGTGATTTCCATACTTGTTTTGGTTGTGAACATGGTTGAATTCAAATGTGGATTGGGTTTTTAGCTGACTGTTTCCAGGTTCCTACTATTTTAACATTATTGTACTGTTTTTCCAGGATACATTGTTATCATCTCACTGATTGTCTTTCCATTTGCAATTGAATTTAGTTCCCTAAAAACCTGAGATTCATTCCTTCCTAGTGAACTGTAATTGATTGATTTCTATTTCCTGCATACACATGTTCACATTGTTAGTTAGCTCACTGTTGTTATTTTCCTATTTCACTCACTGTTTCCTAATTTTCCAGTATACTCCACTGATTTTTAGGATAGGTGTTAGCTCACTGTTTTCCCTTTAATACTTTACTGTTTTTCTTAACATTCACACTCTCTATATGTGTTCACTGATTTCCCTACACTATCTTGACACATGAGCACAATTGTTACACTATTTTTCCTTTGAACACTCACTGTTTTCAGGATGTCTAACACACACACACACACACACACACACACTTGAATATTATGTGCCTTTCTGTTCTCTATATGTATGTAATGAGATGTATATACATATATGTATCCTATATAATATATCAATGTGTGTGTACTATTATATATATTTGATATACATGTATGTGTAGTATACATATAGGTAGCCTATATGTTAGGTGTATTCTATATTAGATTGTGTGGTATAGCAATATGGGTATTGTAATTTAGATATGGATATTGTCATGTGTTCATGTAATATAGTTTATTGGTTGGTTTTAGGCATGATATTGCCTAATAGTCTATAGCCTAGGCTCTTAGCCTATGGGTGTATCTGTGTGTCAGTATAGAGTCTAGTTAGACTTATGTAGCCTTGTTAGACCTAGAATAGACTAGTTAGACTAGTATAGACTTGTTTGACTTAGGTTTGACCTAGTTGACCTAGTTTGACTTCTAGGGTTGACCAGAGTTGACCAAGAGTTGACTTTGGCCTAGATTGACCTAGATTCATGTAGAATGTATTGTAGTGCATCTTATTACCATTCTAGACTTGTTGTGACTTGTACTGTTCTAAATAGGAGCCAGACACCACTCCTCGGACATTACTTTTATCTTGGACATTCAGATAGCAGGTGAGTATATTCTCTGATCTTTTCATACCTATCTGGACTATATTCTTGCTCTAGATTACTTTACTTGATACTGACACGTATCTTCATGAATTAGTACTATATGGATCCTTTCCTGAGATGTTATCCCTCTACGGGTGCATCGGGTATTTCATGTTCATGTACTTTATCATGTGCATCAGGTACTCCTTGTACTCGTACTAGTTCATGTATTTACATGTTCTCATGTGCTTTCATGTACTATCATATGTCTTATGTACTACTCATTACATGAGTTCACGTATCTTTAGCTGTATTCATGTGCCTATAACGTAACTTGAATGGATCCTTGTGTATTGATTGGGGTGGGGTGAGTAGAATTGGTTATGTGATCATTATCCCCAGTAGGTATTCATGTGCTTCTTAGTTGTATTCATGTGCTCCTCAGCCGTTTACATAACCATATTGTACTCTAAATCACTTAGCCACTTACAGTCTTTACTTATCATGTACTTACTTTCAGTTACAAAATATCTCCTGTTTTCCTGTACTTTCTTTTCAGTATTTTCTGTATTTTACTCTTCATGATTTATACTTCTAACCTGTTATAAACTGTTTTGAGAGATATGTGCTCGTTTCTGTCCTGATTGGACCTGTTGAAAATTTTACAGAGGACGAGGAGGAGGCCTGCTTAGATACTTTCTATGGGACAACCTTAGAGGACACTTGCGATCCGGGCTTCCAGTCGGATTCCTTAGCTGTAGAGACTGTTGCTCCATAGATGTCTTTATCTTATTTCATAGTATTGGAGATTGAGTTGTATATTTGGATCTGTATTATTTCTGGATGTTAGTGGAGTTTATCTAGACACTTAGCTTTCTCTCTATTTGTATTTCCTGTGGATTTGGATCTTGCATCTTTTATATCATTCTATCTTATCGTATTCTACCTTAGATGTGATTGAGATATATTCTGTTATATCACCCCCATTCGGGGAGTATAACTGTTATTACCTTAAACTGTTAGATGTTGTGACCTAGGACAGCATTCTACCACCGACAGTGCGGCGTAGGCTGGATGTACCCACGTCTCGTGCCCTTACTCTAGGGTGCGGGTCGTGACACGTTTTTAGTGGTGGCCCATGCAGGTCTAGGTTGGAAATGCAGTGGTATTCGAACTAGAATATCGCTGCAGCCTGCAGTAGGAATTATTATATTTTTGAAGGTACTCAATCACTCTAGGAAAACTCCGTATCAGATTCCGTATATCTATTTTGCTGCTTATTGCCTTCCTTAGAATTTTAAACTGTCTTCCTTTGATTTTTCGACTCATTCTCAGTAATTGTTTCTTGTTTGATCTGTGTCTCCAGGATGGTTGAGACGAGATCGCATCGCCCTGGACTGGGAGACACTGGAGAGAGGTCTAGCACCTCTCGACCTCAGCAGCAGCCAGCTCTCGGTGCCACAGGGCCAGTGCAGCCCTCAGGAGTCGGTGTTTCTGCAGCTTTTGGAGGAGCACCTCCACCAGTCAGGAGGCCGAGCATTGTGATTCCTGATATCCTTCTACCGCAGCAGCCTTCGCCTACGGAGATGGTAGATGCTGCACATCTCTTCTCCTTCGTGGAGAGGATTCTGGAGTCCCACCAGCAGCAGCAGCAGCAGAGGCAGACTGCCGATTTCCGTCAGGGGATCGACGAGGCACACCAGCTGGTTCGTACTACAGTCGAGATGGTTACTGCTCAGGAGGCCCAGCAGCAGCCCCGTCGGAGGGAGAAGGACATACAGGACTTTCAGAAGATGCATCCCAGAGAGTTCTTCGGCACAGAGGGCATCTATTATGTAGACGACTGGATAGAGCATATCGAGGAGATCTTCCGACTGGCGAAGATACCAGATCGACTGCAGATCGAGGCGGCGGGCAGTCAGATGCAGGACTTAGCCCGTGCGTGGTATCAGACAGATCCCAGGATGGAAGTTGAGGGCCAGACTTGGGCCCAGTTCAAGGAGCTATTTAAGGAGCAGTTCTTTCCTGATGTGGCCTTGGGAGGTATCGAGGCACAGTTCGAGGGTCTGGTTCAGGGGAACCAGACTGTAGCTAAGTATGCTGGGGAGTTTTGTAGATTGGCCCGTTTCATAGATGACTTGATTGAGAAGACGAAGGCGAGGAAGTTTCGCTGAGGCTTGATTAGAGAGGTTCGGTCGCTGATTAAGAGCGACCGAAACGCTACTTTTGTCGAGATATTTTCTGGGGCTATGGCAGCGGAAGACGACCTAGGGCTGAAGCAGAAGAGGGGTCATGATTTCCTGGGTGGTAGCAGCAGTCAGGGACAGGCCAAGAGGCCTCACATCCAGTAGCACCTTCAGCAGCAGAGGCCAGTTCAGCAGTATCAGCAGCAGGGTCGGGCACCTTTCCAACAGGTGCAGTAGCCGCAGAGGCATCAGCAGCAGGCACCACGTCAGCAGCAGGTAGTCGTTTGTGCCTTCTGCAAGAAGTCGGGGCATATGATCCATGAGTGCAGGAAGAAGCTAGGCAAGTGCCTACTTTATGGTGCGGGGGATCACCAGTTGAGGGATTGCCCTGGGACTTTTGGACGTGGAGCTCAGGAAGGTGGAGCCAAGGCTCCAGCAGGCCAGTTGAGGGGGCCACTGCAGACCCAGCAGCAGAGGTCCCATCAGTACCAGCAGTAGGCACAAGGTGGACAGTAGGGCGAGCTTTTGCCATGGCGGCTGAGGATGCAGAGGCCATCGGAGAGCTGATAGCAGGTTCGGTTCTTCTAGACTCTATTCCAGCATTTGCACTCTTTGATTCCGGGGCTTCCCACAGCTTTGTGTCAGTATCATATGCTATTAGACACAGTCTGGTTTCTGAACCATTGCCTAGGACCTGCAAGATCACGACCGGAGGTGGGGTCATCCTCGTGAGTGATGTTTGCAGAGGGCGGAGCGTCATGTTGGGAGGCCAAGAGTTGGGAGTGAGTCTACTCATCATGCCACTACCGAACTACGACATTGTATTAGGTATGGACTGGCTGAGTAGACACCACGCCAGCATTGATTGTCGAGGGGGTAGGGTTTTGTTTGGGGCGCCAGGAGAGCCAGAGTTTGAGTACACCCGGCGGCAGACAGAGCAGGATGGCGGAGTCTTCTGTGGAGTATCAGTTGAGGAGCAGGTGGCTCCATATCCCTTGATCGCAGAGTTTATGGACGTATTTCCAGAGGAGTTGCCAGGACTTCCACCAGATAAGGATGTAGAGTTCTCGATAGACTTGGTTCCCGGCACGGAACCAATTTCTCAGCATGTCTATCGAGTGAACAACAGTGAATTGGTGGATCTGAAGAAGCAGGTGGATGAGCTGCAGGACAAGGGCTTCATCCGATCGAGTTCTTCACCTTGGGGTGCACTGGTACTTTTTGTACCCAAGAAGGATGGGTCGGTACGGATGTGTATCGACTACAGGGCACTCAACAACCTGACGATCAAGAACAGATACCCACTGCCGCGGATCGATGATCTCTTTGATCAGTTGAGCGGAGCTCGAGTGTTCTCCAAGATTGATTTGAGATCAGGTTATCACCAGGTGAAGGTGAAGAGGGAGGATATTCCCAAGACCGCTTTCAGGACGCGGTACGGGCAGTTTGAGTTTTTGGTTATGCCGTTTGGGCTGACCAATGCACCAGCAGTGTTTATGAACCTAATGAACAAGGTGTTCCACCAGTACTTGGACAAGTTCGTGGTGGTATTCATTGATGATATCTTGGTATATTCGAAGACAGAGGAAGAGCACGATGAGCACTTGAGAGTGGTTCTGGAGATACTCAGGAGGGAGAGATTGTATGGCAAGCTCTCAAAGTGCGAGTTCTTTCTAGACAGAGTTGACTTCTTGGGTCATGTGGTGACTGGAGATGGTATCTCAGTGGACCCGAAGAAGATCACAGCAGTTGAGGCTTGGGTAGCGCCGACTTCATTGGCAGAGATCAGGAGTTTCCTGGGGCTGGCAGAATATTATAGGAGATTTGTGCATGATTTCTCCCGGGTTGCAGAGCCGTTGACTCGGTTGACCCGGAAGGATACTGAGTTTATTTGGTCAAAGGAGTGTCAGGCAGCTTTTGATGAGTTGAAGAAGCGGCTTACGACAGCTCCGATTCTGACATTGCCTTCAGGATCAGGTGGATTCACTATTTATAGTGATGCTTCAGGAAAGGGGCTGGGTTGTGTCTTGCAGCAGCATGGGAAGGTGATTGCCTATGCTTCCAGGCAATTACGTCCCTATGAGAAGAACTATCCTACCCATGACCTGGAGTTGGCAGCGGTAATTTTTGCTCTGAAGTTGTGGAAGCACTATCTGTATGGCGAGAGAGTGGAGATTTTCACAGATCACAAGAGCTTGAAGTATGTGTTTACACAGAAAGAGCTCAACATGAGACAGCGCAGATGGCTAGAGTTGATGAAAGACTTTGACATCTCACTTCAGTATCACCCGGAGAAGGCCAACGTGGTTGCCGATGCCTTGAGTAGGTATCCGACAGCCATGTGTTTGACTATGGATCGGCACTTGCTTGCAGACTTGGAGAGCCTTGGGATTGAGGTGATTGTGTCCGGAGTGCAGATGCAGTTATGGGGCCTTCAGATACAGTCGCACTTGATGAAGAGGATCAAGGCGACGCAGTTTGAGGATGTGGCTCTGCGGTGTATCCGAGAGCAGGTTCGTACAGGGTTGATGGATGGCGAGTTTTCACTTGCAGAGGATGGTGCCCTGAGGCACGGTTCTAGGTTATGTATGCCTAGCGGAGAGCTCAGAGAGAAGATCATGCAGGAGGCTCACAGATCGCAGTACTCTATACATCCTGGTGCTAACAAGATGTACAGGGATCTGCGAGAGCATGTCTAGTGGTACGGGATGAAGCGGGAGGTAGCTCGCTTCGTAGCTAGATGCTTGGTCTGTCAGCAGGTCAAGGCAGAGAGGCAGAGGCCTGGAGGATTATTCTAGCGTTGCCTATTCCAGAGTGGAAGAGGGAACATATTACCATGGATTTCGTATCTGGGTTGCCGCGTACACCAGGAGGGAAAGACGTGATTTGGGTCATCGTTGACAGGTTGACCAAATCGGCCCACTTCTTGCCATTCAAGGTGGGTACGTCTACAGAGAGGCTAGCGGAGTTGTACATGCGGCAGATAGTCAAGATTCACGGAGTTCCCGTCAGCATTATTTCAGATCGGGATAGTCGCTTTACTTCCTATTTTTGGAGGAGTCTATAGACTAGTTTGGGCACTCAGCTCAAGTTTAGTACTGCATACCACCCCAGACGGACGGACAGTCAGAGAGGACTATTCAGACGCTTGAGGACGTGCTACGGACATGCGTCCTGGATTTTGAAGGTTCCTGGGAGGATCATCTATATTTGGTGGAGTTTATTTACAACAACAGTTATCAGGCCAGCATTGAGATGTCACCTTTTAAGGCTCTTTACGGGCGTAGGTGTCATACACCCTTATCTTAGGATGATGTTGGAGAACGAGCTTTACGGGGACCAGAGATGGTTGTTGACGCAGCCGAGAAGGTGAAGCTCATCAGGGACAGACTTCGTGTGGCGCAGGACAGACATCGGCACTGGGCCGATAGCCACTGGAGGCCGTTAGAGTTTGAGGTACAGATTTAGAGATAGGATTAGAAGTAGGTTGTATTTTGTTTGCTTGATTGATCATGTTTGATTTTTAGTAACTTGAGACCTTGCTTGTGATTAGGTCGGAGATATAGTTTTTCTGCGGATATCTTCGACTTGTGGTACGATACGTTTTGGTGGAGGTGGGAAGCTTAGCCCGCGCTTCATCGGCCCTTTCGTTATCAGCGGGAGAGTCGGTGACGTGGCATACATGCTAGACTTGCCACCTGTACTAGTGGGAGTTCACAACACATTCCACGTAGCACAGTTGAGACGGTACGTGGCTGACCCTAGCCATGTGCTCGATCATTCGGAGATTGAGGTTGGACCTACTCTCAGTTATCCAGAGCAGCCTGTGGAGATTCTGGATCGCCGAGAGAAGGTACTAAGGAACCAGGTGATACCCTTGGTACGCGTCGCATGGAGGCATCATTCTCCAGGAGAGTCTACCTGGAAGCGGGAGGATGAGATGCGCGAGCGGTACCCCTATCTTTTTAGACCTTGAGGTATACTTTCTATCCTTCTCAGCAATTAGTTTCGCCTTTAATTTCGAGGACGAAATTATTTTAAGGGGGATAGATTTGTCACTACCACTTTTCTAGCTTGTGGGTATTTTGGTCATTTTTTAAAATTTTGGAATTAATTGGGATTTATTAGTATTAATTATAATTATTAGAATTTTTAGTGATTTCTAGTATAATTGTTTGGTGCTATATTTGACCTTGACTAGTGTTGACTTAGGAGACTGTCCTAGAAGCTAACCTAGGTCATGACTACTTGGTTAGAGTGTGTAACCCTAGCTTGACCTAAGTTAGTGATATTTAACCAATTAAAACTTATTTGGAGAGATTAGGAATTGATTAGGCTAGCTAATGGCTTGTGGTTTCACAAGTCATGATTTATGACTTAAGCCCATAGAGGCCCATAGACCACTTGTAGATCCCTAACCCTAGCCTAATCCACCTATGGCCGGCCAAGCCTATCCTCCGCCTCTATTTAATGCCTCCTAGAAATTAGGGCTAGCCTTCTTTAGAAATATTTGCAAGTTTAAGAAAGAGGTAAATTCCCAACTTCAATAATTCCTAGAAATTCCATTTCAATTCCTTTTCCACCCAAACCAATTGCAATAGGTCCTAAATTTATTCTACTTGCTATTGGATTGAGAAATTTTAGGGAAGAAACAATTTGGAAGAGTTTTGGTGGCTTGAGGATCCATTCTCATTTGGAGCTTTTTGAGCTTTGCAAACCTATAGGTAATTTCGAATCTACACCATAGAATATTATTTTTATTGCATATTTAGGAAGCCCTAAGCCTAACCTAACTGTAGGAATAGCTAACCCTAGGTTTCGAGTCTAATACGTGTCCGTATCGGACACGTATCAGTCCATGTATATAGGTGTTTGATGAAATGCCCCAAAGGGCATTTCGATTTGTTTTCTGGAATGTTTCTGAATAGGAAATTAGGGTTTAGTGTTTATGGATTTCTGGTGTTCTGAGTCATTTTTGGTGTCGTGTCGTGTCGCCACGGACACGAAAACACGCGGGTGCACACGCGCGCGCGCGAGAACTGTAGCTCCCCTGCTGCTCGGAGTCTTTTGCACAGTGGACACGCCATATGGACACATAATTTTGGACACACACCTTGGGGCAACCACTGACACCACGTGTGTCAAGTTTCACGAACTCTCGTGTCGTGTCGGACACGATATTGCGCGTGCATAGGGAATGTACTGTACGTGTATCAGTGTATTATTGGTTCACTATTTTGATTTCAGTTTTAAATATTTTAATTAGTGATTTTAATTATTAATTAGGTCCTAAACATGATATATGATCTATGTTAGAATTAGTTTACTTGTTAGTTGAGGTTTTGATGTGGAAATGTGGATTCGGTTGGGTTAAATGGCATGCTCACTGATACATGTGGCTGATACATTGGTTTTCTATTTTCCTAAACATTAAATTCCTATTTTAAGTGATGGTTTTCACTGGTTAATGTCTCCCACATAATTGTTAGTTCATATTTAGCTTAGCATTGCAATTCAATAGGCTTTATGATTGGAGAATTGGAATTTTGATTGTGTGTTGGTTCGAAGGGAATTTAAAATTCTGAAAACTGAGATTTTAGTTCTTATGAAATTGTCATGTGATTCGAACTGTGTGGAATGGGTTTTGGCAATGTTTTGGTTTTCAAATAAGCTATAGGACTGATACTAATTGAATGTCTCATTAATTACTTAATATCCTAAATTGATTCCTTCCTTTAACTGTATTTGAATGTTCATTTCATTCCTAATTATCTGAGTTTTGAATCCCAGTCCCAAACTGAACTCGAATGAGCTTAATGTGATTTCCATACTTGTTTTGATTGTGAACATGGTTGAATTCAAATGTGGATTGGGTTTTTAGCTGACTGTTTCCAGGTTTCCACTGTTTTAACATTATTGCACTATTTTTCCAGGATACATTGTTATCATCTCACTGATTTTCTTTCCATTTGCAATTGTATTTAGTTTCCTAAAAACCTGAGATTCATTCCTTCCTATTGAACTGTAATTGATTGATTTCTATTTCCTACATACATATATTCACATTGTTAGTTAGCTCACTGTTGTTATTTTCCTATTTCACTCACTGTTTTCTAATTTTCCAGTACATTTCACTGATTTCTAGGATAGGTGTTAGCCCACTGTTTTTCCTTTAATACTTTACTGTTTTCTTTAACATTCACACACTCTATATGTGTTCACTGATTTTCCTACACTCTCTTGACACATGAGCACAATTTTACACTATTTTTCCTTTGAACACTCACTGTTTTCAGGATGTCTAACACACACACACACACACACACTTGAACATTATGTGTCTTCCTGTTCTCTACATGTATGTAATGATATGTATATACATATATGTATCCTCTATAATATATCAATGTGTGTGTACTATTATATATATTTGATATACATGTATGTGTAGTATACATATAGGTAGCCTATATGTTAGGTGTATTCTATATTAGATTGTGTGGTATAGCAATATGGGTATTGTAATTTAGATATGGATATTGTCATGTGTTCATGTAATATAGGTTATTGGTTGGTTTTAGGCATGATATTGCCTAATAGCCTATAGCCTAGGTACTTAGCCTATAGGTGTATCTGTGTGTCAATATAGAGTCTAGTTAGACTTGTGTAGTCTTGTTAGACCTAGAATAGACTAGTTAGACTAGTATAGACTTGTTTGACTTAGGTTTGACCTAGTTAACCTACTTTGACTTCTAGGGTTGACCAAAGTTGACCAAGAGTTGACTTTAGCCTAGATTGACCTAGATTCATGTAGAATGCATTGTAGTGCATCTTATTACCATTCTGGACTTGTTGTGACTTGTACTGTTCTAAATAGGAGCCAGACACCACTTCTCGGACAGTACTTTCATCTTGGACATTCAGATAGCAGGCGAGTACATTTTCTGATCTTTTCATACCTGTCTGGACTATATTCTTGCTCTAGATTACTTTACTTGATGCTGACACGTATCTTCACGAATTAGTACTATATGGATCCTTTCCTGAGATGTTATCCCTCTACGGGTGCATCGGGTATTTCATGTTCATGTACTTTATCAGGTGCATCAAGTACTCCTTGTACTCGTACTAGTTCATGTATTTACATGTTCTCATGTGCTTTCATGTATTATTATGTGCCTCATGTACTACTCATTACATGAGTTCACGTATCTTTAGCTGTATTCATGTGCCTATAACGTAACTTGAATGGATCCTTGTGTATTGATTGGGGCGGGGTGAGTAGAATTGGTTATGTGATCATTATCTCCAGTAGGTATTCGTGTGCTTCTTATTTGTATTCATGTGCTCCTAATCCGTTTACATAACCATATTGTACTCTAAATCACTTAGCCACTTACACTCTTTACTTATCATGTACTTACTTTCAGTTACAAAATATCTCATGTTTTCCTGTACTTCCTTTTCAGCATTTCTTGTATTTTACTCTATTGCATGATTTATACTCCTAACCTGTTATGAACTGTTTTTGGAGATATGTTCTCGTTCCCGTCCTGATTGGACCTGTTAAAAATTTTACAGAGGACGAGGAGGAGGCCTGCTTAGATACTTTCTATGGGACAGCCTTAGAGGACACTTGCGATCCAGACTTCCAGTCGGATCCCTTAGCTGTAGGGACTGTTGCTCCATAGATATCTTTATCTTATTTCATAGTATTGGAGATTGAGTTGTATATTTGGATCTGTATTATTTCTGGATGTTAGTGGAGTTTATCTAGACACTTAGCTTTCTTTCTATTTGTATTTTCTGTGGATTTAGATCTTGCATCTTTTATATCATTCTATCTTATCATATTCTACCTTAGATGTGATTGAGATATATTCTGTTATGTCACCCCCATTCGGGGAGTATAACTGTTATTACCTTAAACTGTTAGATGTTGTGGCCTAGGACAGCGTTCTACCGCCGACACTGCGACGTAGGCTGGACGTACCCACGTCTCGTGCGCTTACTCTAGGGTGCGGGTCGTGACAGCTGACATGGCAAATTCTAACCTAAAAAATTAATTATCCAATTTTTAATGTTAATGTTAATGCTAATATTAATATTAATATCAATGTTAATGTTAATGTTAATGTTAATGTTAATATTAATGTTAATATTAATGTTAATTTTGATTTTAATTTTAATTTAAATGTTCATGCTAATGTTAACATTGATGTTAATTTTAATGTTATTTTAACTTTGACCTTTAATGTTAATATTAATATTGATACCATTGTTATAATTAATATTAATATTAATATTAAAGTTAATTTTAAATTTTGCCTTGTCAGTTGTCATGTAAGACGACATATAAGCTGCCACATAAGGATAAATACTTTTAACGGATATTTTGGAGGGTCAAATAGCATTTTTCTTATTAATATGAACAAGTAACCCTAGATTGGGTATACTGCTACCCATATATACGAAATCATAATTGGTTATAGTAGATAAAAAAATTGTTTGTTGAGATCTCTAAAGGATATATATATATATATATATATATATATATATATATATATATATATATATATATATATATATATATATATATATACTAAAAAATATATATGAGTAATGCTATTCGTACCTCCAAAATGTCTCTTAAAACTATTCCTCCTTACGTGATAGTTGACGTGGAATCTGACATGTCAGCAGACATAACAAATTCTAACCCAACAAATTAAGTACCAATTTTTTTAATATTAATGTTAATATTAATTAAAATGATAACGTTAATGTAATGTTAATATTAGTGTTAGTATTAATTTTAATTTGGACCTTTAGTGTTACTCTTAATTTTAATATTAATTTTCAGATTAATTTAATTTTAATGTTGATTTTAATATTAATATTGATATTAATTTTAATGATAATTTTAAAATCTGTCCTACCAGCTGTCATGTTAGACGACACGTAAGCTGTCACATAAAAAGGAATACTTTGGAGGACAAATAATATTTTTTAATTTATATACACATTTTTTACAATCAACAAGTAGTTATATATAACTAACTACAACACATACATCACTTTGTTATGTTTATCATTGTTATTTAGTTGCCGATGAAGAGAAAGGTAGACGTATAAAACTTGCATCTTGAGTTCACTACGTGAGATTTATAATTAATGGTATTGTTTCCTGCTCTTGTATTGTCTTAACAATGGTCGACCTTGTACAACTCATAGATAGTTTATGCACATCTTAAATGATTAACAGTGATAATCAAATGACTGGCTTCCTCCAATGTAAAGTGTGGCAGAACTAGAAAAAACAAAATTATCAAAGAAAACAATAGTTGTTTTTATTATAAAGTGGTCAATAATGGTTTTCCTTAACAAAGAACTTACTCCGAACAAAACATTATTAAAAATTTCAACAGTACAAAGTAAAATAAAATTAATATTTCTAAAATTTATATTTTGAGTCCAAAATTTTTACCAACAATTACGAATATTTGTTGTCACGACCCGATCCCAATATACTGGGTTCAGCCGAATCATGTCCAGTCTGCACCATTGTGAGACGGCAGCAGTAAGCTGTTTCAAGCAGTGAGAACACTGGCAGATAATATCTAAAAGCGAGCAGGAAATAACATTTTATTGAATCTTGAAATTAAACTAAGAGTCTAGATGAAACAACACACAAAAGCAAATAAACATTCTGGTTACTACATTGGTTCTTATTACAACTGGGAAAGAAAATAAACTAAACCACGACACAGGTAGTAGTCTGGGCCCCCTGGTCAGGTTCAGCTACTTCGTCAGGACTCGGATCGGGTCCGTAGAAGGAACTAAAAGCAAGATCTTCGTCGTCGCAGTCACATAAAAATGTTGGTCTCCAGTCAGGAAGGGAACAAGAATATACATATCCAGATCAAACATTCTAAATAATAATAAATGATGCATCACAGTTTAAAAATATTATATATTTTTCTAGATAATAATAAAGAAGACAACAGGCAAAAAATCTCAGGAGCTACAATGATGCAATCTTCAATGAGTCAATAGTATTTTTGAGTATATAACAGATTTGTGACCGGTTGGTAGATTCAATGTGTATACTAATATTTTGGCCAAATGATAGTATACGGTACGGATCAACCCCCGTGCAATAGGGGCTATCGCGAGAGAGGCAATATTCAGTAACAATGGTTTTGGTCACATATGCTATACAACTCCCCCAATCCTCGAGTCAATGAGTCAATCAATCAATATGGAGTCTGATAGGGATCCACTGTGAATCAGTGTCGCTACAATATACAAGATCCTACTGGCGTAATTATTAAGTAAAACATTGACATGAATGATATGAAACTTGTCTTGGATTTTCCTCGATGTGGATGGTATCGACATGAAGGAATCAGCTAGGGTCCAGAATCTGAACCTACATTAATTAATATTCTGTTTTAGAGTTTATTCCAAAGGGTTAGCTAATAATGCCACCAATCATAATCACTGCATTTAGTTATAAACATCGTCTTTTATTTGAAAAATAATATCTTAATTATGTATAATAATTTGGCAAAACAATTTTATTAGTATTTTATAAATAAAGCAGAAACTAATATATTTTGGAATATTATTAAAATAGTAACGGTTTTATCTTAAATTATTATAGTAGAATTATCATTTAAACTTGAAAATCTTCATAATCTAATTTAGTATTTATTTAAATAAATCTTTAGGAAATATTTACTAATACTATTTTCTTTAAATAAGGAATGATCGTTTTTAATAATAAAATTACGAAGACCTTATTTAGTAAAACTTACGATTTTGTATTAGGAATGACGCTCAATAACTAATTTTATAATACCATAAAATTTATTTATCAAGATAATGGTTAATTTATGAAAATAAACTTTTTTATCCAAAAATGCATACATACATAGATTTGGCCTAAAAACACTATTTTTTATATTAAAGTACATTTTGATACATAATTATCCATTTTGAAACTAATTTACCAATTAATAATAAATCATGACTTTATGACAATATTCATATTAATGATTAGAACAACGTTAAACTCTACGTTATTCATATTATGTAAAAAATAACTCTAATTCCTACTAAGCAACTAATTATAATTAACTGTCAAAATGAAATAGGTTACTAACATTATTACAACGCCTAAAAAGGAAACTAAACTAAATTATCCCGGAATTGACAGAGCTTCATTCTGTCAATTTCGGTCGGAAGTAAGGTAGGTTTTAGGTTCTGTAAAAAATATACAGAAGGTAGAAAAGTTACCATAGGTTGTGACGGAGCACCGAGGGTATGCCTCGGACTCAGAACACACGCGGGCACGGAACGGGTCGCGGGACACGAACACGGACACGCGGGGCGGCGTGGAGACACGTGAAGGCACGCGGAAGGCCGCACGGACGTGCGCTGGCGGCGTGGGGGTGCTGGCCACGCGACAGCGGGGCTGGGCTGTGCTAGTGCAACGCGGAGGCGGTCGCGGCTGCTGGCGGGCGTGCTGGAGGTGCACTGCCTCGATGGGGGCACGGAGGGCCGACGGGGCACGGCGAGCGTGCTGGTACTGCGGGAAGCGCCGCAAAAATAGCTTGCAGTGGTCGGTGGTCGGTAGACAGAAACGGCGAGGTCGAGGCATCGATCGTTCGGCGAAAAGTACGAGGGTCGGCTCGGAACCACCTCGAGAGAGGTGCTGGGAGGTTCGGAATGGCGCGGTGAGCGTCGGATGTAGTCCTCCGTCCCGCAAAGTCAATCGGAGGAATCGAAACGCCGACGGCGTTCGGACTTAGCCTTGCAACGGCTACTCGGAGACATCGCTAGGTCAAGGCGACCGCTCGCTCAGGTGGGGTAGTTTCGGTGAACTTGCCTCATCTTTGCCTTCACATAATAAAACGCATGTTTTTAACTAGCACAATAGGCTTGATAATAAAAGAGACGAATCCACATAGCTAAGAGAATAATCCCGTCGGGTCGAAATAAGTTAGAACATAGAAAATGTCCCATGGTCGGCCTAGAGTTTGTGCACGGCGTGCTTTGAAAATGACACTCGGTCCTTCGTCCCGTGGCTTGGGAGAAGGAAAGTTGGTCTTCGACACAAAAGCTAAGAATTATCCTAAGTCATAGGCGTCGCCCGCGTAAATGCTCGATAAAGCATGCACGCTTCCGTAATGCAAGGCTTGTCATAGCCTTTGCTCGTCCCTCAGGTTAAGTTGTAGGCTTGAGTAAGTTAAGCAAAGTTATGCCGGTCGACCTAAGTCATTCCAAGTACTGTCCCGCTCATTTTGCGGTTGTCAAGTTAAATAGTCCCACGATCTCAGAGCCCGTCATATAAAGTATGACTTGGGCGATAGCGTCGCGTAGAACGTAAGTCGGTTTGAGGCACGATGTTCGGACTTAGCGTCAAGGCATGAACCACGGTCGACTTAATGAGTTTTGGAGAAAGGACTATCGAATAGGCATTCCTAAGTTGAATGAAATGAAAACGGTAACATGGAAAGAATGCTCGCTACCGTGGGTCGTCGAGGGGTCTCAAATGATGAAGTCTGGAATGTGGAACTCAAAAGATAGTAAAACAATGAAAGTAAAGAATGAAACGGTCCTAAAATAAGGAAGTGGGTCGAGTCTGCATGGTCATTGGACAACTTGTGTACCGGTGTACAAGGGTTTTGATTTTGTTCCTCAAACGGTTATCGCGGCCACGGGACCGATCTGGCCTAGGAGGAACCACGGGCTTACGGGACCCTTGGATGGTGTGCGACCTGACCCAAGGGGTGCGCCGTAGGACGGCTATTAGGGTAAATTCGGCGAGATCGTGCCTCGTTTAACAAACGTACCCTAATATCCAATTGAGGTCTAAGATAGCTTGTCGTGCTAGTGACCAAGTTCATATAGATGTCGGCATGATGGCGGCAATCCGCGAGTGTGCCTTTGGATTTAGTCGAGTATTGAGTGCGCTATATCAAGGAGTCGAGTTGAAGGTGTATACAAGTTAAAAACACAATGTTGGGCCTAAGATTTGGTTTCAACGTAGGCGTCGTGCTTCGGCACGAGTCGTGGCGTCGAGTCTTAAGATGTTGGCATAGAGTTGCACAAGTTTGATTGAGTCGTCGCGGGTTTAAGTCAGGAATCGCCGTAAGGCAAGTTGGTTGAGCGACACTAAGTTCACAAGTCTCGATTGGGTCAGTTGGTAATCAAAGTAGCAAGGGCCGCAGGGCAGCGAAATGGTTAAGTCTGACTGAATTGCGAGGCACGGCCTCAGCAAGGGTTTGTGGCACGGTCACACAAAAATGAAGCCTTATCGCGTAGTTGCGTCTCTAATTTTGGCCGAAAGGCAAGCACGACTTGATAGGTTAACGTTGTTGGCACGAAAAGGGGGTCTAGAGGTAAAGTATGAGTTAACGTTGTGGTACAAGCACGGGATGGTCCTCATACACAAATATGCCAAGGCATCCGTAGTCTTAAAACTGATCCTAAGGCAAGACTAGAAAGACAATAGAAAAGAATTTTAGCTGTACAAAGTAAATGAACGTGTAGGTTTTGTACGGGTGGGCGAGGAGCTCACTCCACCAGTACAGTTGAGTACTGACACCCATACAGTGTTCATGTGCAGGCACAGGTAAAAGCTCGTGGCGCGGAGCTCGCTTGGATGCGTCGAGGCACGGAGTTCTTTGGCGATTCGAAGCGTGCGGCCGCATGGAACCGAAGACTTATACAGGACATAATGTATGGACATCGCCTTTCGAAGCTTCCGCTGGTTCAAGCATTTGTATCGAGAGATGAGAGAGAGCAGAGTGACTTGAAAAATAAGAGAAAAGTGAGCATGAAAAAATTTATAATTTGGCCTTGCGCCCACAAATGTAATCTTGTATTCAATATCAATAAAGAGCTCATTTTGAATGACTTGTGTTCATGTGTTCTTGTTCTAATTTCTGCTGCATGTTTCAATTTATCTGCTTGGGACTTCTGTACGACGACCCCGTCGCCGTCGATGTAATCGGCCGTTATGAAACTGCCTTACACGAGCGCAATCTAGGCTCGTGCGACATCACGCCTTAACGAGGACGATCGCTCCTACGGGAGCAGGGCGTGACATAATGGTATCAGAGCACGGCTTTACGTCCTTGGACTTCAAGTCGAATTTCTTAGTTTTGAAAGCTCATCGTTGGAAAATAAGTGTGTTCTCTCTCTCAAATATCCCTCGGCATGTCCATACAATAAGTCTAAATACTTTCGAAAGCTCGTTCAAGCGTTCCATCGAACGCATCGATAGGCGACGGCCTTTGTGCCGAACGATGTTACACATGACTCGATAGAAAACACATGCTAAGTTAATATGTCGCATGAGTGTCCAACTAGTCCTACGCCGATATTAGCAAGTGAGTGTGCAAACTTGAATATAGTCCACACTGGATGATTATGCGGCACAACTTAGTCCGCGTATCGCGCACCTAGACTTATGGTACAAACGAGTTGTGAGCGATATTGAGTATCGCTCGGTCAGGAACAAAAATGCACTTAGAGTGTCTATCGATAGGGATGCTATCGAGTTAACGCTTAGGCATACACGAAAGATTGACTTGGATTTCGAGGGATAGTATGAACGACTTAGTCCGTCGATGCGACGTGAGCGATTACGCTAGAGATTCGTCGAACGAATCTGAAGGACGAGTTAGCGAGTAATACGAATGTGATTATGGTTTAGATCAGGATGGCTCGAATTCGAGTGGTGTATGGACGTTATAGAAATTGTTCGAGCGAGACTAAAGGATTTACGGACAGAACGAGTATGTCGGCACGCGATGGTATCGCGCAAAGCCTTGGAACGTGTCACGCTTAGTTGGTCACGACTTCGTGTGTCCCGAACGAGATGTCGTTTGGACAACTTGTGAATGGGCAACGCGAGTTAGAAAACAATCCAAAATGATGAATAAAAAAGATTGGTCTTGATCGAAGAAACTTAGAGGATCGCGCGTACGATTTCGAATCGAGTCGAATGAAATTGTGACTTGCGTTTGGACAACGATCTTGAAACTAGCTTGAGGAATGGCGATCGAACTTGATCTTGAATATAGAAAAGATTATGGAATATTCATTCGGACAATAGCATCAGTCGTACGACTCGAAATTAGTTGCAAGAGAAGATCGTCGGGTTACGCATATCATCGATGGTATTGAGACGTATCAAAGATCGATATGCGATAACTCGGGGGTACTCTGACTCGGCGAATGACGATCGTGCAAATGTCATTGCTCCGATGGATGCTATACTTGGGATATTGAAATGTGTCGAGGAAAAGATAGACTTGGCTCGAGGATTTCCTAGTTGAACGAATGACGATCGGACTATCGAACTTGGCTTGGATGAAAAATGGAATGTTTGGATTTGCTTCGTCGATAACCACAACATTGACGTTCTTGTCTTATGCAAGCGCTACTCCAGCCTCGCACATGCATTATGCCGATTAGGGCGATCACTCCGCGTGAGCGCTGGTATGGTGATTCATACAGCGGGGGTGGTCGAACTTACACGGCACGACAATTTAATGCCTCGGCTTGTGGTTTGACGCGAAGGTAGACTTGAGAATGACTTGGTGTACTTGACGATTAAACTTGAGGATTGAGTAGGTCCAATCCGCGTATCGAAAATGAATTAATCTAGACTCAAACAAGAGTTACGCCCCGATGAGAATGATTATTCTGCGGGAGCGTTGCATGGTGATTCATGAACCACCGAGGATAATCGGACTCGCGTGAGATTGGGACGCAACATACTGTCGAGCTAGACGACCTCGTGATCGAATACATGAATTGGTTAGAATTGGTGAAATAAATGGATTCTACACAACGAATGTCTCGATGCGAATTAGGTGATCGTACTCGATGTTTAGAAATTTGAGTGATGCGAGCTGGGTAGAAAACCCCGTACTATCAACTTTGGTTTGACCTTAGGATTGGGGTCAGTGTTGGCATTATTGTTGGGGAACTATGATTCCAATCCTGACGTTGACTTAGCCTCGAGAAATTGGCATAGCGGTTAGGCGAGACGCCATGTTTCAAGTGTTAGCAATCGAAAGATTGATCTTAAAGATTGTCATGGATTGAAAGAGTGAATCAAGAATAGGAAACCCTGCTCACGAGACTCGGTCGACATGCATATATTTCAGGACGCTTGAGTATGTGCACGATGCAACTCGTGTGAGAATGACGGATTCTCTATCATGGGGTTTGGTTGAATGCATGTATTTGGGGACGCCTTGAATGCGTGCACGATCCAACCAAGTAATACGTTGAATTGAAATTAGACTTGGAGAATGGAAGAGTGTCGAGAACTTGAAATCTTGCTAAAGGAAAATTCGATAATAGTACGAGCGTGGCTTGGAATCGAGGAAACGCGTAGGCGAAGTGTATACGATAAGTTCTGGCGTGCCCCGCATGACCGTTATAGTTCCGTGTCTAGGAACGATTAAGTCTGGGCCATAGAAATGGTAGGATGGCTTGCCTTCAGGAAAGTCTCGAGGACGAGACTTATTCTGAGTGGTGTATGATCTAGTGCCCCGTCCCGCAAAGTCAATCGGAGGAATGGAAATGCCGATGGCGTTCGGACTTAGCTTTGCAACGGCTACTCGGAGACATCGCTCGGTCAAGGCGACCGTTCGCTCTGGTGGGGTAGTTTCGGTGAACTTGCCTCATCTTTGCCTTCACATAATAAAACGCATGTTTTCAACTTGCACAATAGGCTTGATAATAAAAGAGACGAATCCACATAGCAAAGGAAATAATCCCGACGGGTCGAAATGAGTTAGAACATGGAAAACATCCCACGGTCGGCCTAGAGTTGGTGCACGGCATGCTTTAAAGTTGACACTCGGTCCTTCGTCCCATGGCTTGGGAGAAGGAAAGTTGGTCTTCGACACAAAAGCTAAGAATTAGCCTAAGTCATAGGCGTCGCCCGCGTAAATGCTCGATAAAGCATGCACGCTTCCGTAATGCAAGGCTTGGCATAGCCTTTATTCGTCCCTCGGGTTAAGTTGTAGGCTTGAGTAAGTTAGGCAAAGTTATGCCGGATTGGCCTAAGTCATTCCAAGTGCTGTCCCGCTCATTTTGCGGTTGTCAAGTTAAATAGTTCTACGATCCCAAGGCCCGTCATATAAAGTATGACTTGGGCGATAGCGTCGCGTAGAACGTAAGTCGGTTTGAGGTACGATGTTCGGACTTAGCGTCAAGGCATGAACCACGGTCGTGGCTAATGGAGGTCCAGGCTAGCTTGTCGTGCTAGTGACCAAGTTCATATAGATGTCAGAATGATGGCGGCAATCCGCGAGTGTGCCTTTAGATTTAGTCGAGTATTGAGTGCGCTATATCAAGGAGTCGAGTTGAAGGTGTGTACAAGTTAAAAACACAATGTTGGGCCTAAGATTTGGTTTCAACGTAGGCGTCGTGCTTCGGCACGAGTCGTGGCGTCGAGTCTTAAGATGTTGGCATAGAGTTGCACAAGTTTGATTGAGTCGTCGCGGGTTTAAGTCAGGAATCGCTGTAAGGCAAGTTGGTTGAGCGACACTAAGTTCACAAGTCTCGATTGGATCAGTTGGTGATCAAAGTAGCAAGGGCCGCGAGGCGACAAAATGGTTAAGTCTGACTGAATTATGAGGCACGGCCTCAGCAAGGGTTTGTGGCACGGTCACACAGAAATGAAGCCTCATCGCGTAGTTGCGTCTCTGATTTTGGCCGAAAGGCAAGCACGACTTGATAGGTTAACGTTGTTGGCACGAAAAGGTGGTCTAGAGGTAAAGTATAAGTTAACGTTATGGTACAAGCACGGGATGGTCCTCATACACAAATATGCCAAGGCGTCCGTAGTCTTAAAACTGATCCTAAGGCAAGACTAGAAAGACAATAGAAATGGATTTAAGCTGCACAAAGTAAATGAACGTGTAGGTTTTGTATGGGTGGGCGAGGAGCTCACTCCACCAGTACAGTTGAGTACTGACACCCACACAGTATTCATGTGCAGGCACAGGTAGAAGCTCGTAGCGCAGAGCTCGCTTGGATGCATTGAGGCACAGAGTTCTTTGGCAATTCGAAGCGTGCGGCCGCGTGGAACCGAAGACTTATACAGGACATAATGTATGGACATCGTCTTCCGAAGCTTCCGCTGGTTCAAGCATTTGTATCGAGAGATGAGAGAGAGCAGAGTGACTTGTAAAATAAGAGAAAAGTGGACATGAGAGAATTTGTAATTTAGCCTTGCGCCCATAAATGTAATCTTGTATTCAATATCAATAAAGAGCTCCTTTTGAATGACTTGTGTTCATGTGTTCTTGTTCTAATTTTTGCTGCATGTTTCAATTTATCTGCTTGGGACTTCTGTGCGACGACCCCATCGCCGCCGATGTAATCGGCCGTTATGAAACTGCCTTGCACGAGCATAATCTAGGCTCGTGCTGCATCACGCCTTAGCGAGGAAGATCGCTCCTACGGAAGCGGGGCGTGGAACCAGAATACTAGAGTGCGGGTTTTAGACATAGACAGCTACGTACATTGAAGTGCAACCCACCTCGTAATACGGTCACGGATGTCTAGATGCATGAGGGTTAAACAACAATCCATCAGTCTCTATGGTCATGAACAAGCCTAGTGTCTCAATCTCAAGCAAGCAAGTAAATATTACAAGATATTAGATCATCAGACATACAAAATAAGGCATCCCAAACATTACATATTCAGATGATCATGAAGCTAGACATACAAAATGCAAAGACTAGCAAGAGTTTAAGTCATACATGATCGACCCTAGGATTTTACAATCATGTTACAGCCCTTAGGCAAACAGAAAGTAAGTTTCAACACGAGCTAACACTTGCTCGGCGGCTAAACGCCTCAAAAGAATAATTTACAATTGAGTGGGAGAGCAAAAGAAGAAATCCATTTGTTGTATGGATTACGTCTGGTGTTCACCATCTGGCTGAAAGACAGGTAGATCCTCGGGTGCTACTCCAAAATCTGGCCATACAAAACCAGTTGGGTCAGAACCCAGAAGAGCAAGTGCCACAACAAAGGCTTCACTTAAGAACTAAAACCAGCATATTAGAACATAGAGATATAAATAATAACAAGAATACATGACTTAGAAAATAGGATGATAAATGATAAGATAATTAAGAAGCTATTCTGGAAACCAAGTTACAACCCGTAAACCAAACAAGGACCGGAGTTTTAACCCTTCACCTGAATAGAACTTAGTCTTTAACCATTTATCGACAAGAGTATGGCATAAACAATAATGTACTGAAATAATCATGTACTGGCACTGTCTAGACAAGACTAGACTCCATCCATCAATCATGGCCAAACAAGAGTGCGGCTTGATACTTTAACTAAATAGGGTTGTCACAAGCTTAGTTACTAGCAAGATGCAATGAGATGTTCTCACGGTCACAAGTCCTGCAGCTATCCAGGTTATCCAGGCGAGGTGATTTATTAGAGTTACAAGAATTATTACCTGACTGAGAATGCAACACATGTCTGTGTGCTTTAGTATTCAAAAAGTGCCCCATATGACAGTGGGTTGGAAATGTGCCCTACTCGTCGGCAGGCTATGAGTCCCTCAGGTGTGGCCGGGATAACGGGATCGCCTATAATTGGAAAAATCTTTCTATATGAACTACTTGATCAATCTAATCATTTAACCTAGTCAGATTCATTATGAATCCCTGACCGTGGTAACCAGAAATCCATATCCTAGACATGATGTAAGACGAGACATGCAGCTTATACAGGCACAATCAAAAAAATTAACCACGGTGTCAAGACAAGAGTTACTTAGCAAGTCAGGGTAGTTGTCGCAACAGCATTTTAAGATTTTATACGTCGTGCTAGGTTACTTGTTACTTGTCAAGATTACTTGTCTGGAGTGTGACTCGACGGGCCACTATCAAACTTATACATATCATATCAAGTTTACTTGTTACTTGTCAAGAGTGTGCCTCGATGGCCCACTATCAACTCATGTCGAGACGGGGTCATGTTATCATATTCAAGTCAAGTTCAAGCTTATCAAGTCGGGTCGTCGCAATTTAGGCCAAGTATATAAAAACATGCAAAGAAGGTCAAGTACATTCATGGGTGATTGGAACTATCAATCACATGTAAACTCCAATTAAAGTGAGACAAGAAGATTCTTGAAGCCAAGACAAAGATCTACAACTTTCTTGTTTTTGAGTTTTACATGATTCTAGCAACAAAATAACTTAAACATGCAAAAACAATAAAATAGAGAAAATCCGGTGCATGGTCAACTCTAGGAAGTTCCGACGCATGGGAATTCTGGGCAATTCTGGCGCATGGAAATTCCAACACATCCGCGCATGGAAAATTCTTGTACATTCGTGCATGAAAAATTCATGCACATCCGTGCACGAAAAAACTCACGTTGCATCTTCAGTACATACGCGTAGGAAAACTACGCGCATAACACACTCGGAGTCAAAGGATGCGTTGCCGGGACTTCACGGTGCATGGCCTCTCGGCGCATGGCCTTCCGGGAGCATAGATGTTTCGGCGCATGGAAATCGTCGTCCCCAAATAGCAAGTTCAGCCATGAAAATTCCAAAAACTCGCCATGACCATAACTTACTCATTCGAAATCGAAATCAAGCGAAATAAAAGCCAAAACTACACGAAATTAAATTCTCTACAACATAGAACCATTAGTTTTTGGAAATACCAAGTTGTGAGAAATCAAAACTAAAAAAAATAAGAAAAAGTTCAAAACTTAGATCTACAAAATATAACCATCAAAACCAAAAAATTTAAGTTCTAAAGATGCTTAGAATCATGTAGAGAAAAAAATAGAACAATAAAATGGAAGATCTATCTTGAAGCAAGATTGCACTTTCTTAAGGGTTCTTGGTGGGTAGGAGGAGTTATGAGGAAGAAGGAGAAGAAAGAAAGAAAGAAATGAGAAAAGTTATGAAGAGAGAGAAAGGTGAAGACTTATATAGGAAGTTCACCATGATGAACCGACTCAAACCAAACCAAGCCAACATGAACCAAAATAAACCAAGTCAAACCAAGATTAAAACAAGACTAGGCTAAACAAGACAAGTCCAAATACGGGTCACCTGATAATGCCAGAAATCTGTATACGCATGCTAAAAATATGCATAACGGGAAACGGGAGTGACAGCCAAGCTATCTTGATTAGTGGAATCACCGCGCGCCTTAGTCTTTTCTCCATACGATCTACAATTTCCACTGGCTGCTCTGGTACTGTGAGGCTTGGTCCAACTTCCAATTCTAAATGATACATGGCTCGGGTCCGGTACGTAACGCCTCAGCTGCGATACGTGGAAGACGATGTACACGCCTTCAAGACTGGGTAGAAGAGCCACTTTGTATGCTACTTCTCCAATCCTGTTCAGTACCTCAAACAGACCAATATAACAGTGACTCAGCTTCCCAGCTTGGCTGAATCTGATAGTGCCTCTGGTAGGAGAAATTCTGACTAATACCTGATCTCCTACCTCAAACTCCAAGGTTCGACGCCTACTGTCCACCCAATGCTTTTGGCGGTCCCGTGCAATCCTCAGCATCTCTCTGATTATCTTCATCTTCTCCACAGCATCTGTAACCATGTCTGGACCTAACATGACTCAAACTCCAATGTCGTCCCTTACTAGTGGAGTGAGGGAACGACGTCCATATAACGCCTCAAATGGTGTCATTCGAATGCTGGTCTGGTAGCTATTGTTGTAGGAAAACTCAACCAGGTGTAGGTGATCTTCCAAAGACCCTCCAAACTGTAAGACGCATGATCTTAACATATCCTTAAGCGTCTGAATAGTCCTTTCAGACTGGCCATCGGTCTGCAGGTGGTACACAGTGCTAAACTTTAGCTGTGTGCCCAAGCTTTTTTGTCGACTCTTCCAGTAATATGAAGTGAACCGGGTATCCCTATCGGTTACAGTACTGACTGGAACTCTATGAAGCCGGTATATGTTTTGCTTGTAGAGAGCTGCTAGCCTTTCGGTGGATAAACCAACCTTGAAAAGAATAAAATGGGCAGACTTGGTCAGTCTGTCTATAATTACCCAGATAGCATCCTTTCCTCCTTGGGATCTTGGTAACCTTGTTACGAAATCCATGGTGATATGTTCCCATTTTTACTCCAAAATGGAAAGCGGTTGTAGCAAACCTGTTGGCCTCTGACGATCTGCCTTTACTTGCTGGCAGATTAAGTACTTGGAGATGAATTTCGTCACGTCTCGCTTCATTACAAGCCACCATACATGTGCCCTCATGTCCTTATACATCTTGTTTGCTTCTAGGTGAATCGAATGCTGCGAATGATGTGCTTCTTTTATCAGCTCGTTCCTCAGTTCGCAAGTCGTCACGCAAAGCCTCATGCCATGCCTCATCCTGGAACTGAGTCTCCTTGACTCTGCTGATTAGGCTGGACTATACTTGTAGTTGCATCATGGACGAGTCCACTCCTGGTATAATTTCTTCTTTTCCAAGCTTCAATATTATTGCTTCTGGTAGCACAATCTCCAGCCCAAGCTTCTCTATGTCCTCTAGCAGATGTCGATCCGTTTAAAACATAGCCATTGGGTACCTGCTAAGCGCATCAAAAATGACATTAGCCTTATCCGGATGGTATTGCAGGTTGATATCAAAATCCTTCATAAGCTCCAACTACGCGCATGTTGAGCTCCTTCTGAGTAAAGACATACTTGAGACTTTTATGGTCTGTGTATATGTATATATTTTCGTCATAAAGATAATGTTTACAAAGCTTCAGGCCAAAGATGACTGCTGCTAGCTGCAAGTCATGTGTCTGGTAGTTCTTCTCATGGTTTTCTAATTGTCGGGAAGCATAAGCAATTACCTTTCCATGTTGTTGTAGCACACAGCCCAATTCTTTGCCGGAAGCGTCGTTGTAGATAGAGAGTCTGCCTGATCCTGAGGGTAATGACAGTATAGATGTTGTTGTCAATCTTCATTTCAGTTCCTCAAATATTGCCTGGATAAACTTTTCATTCTTCCTGGTTAGCTTCGTCATAGGCTCATCAATCCTTGCGAAGTCCTTCACAAATTTTCTGTAATACCCTGCTAAGCCCAAGAAGCTTATGATCTCTAAAACTGAGTTAGGGGTTGTCCAAGACTCCATTACTGCAATCTTCTTGGGTTCCACAGATACCCATTCTCCTATGACAACATGGCCAAGAAAATCTACTTTATCTAAGAAAAACTCACACTTGGACAACTTACCATATAGCTTCTCCTTCTTTAAAGTCTCTAAGACTATCCGTAAGTGCTTTTCATGCTCTTTTTGGGTCTTCGAGTAGATCAAAATTTTGTCAATAAAGACAACGACAAATTGGTCCAGGTACTCATGGAAGACCTTGTTCATGAGATTCGTAAACACAGCTGGGGCATTTGTAAGTCCAAATGGCATGACCAAGAACTCATATTGTCCATACTTGGTGTTGAATGTCGTCTTTGGAATATCCTCCACTCGTACTCTGACCTGGTGATATCCCGACCTAAGGTCAATCTTCGAGAAAACCTTCGCTCTGCTTAGATAATCGAAAAGTTCATCGATCCTGGGTAGAGGATACTTGTTCTTTATGGTGATGTTGTTCAATTCTCGATAATCTATGTATATTCGTACGGTCCCATCCTTCTTGGACATGAACAAAATTGGTGACCCCCAGGATAAAGCTCCATCTCTGATAAATCCCTGGGCCTTGAGCTCGTCAATCTGGTCCTTCATCTTATTAGCCTCCTTGGGGTTGACTCTGTAGTTTCTCTGTAAAATAAAGGAAGAGCCAGGTACTAGATCGATAGTGAACTCCACATCTCGATCAGGAAATAATCCGGGAAGGTTGTCGGGGAATACATATAGGAATTCTGTTATCAGGGGATGAGAGGGTCCCAAAACTTCTATGATGGAGGTGTAGGAGACACACCTCAACCTCTCGGGTGCTCGAGCTACCTCAAATTTGGATCCTCCAGGTGGACTAAAGATAACACAACCCCGATGACAGTCTCTCAGGACGTAATGCTTGCTCAGCCAGTCCATCCCTAAGACTACATCGTAGTTAGGGAGATGCATAACTAGAAGGGGTGCTAGAAAGGTATGACCTGAGATAGTGATAGGGCAGGTGCAAGTCTCTGTGATAGGGATAGGTCCCCCTCCGGTCATAACTCTACAGATCATCTAACTGTACCTACATCTATATAGTATGCAGTAATAAAGTTCGTTGATATAGAACTATGTGATGCTCTAGAATCAAATAAAGTTAAAGCCGGGTACGAATATAATAAAATTGCACCTGCGATGACATCTTCTTCAGTCTCTGGCTCTGTTTCTAGCTTCTCAACGGCCAAGGCAAAAGCTTGCCCGGTCATGTGCTAGTTGTAGCGCTGCTGCTGGGTAGGTAGTAGACATTTTTGCTGTCCAGCTCCAATTCTATTGAATGCAGTGGGACAGTCCCTAACTTGATGGGTGGCAGACCCACAATTAAGGCAGTGTCCTAGCTTCTTCCTATAGATTTTTGCAGTATGCCCGGGCCTCTTACAGTAGGTGCAGTTGGTTGTCTTTGGTTGGTTGTGCTGGGGTGCTCTGTGCTGCTGTTGATGTTGATGATGAGAGGACATGTTGTTGTTGTTGTTGTTATTAGGCCTCTTAAATTGCCCTGATGGTTGCTGCTGGATCCTAGGTGCTCCCTCTTGGAACGGATAGACGAGCTAGCCTCCAGATCTTGGGCCACCTTCAGCATCTTATCGTATGTCCTTGCTCCATTGGCGACAACCATGGTGTGAATCTTCTCTCGCAGTCTGTGCCGGAACTTCTGGGCACGCTCCACTGGGTCTGCTACTAGGCGGGGTACAAACCTGCCGAGCCGATTGAACTCGGCTGCGTACTCCTCTATGGCACGGTCCCCTTACTTTAAGTCATGAAACTGTCTCTCCATAGCTTCTAGGTGACTTTCGGAAAGAACTTCTTTTTAAACTGCTTCTTGAAGGAACACTAGAAGGTTCCTCCAGTCTAAAATTTGGGCTCGTTCTTGTACCATATGCTGGTCAGATCCTGAAGCTGTAGGGCTATAGTCTCTACCATAAGTTCGGTTGGGATTCGAGTGACGTTGAGAAGTCGCTCCATGTCGTCCAGCCATTCATCCACGTTTATGAGGCCCTCTGTTCCTTTGAAAGGGCGCAAATCCAACTTCTTGAAACTTTTAATATTTTCAACCTTCTCATGGATAATAGGCTGCTAGTCAGACTTATATTTCTCCAACGAAACATAAAACTTATCAATTTATACTTATCTTACCATGGTAGGCCTCTGTTCCGACTGTGATGAGTCCAATGCTGCCATAGCTACATCATGGGCATTCTCCATACCCTCCCTCATAATCGCGGTCTGTTTGCGATTTGCTTCTGCTTGAGCCCACTGGGCCTCAAGTACTCCTCGTAGCAGGCCTTCGAGCTCGACAGGGTCCACTGGAACTGGTGGAGCAGCTGGAAAATTCATATCAGCAATTGATAGTGTGGGCCTCGGAGGAATTGGTACAGCTGCATACACAGTGGAAGTATATACGGCATGGGGAGCCCGTACAGCACGAGAATGGGTAGTGGGCTGCAACGGAGAGGGGTCAGATTGAGCCTGAGTAGGGGTATTCCCGGAGGAAAAAACCTCTTCGTCAGTAGGCCCAGAACGAGCCATCTTCCCTTTTGCCATCTTCTGAAAGGTTTGGGTACAATCATAAGCAAGGTAACCTATAGAACTATAAGCAAGCAAAAATAGATATTTAAGTAGATAATTTTGGCCTTATGTTGCAACGTGGTGAATATAATCTAGGTGTTCTAGTTGTTTTAGAGTCTGTTTTCCTAGAGTCATACCTAGACCTAAGTCAGTTGCAGGACTGCATACTGGTCTAGACTAAATTGACTAGACCAATTTACAGAACTGACCTACATGGGCTACCACTGAAAATATGTGACGACCCGATCCCAATATACTTAGTCCAGTTGTATCATGTCCAGGCTGCACCATTGTGAGACGACGGCAGTAAGCTATTTTAAGCAGTGAGAATACCAGCAGATAATATCTAAAAGTGAGAAGGAAATAATATTTTATTGAATCTTGAAATTAAACTAAGAGTCTAGATGAAATAACACACAAAAGCAAATAAGCATTCTTGTTAATACATTGGTTTTTATCACAATTGGGAAGGAAAATAAACTAAACCACGACACCGCTAGTAGTTTGGGGCTCCCTGGTCAGGTTCAGCTACCTTGCCAGGACTCGGATCAGGTCGGTAGAAGGAACCAAAAGCAAGATCTTCGTCGTCTCAGTCACCTAAAAATGTTGGTCTCCAGTCAGGAGGGAAGCAAGAACATTTATCCACATCTAACATTCTAAATAATAATAAATGATGCAAGACAATTTAAAAACATTATATATTTTTTAGATAATAATAAAGAAGACAGCAGGCATGAATCTCAGGAGCTACAATGATGCAATCTTTAATGAGTCAATAGTATTTTTGAGTATATAACAAATCTGTGATCGGCTGGTAGATTCAATGTGTATACTAACATTTTGGCCAAATGATAGTATACGGTACGGCTCAACCCCCTGTGCAATAGGGACTAGCGCGAGAGAGGCAATATTTAGTAACAATGGCTTTGGTCACAGATGTTATCTACTCTCCCAATCCTCGAGTCAGTGAGTCAATCAATCAATCAATATGGAGTCCGAGAGGGATCCACAGTGAATCAGTGTCGCTACAATATACATGATCATACTGATGCAGCTCATTTAATTATTAAGTAAAACATTGACATGAATGATATGAAACTTGCCTTACATTTTTCTCGGTCTGGAAGGTATCGACAGGAAGATATCAGCTAAGGTCCGGAATCTGAACCTACATTAATTAATATTCTATTTTAGAGTTTATTCCAAAGGGTTAGCTAATAATGCAACTAATCACAATCACTATGTTTAGTTATAAACATCGTCTTTTATTTGAGAAATAATATCTTAATTACGTATAATAATTTGGTAAAACAATTTTATTAGTATTTTATAAATAAAGCAGAAACTAATATATTTTGGAATATTATTAAAATAGTAGCGGTTTTATCGTAAATTATTATAGTATAATTATCATTTAAACTTAAAAATATTTGAAATATAATTTAGTATTTATTTAAATAGAACTTTACGAAATATTTACTAATACTATTTTCTTTCAATAAGGAATAACCATTTTAAATAATAAAATTACGAAGGCCTTATTTAGTAAAACCTACGGTTTTATATTAGGAATGACGCTCAATATCTAATTTTATAATATCATAAAATTTATTAATCAAGATAATGGTTAATTTACGAAAATAAACATTTTTATCCAAAAATGCATAAATACATAGATTTGGCCTAAAAACACTATTTTCTATATTAAAGTACATTTTGATACATAATTATCCATTTTGAAACTAATTTACTAATTAATAATAAATCGTGATTTTATGGCAATATTTCTATTAATGATTAGAATAACGTTAAACTCTACGTTATTCATATTACGTAAACAATAAATCTAATTCCTACTAAGCAACCTAATTATAATTAACTGTCGAAATGAAATAGGTTACTAACACTATTACAACGCATAAAAAGAAAACTAAACTAAATTATTTCGAAATTGACAGAACTTCATTCTGTCAATTCTGGTCGGAAACATGTAGGTTTTAGGTTCCGTAAAAAATATACAGAAGGTAGAAAAGTTACCACAGGTTGTGACGGAGCACCGAGGGGATGCCTCGGACTCGGAACGCACGCGGGCACGAAATGGGTTGCGGGACACGGACACGCGGGGCGGCGCAGGGACACGCGCACGCATGTGGAAGGCTGCGCGGACGCGCACTGGTGGCGCGAGGGTGCTGGCCACGCGACAGCGAGGCTGCGCGTGCGTTGGAGCGGCTCGGAGGCGGCCGCGGCTGCTGGCGGGCGTACTGGGGGCGCGCTGGCGCAGCGGAGAGCCCCGCGTGGAGGGGAGCGCCTCGCGTAAGGCCGGCGGGATGCGACGAGCGTGCTGGTGCGGCGGGGAGCGCCGCGAAAACAGCGAGCGAGGGTCGGCCAGGCCTGGCGCGGCGGGGCGCCGGTCAGTCGACGGAAAGGACGGGTCAGGGCGTCAGTCAGTCGACGGGAAGCACGAGGGCCAGCTCGGAACCACCTCGAGAGAGGTGTTGGGAGGTTCGGAACGGCGCAAGGAGCGTCAGTAAGTAAACGGCTTCGAAAACGGAAGAGTGTGGGAGGAGATGGGTGGATTTTGGGAAGATGAAAGCTCTGTGAAGTTTCTGATGAAGGAGAAAGGGTTTCCGTATGATATTACGTGAGGGGAGGTGCAACATGGTGTGGGGGGGGGGGGGGGGGGGGGGGTGTGCTCCGCGCATGTAGCGGATCAGAGTGGAAATCGGAAAAGAGTAGGGACTAGGTAAGTCATGGATTAAGTTATGGATTCGGGTTTGGATTTGAGCTATTGGGGTTCACCATTGGGCTTACGTTATGGACTTAATTAAACACTAATAATGATAACAAACATAAAAATACAAATCCAAAATAATGAACTTAAAAATTGTATTGTCTGAATGTTCCACTAATAACAAATTTCGAATACACCATACCAAATCATAAATACCAGACATGCATATGTAATGGTCGGTAGAGTTGAGAAGGTAAAACTCCGATAAACTCTAGCACCGTTATAAATATCCATATTGATAGCATATTACACCATAAGAAGCATGGATGATTAACACTGTGTTTGGAAACATTTGTGGGGAGGGAGAGAAAAATTTGAGGGAAAGGAAAATGGAGGAGAGTAAAATGAAAGTAAAGTTAATTTTTCCTTCCTTTGTTTGGATGGACAAAAAGTAGGGGAAGGAAAAGTTTAAAAATAATTTTTTATTTGTTTATGGATAGAGGTATAATTACTATTTTCTTCTTGGTATTCTCGAATGATGATTTATTTTTAGGGGTGGTGGGGTAAATTCACTCAAATTCCTCTCATCTCTCTCCATTTTCCTCCCACTTTTGAGAGAAAATTTTTTTGGTGGGACCCACATACTTTTTTTCTCTCAAATTTTTCTCCCCCCTTTTCTCTCCTCCTTTCCAAACACCATCATTTAGAATTTTTCTCTCACTTTTTTCTCAACTTTTTTCTTTCTCCCATTTTTCACCCTTCCCAAACAGTACCTAAAGCTCAAGCAAAGAGACTCCTTCAGTAGAAACTATAAATGAAAATCACTCATATTTTATTGTTGGATTTTCGACATTTAGCTTCTATTAAAAATGATAAATAATTAGAATCAGCAGATACTTTGTTGTTTTTATTTTATCTTTTATGACAGTGCTTCAATTCAATTAAAAAGATACCAGAGCCATCTTCTTGTCAATTTTGGAATGTCAAATCTAATTAAAGTCAATATCATGTCACTTACCATTTGATTTGATTAGTACCGAGGATTGTGACATTTATATTATTCCTACACTATATACAAATGAAAATAGTTTTCTTTACAAATTTAAATTAGTTAATAGTAAATAATATATATACAAATTAAAAAGTGAGAACAGACGAGAGAAAAGAATTATAGTAATCCATTCAATAATGTTAACAGTATGACAATGATAACACATGAGGAGTTCAATTATGGGGAGACACGTTGTCGTTCTCTGGCTTGCTGTGCTGCTGTTCACATGATTAGTTCAAGTGGACTCTCATACTCTCTTTTTGAACACTTCCGGTATGCTTTCTAGACTGCCAAAACAAATGGCCCTCCATGAATGAAATGTTCCAAATACCCACCTTAAATTTATCAAAAACACCCCTCAATTATGAATTTATGATTATTGAGTAACAAAAGGAAATTGAAAATAATTATCTTTTTGTCCCTGCTGCATGTCAAACAGTGGAATGTTCTTTTTTTTTTTTTTTTATAACTTAAAGTGCAAAAAAATTCTCGTTAAATTTCCGCTTTTTGCACCAAAAAATTCCATGCTCTTGAAATTCTTGAAAGTATAAAATCTGCTCATTTTGTCCCCTCTCCGTTAACTGCTGTTAAGTGGGATATTTAATAACCATTTTACCCCTCCAGTACTCTCCCCTACCCCCCCCCCCCCCCCCCCCCCCCTCCTCTCTCCGGTGGTGCAGGGAGGAGGAGGGGGACGGGACTGGCCAGGACGGAGAGAAGGAGGAGGGGAGCGGGGCTGGCCGGGACAGAGAGGAGGAGGGGGGTGCTGGCCGGAGTAAGGAGGGGGGGCTGAGGGGGGCGGGACTAAGGGAGGAGGGGCTGGCCGGAGTGCGGGCTGGCCGGGGCAGGGAGGAGGAGGGGGGCTGAGGGGACGGGGAGGAGGAGGAGGGGGGCGGAGAGGAGGGAGGAGGAGGGGACCTGAGGGGGGCGGGGAGGAGGGAGGAGGAGGGGGGCGGGGAGGAGGGAGGAGGAGGAGGGGCTGAGGGGGGCGGGGAGGTGGGAGGAGAAGGGGCCTGAGGTGGGGAGAGATTAGGAAAGGGGGGTAGTTTAGATATTTTTTATTAAAAAAAACTGTCACTAACGTTCAAACTAACGGTCAACAGACGGTAGGGGGCTGGCCAGCAAGCCATAAATTGCGGGGGTCTTTATTTGCTAAATTTGACTAAAAGATCTTTTTATGCAAAAGGTGCACATGTAACGAGGGATTTTTTGCACTTTACCCAAACTTTTTTTTTCAGGTGTCCTTTCTCCATGTTGGACCGTGGCTCAAAGCCATCCAGCCGTCCAAGAGGAAATTCGAATTCGAGACCTGTGCTCGGACGGCCCCCCCGCACTACCACTAGGCTAGTGCCTTAGGGACACACACACACACACACACACACACATACACACACACACACACACACACACACACACACACACACACACATACACACACACACACACACACACACACACACACACACACACATATATATATATATATATATATATATATATATATATATATATATATATATATATATATATAAAATAAAAAATACCCCGACACAGTGGCCGTAGGGACATATTAATTTTTTTTATTATATTTATAAGTCCCTAGGGCTACGGCCACTGCGTTGGGATATTTTATTATTATTATTATTATTATTATTTTATATATATATATATATATATATATATATATATATATATATATATATATATATATATATATATATATATATATATATATATATATATATATATATATATATATTTATTTGTCCCAGTGGCCGTAGTCCATTGGGAACGGTGGAGCACCCCGACGCAATGGCGCGGGTTCGAACCCCCTTGGAGGCATGTCTCCAAGCACCATTAAGAAGTGGACACCCTATATATATATTTTTTTTTTTCCATATATATAAAATATATATATATATATATATATATATATATATATATATATATATATATATATATATATATATATATATATATATATAAATGAAGATCAGATAGCATATACACAGTAGTTTTAACCTGGTTTTCCTCGTGGATGACTAGTCTAGGCCTGAGAATTCTTGCTCAGGATTAAAATCCACTATTTATGAAATAGCGTACAAACATGTGCCTTTACTCAGAAGAGCACGCCAACTTCTTACAAATTCGCAGATGTGAAACTTTGGCTTGGTTTTGGACTAGGCACAAAGTCAGCACTTTGGACCTAAGACGAGTACTCCTTATAAGATGTTTCTTCATACATTATAAATGCTATATTTTGTTCCATGATTTGTCAAGTTTCATATCACGACACGACTTTGACACGGTGGCTATGTATTATTGTTATTGTTCATGTACTCTGTTAATCAGATCTGATTATTGCCTAATATCGTTTCTGAATCTCGAAAAAAAAGAAAAATACCAAGTATTCTGTGTTGCTATTTTTTTTATTATTCTGTATTATTTCTCATGTTGCAGGTTTCATGGTCATGATAGCATTCTCTGTCTCATTGTCTGGTTTTTTTTATTATTCTCATCATTTCAATACTTTATTTTGTTTAGTGTTATATGTTGTTTGGATGTACTTTGCTCCCGTCCTGATAGAACTATTGACATATTAGGTAATGGAGATAACACGTCGATCAAGATGCTTCTGGAAGACTCTAGAATATTAGAGTGTATCATTTAGATGTATCAAATGTTTGTTATAGAAGATGTATATTATTGATGATTAAGATTAGTGGATTTGTCTCCGAAATTGGATATGTATGATGTATTAAAAATGACTAGTGATTGTGTGAGTGTGTGTTGGATTGTTTCCGTTTATTAGTTCTGTGATTGAGCCAAGGATTGATATCATGATCATTTGACGATTGATGAGGTATAGATAGCTTGCTACCGCTTTTTAAAATAGCGTAGCTTGGATGTGTCCGACTCGTATCCAGAAAACTGGAAGCGGATCGTGACAGTATATATATATATATATATATATATATATATATATATATATATATATATATATATATATATATATACTGGTATATATATATATATATACTGGTATATATATATATATATATATATATATATATATATATATATATATATATATATATATACTGGTATATATATATATACTGGTATATATATATATATATATATATATATATATATATATATATATATAGAGAGAGAGAGAGAGAGAGGAGAGAGAGAGAGAGAGAGAGAGAGCCAATGACTTGTATTGTAGAATGAGTCGCATGCTATGTTGGATCAATAGAAAAAAAAAGTTTAAATATAGTTCAATATTGAAAAAGGTAAATAAATTATTGAAGAACACTAATATCTCATACAATCACATTCATGTTACCAAGATATCACTGGTTATATAGGAGAGAGTGTTTGTGGATCACTTTATATATTGTTAACTATTCTAATGGAGTAATGCTATTCGTACCTCCAAATTGTCCCTCTAGTACATCCTCCTTATGTGGCAGCTGACATGGCATGGTAAATAATATTATGTGTCATCTGACATGGCAAATTTTAACCCAAAAAATTAATTACTAAATTTTGTCCATGTTAGTTTAATTTTAATATTAATTAATATTAATTTAATATTAATATTAATTAATATTAATGTTAATGTTGATTTTAATGTTACTGTTAATTTTAATATTATTGTTAATGTTAACGTTAACATTAATTTTAATGTTAATGTTAACATTAATTTTAACGTTGATGTTAGTTTTAATTCTAATTTTAAAATTTGTCACGTCAGCTGCTACATCAACATATCGCGTCAACTGCCACGTAGGGAGAAACGGTTTGGAGGTACAAATTAGAGGAACAAGATGTGACAACTCTTCTAAGATGCGCATCATATCACAGCTACCTCGGCTAGTAAGTCCCAAGCCATCTCTCTAACTCTGCCAAACACACCAGGTTGCCCAACATTAAAAAAGTGAGGTGATTTCTGGACTCAACTTCATGTTGGCACATTACAAAGAGGATGGATTGTACCACTAAGCCAACCGAATCAGCCTGTCCAGCATCAGCAAACGACCCTGTACAACCTTATATAACCATAACTTTGTCTTTTTGTAGCTTGATTAAGCCAAACAAACTGACCATTGGAATCGACGAAATTTGGGTCGAAACAGATCATATGCGAGCTTGAACACAAGGAAAATTCCACCGCCAATGGTCTTCTTTCCTTTGTCGTTCTCAATATGCTCAATTTCATCCAGAAATGGCCTACCAATCCTTCTAGTAGCTACATTCCACTGATTGCTCATGCTCGGCTCTCGATACCCAAGTATCTCAACATAGGCCATCAGTAGGACTCTCATGATTTAACCAAGGATTAAACCACAAGCTGGTGCGTTCTCCATTACAAATAACTCTGGATAATACATGTTTCATCTGTGACCGTTGATTAAGAATGGGCTTGAAAGTGACTGGAAAGTTACTTTCTACCTACTCCTCCCAAAAAAATTGTGCCAGCCAAGTATCTCCTGCTAGTCCAAATAACCCATATAGTTTTTCCTCCTGGAACTTCCAAGTCATCTTGAGGTTGACTATATCCCGTAGACTCTATAGGGATCTCAGGCCAACACTCTCCTCCTTCTTCGTACGACACAATTGTTAGATCCTGGACGTAAAATTAGAAGTAAACTCTTGTGACACGATTGTAGCACTTCAAAGGAAGGTGCAAAATAGAAATTTTAGAAGGACTCTGTAAACGAAAAATCTATAAAAGATTTTCCGTTAAAGCCAGCGTACGAGTCTAAAAAGACTTTCGTAAAATCAACAATAATGAAAAAGCCTGCTGGGGTGTCAAGAACACCAGTTCTCAAAACCAGATCCGCCCTCACGGTCAGCTTCCAGGAACCAGCAAATTCAAAAGAACTCTGAAACGCTTTGTTGATCTGCTCAAGAACGGACTACTCGAAAAGACAAGGAAGAAATACTGGTGGCGCAAGGAGCTATAGGGGGCGCTGGAACACGAATGGGTCGAGGAACTCTCTCTGCTCTCGTATAGAATTTTTTCGTCTTAAAAGAATCAATCCTTTTTGTGAGAAGAGAGGCCCTATATATAGTGTCCTGCTGTAACTGCTCAGATCCGCAATGTGCGCAACGATATTATGTCAGATCTAAAATTTTTGGATCAGTTATCGCACGTTACGAAACGGTCAGAACGTGGACAACCACGATTTGTGGAAAAAAGCGCCACTGAACGAGTTGCTCGTGCCCAACACAACCAGCGCTCCCCGCGCTCCTCGTGTGCCCTGCACAACCAGCGCGGCCTGCTCACCTAGCGCAACCAGCGCGCCCTGTGCACCCAGCGCAACCTGGGCGCGCACTAGGGTCGCGCACCTGGGCGCGCAACTGGGCCCTCAACTGGCCGCGCAACTTGGCAGCACAACTATGCCGCGCACCTGGATCGCGCATCTGGCAGCACAGTCGGCTACGCAAGAGGCTCGCGCAACTTGAGCGCACTATGCGCCTAGCGATGATGCTGGCATGCTAAGTGCAAAGTGCGCCAACAAAACGCCACATTACGCCTCATGAGCCCGAGTCCGAGTCTGAATTCGAGTCGGAGTCCGAGTCGCTTAGCCCCTACGGGGCTTAGCTCCAATGGAAATTAATTTTCCAAGAGCAAAAAACATGAATGCTTTACTTGGAGCCTTATCCTTACCTCCTAGTAAAATCACCCACAAGGTTCCTTCCTTAGGATCACCACCCCATGTGCATATCCCAACAACACATACACGTATATATGTTGAGATAACTCATGGTACACTTTCCGTTTGGAACTAAACTTTACTAGGCATGTTGAGAGCAAGCACTCTTCATGTCAAGGAGCAAGAGCACCAACAATCTCCCACATATCTCAACATATATATGTGTCAAGCGTTGAACGTTCCCCACAGTAACTATCCATTTTGCATTAGGATAGATGTCGATGACGACTTGAATCTTTTCGCATGGGTTGAATAACAATGTGATAAAAGAATGGACTACGCCTTGAATTCTGCACCACAATTGTAATTCTTCTCACTCACAAAGTGTAGTTACATGTGCTTCTGGATGCACATTAAAGGTCATGTGCCAGCCTGGTTTCAGTGTATAATTTTGGGCGTCTACAAGTTTACCCTCAAGAGACAGCCTGATATCTCTTTCCATACAGTATAGACAAGTTCTTTATTAAAGAGGCAAAGCATGAAGCCTTGCGCTTTCTTGCGGTGCTATGTCGCTATGATATCCTAAAGCCGAGATATTACCCCTACCCGGGAACCTCATCGTAGTGTCATACTACTGCAGCATGAGGTCACAGCCTCTTTGTAGTGCCATTCTATCCAGCATGAAGCCTAAGGCTTCCTTGCGGTGTTACGCCACAACGACATGGCTTACAAGGCCGAGGATTTATCCCTACCCGGGTACCTCATCGTAGTGTCGTGCCACTATAACATGGGGCCACCCTCCCCTTTGTAGTGATGTCTACAACTCTTTATTTTTATCATACATCATTAGGCTACCTGCTTATTTGCGGTGCTACGCCACTATGACTTGGCTTGCAAAGTCGAGGCATTATCCCTACCTGGGAACCTCATGGTGGAGTCATCCCACTGTAGCATGAAGTTTTACTCCTTGTAGTTCTGCGCTATCGTGCTTCCTGTAAAGCACTCCAGGCATTCACTCTGCCTGAGAACTCATTAAGGCATTTAAGACAACCTCAACACAGGATCCGTTTTTCGCAGAAAACATATAGTAGACAACAGTGGTTCTAGGCTCGTAACCCTTCCATGTTCTTAAGAACAAGTACCCACTGTTACCTGATAGTTTTCCAGTCAGTGGTCCTCCCTTGAATCAAAAGTTAGATGTCTAGTAGATTTCTCTTTGAACTAATAACATAAAACTTTATGGTAGGATTACAAAGACATACTATCAGAATGTCTTCAAGCCTATCTTTCCTGTTGTGTCTTCAACCAGCTGGCACTTGAGGCCCTTCGTGAACGGATCCGCTAGGTTCTCCTGACTCCGAACATCGATTACTGCAATGACACCTCTCTTGATGAGATCGTTCACTACCCTGTGCTTTAACCGCACAGTTTGTCATGCCCCAGAACCAGAATACTAGAGAGCGGAGGCAGACATAGCCAGCTACGTATATGAAATGGAATCCATCTCGCTATCCGGTCATGGCTGTCTAAATACATGAGGGTTTATTACAAGCCAACAGTCTCCTATGGTCATGAACAAGCCTAGTGTCTCAATCACAAGCAAGTAAGTAAAGTCACAAGATGTATGATCATTAAATATACAATAATAAGGCATCCCAAATATTACATATTCAGCTGATCATGAAGCTAGTCGTTACAAAATGTTAGGACTAGCAAGAGTTTAGTCATACATGATCAGCCCTAGGATCTGTCAAACATGTTACAGCCCGTAGGCAGACAGTAAGTAAATGCAATCGAGCTAAACAGGTGCTCGTCGGCTAAACGCCTCAAAAGAATATTTTTACAATAAAGTGGGAGATCAAAAATAAACCCACTTGTTGACCTGGTTACGTCTAGTCGCCACCATCGGGCTGGAAAGTCGGTAAATCCTCTGGAGCTGCTCCGAAATCTGGCCATACAAAACCAGCTGGGTCAGACCCCAGAAAGAGCAAGTGCCATAAAGGAAGCTTCACTTAAGAACTAAAACCAGCAATTAGCACAGAAATAACAATAAGGTAATAAATAAGACAGGAGTTAAGAAAAGTATAGCAGGGTGATATATGATGAGATAACCATGGGACTATTCAGATAGCCAGGTTACAACCCGTAAACCAAACAAGGACCGGGATTGTAACCCTTCGTCTGAGCAGAACTTGGAAGTCTTACCATTTATCGATAAAATAAATACAGGCATTCTAGTCATACAGTACCCTGGAACAGGATCAGGACAAGACTAGAATGGTTAGACTCCATTCAATCATTTTACGGCCAAGCAAGAATTACGATTTGATACTTTAACTAACTAGGGTTGTCAAAGCCTAATTACTAACAAGATGCAGTAAGATTATTCCACCGCCACAAGCCCTGCAGACTATCCAGGTTACCCAGGTCAAAAATTAGGGGTTGAATTCATGTGGGTACATCGTCCAGGAAAGGCATGTACCCTTAGGTAGCTTGAAGGGTGCAACACATGACAGTGTACTGGAAATGTACCCTACTCGACGGCAGGCTACAGATCCCAGGCACGCCCAGGTAACGGGATTGTCTGTAGCTGGAAGATCTCTTTATGACTAATGTATTAATCTAGTTATTAGCCTTAGTCCATTTCAGTAGGTACTCCTGACCGTGGTACTCAGGAGTCCCCTCCTAGACATGATGCAAGACCGGACTGGATTATTTGTACAAGCACAATTGCCCACGGTGTCCAGGTTATCTATACAGGTCATGTCATGTCAGGTAGCCGTCGCAACAACTTATCAAGATATATCATGCCAGGTTATCATGTCAAGATTACTGGTCAGGAGTGCACCACGACGGGCCACTATCAGGTCAGGTCATGTTTTACTTGTCAGGAGTGCACCACTACGGGTCACTGTCGTGTTCAGGGTACATGTACAGGGCATCATAGTACAAGCATTCAATCAGGAGATCCAAGCTATTTTGAGATTACAAGACATAAATTAACAGTAAAAATCAAATAATAATAACAATAACTAATCATTAAAGCAAGGTACAGGGAGGGGCCATGCGGCTCAGGGTTGCGGGATCCATGCGGCCAGGAATAACTCGGCCTCATGCGACAGGTGGACATGCGACTGCAGAAGCAAGAGGCGCATGCGGCTGGGAGCAAGTGGGGCTGCATGCGGCTCAAAGAGTTGAGCCTTATGTGGCAAGCAGGGAAGCAGGTCTATGCGGCCAACGAAAATAGAAGATACATGCGGCTCAAAGAGTTCTCGTGCGGCCAGCGGGAAGCAAGGCCTATGCGGCTCAAGAGGGGCGGAGTATTATGCGACTCGGGTCGAGCGAGCTCCATGCGGTCCTCAGAAGGTGGGCCCATATGCGGCTCAAGAACAAGAGTCTCATGCGGTTGATGGAAATGAATCCATGCGGCCCGGAATGAGACTCATCCTATGCGGCTCAGGTAGACGGAGTCCATACGGCTGGAAGAAGCGGGGTCCCATGCGGCTCGAACTATGCCGAAGCCTATACGGATGGAAGACTCGCCGCATGAAGGTTCATGCGGTCAAGTGCTGCCATGCGGCTAAGGGGGTTCATGCAATCAGCACTGTTCTTCTTCTCCACTTGTCCGAGAAGAAGAACCAAGGAGTTCAGGGTTCCAAGGCTTATAATTTCTTCATCCCAAGTCCAAATCCAGACTTCCTTAGGTTAAAACGGGGCAGAATGAAATGCTCTACAACATAGATCCATGAAAACTCGAAAATAACAAGATTAAATAGATCAAAATCCAAAAAATTTGAAAATAAAATAAACTTAGATCTACAAGAATCTAGCCATGGAAAGGGAAAATGCCAAGTACTAAAGTAAGTTAAAATACTGTAAGGAAGAGAATGAAGCAATAAAATTTGAGTTCCTCCATGAAGCAAGTTGCACTTGCCTAGACCTCTCTCTCCCTCTCTCTGGTAGGTGAAGAAATTAATGGAGAAAAGAAGAAGAGGTTAATGAAGAGAGAGAAAGAAGTGGGGTTAATAAATGGTAGTGGTGGTGGTAGGTAGGGGGTTCACCCTTGGTTCATAATGAACCAATAGCAATCCCAAACCGAACCAAGCCAACCCGAACCAAGAATAAACCAAGCCATGAAGAAAACTAAGCAAGGAATCATGCAATACAAGATAAAATACGTACACATATTCCAAAATATGTAATACGAACCACAGGCATTACACAGTTCCCTTCTTTCCATTGAAGAGATCATTTGATGCCACCGTCGTAGTCGCCTGGTTGTCGTAGTAAATCAAAATTATCGATATCTGCGCTCCAACCACTGGAAGATCATACATGAGCTTCCGAAGCCACTATGATTCATCTGCTGCGGTATCAAGTACAAAGAACTCAGATTCCATAGATGATCGCGATAGCATAGTCTACTTCTTCGACTTCCACGATATAGCAGCTCCACCTATTATGAAAATAAATCCACCAATAGACCTCTAGCTCTCCAACTCTGAGCACCAGCTAACATCACTGAAGCCTTCTACTACCGACGGCTCTCCGCTGAAGTGCAGTACATATGTCTGAGTCGTCTTGAGATATCTCATAACACGCTTCACAGCTTTCCAGTGCTCAACGCCTGGATTGCTAGTGAATCGACTCAGCATTCTCACGACGAAAGCTATGTTAGGCCCAGTGGCAGTAGTAGCGTACATCAAACTCCTGATGACGCTAGCGTACTCCAATTATCTGATGCTTTTCTTCGAGTTTGGCTCCAGCTTCTGGTCACTTCGGTACGGTATATCAATTATAGGAAGATCATGATACCCGTATTGAATGAGCATCTTCTCAATGTAATGAGATTGTGACAGTGCCAATCCAGTTTCTGTCCAGATGATCTTAAGTCCCAAGATAACATTAGCATTCTCCAAGTCCTTCATACTGAACTTTGTCAAGAGAAACTTCTTTGTCTCCGTGACACAGCTTATATCCGTTCCTAGGTTAGCATGTCGTCCACGTATAGACAAACGATGACTCATTTTCCGTCAGCAAATTTAGTATAGACACACTTGCCTTTTTTGCTGATCCTGTAGTCATTTGACCTTAGAACTTTGTCAAACTTCTCATGCCATATTTTGGGTGCTTGCTTTAAGCAGTACATAGATTTCACCAACTTGCAGACTTTGTCTTCTAGGCCTATGACGATAAATCCTTCTGGCTGTTGCATATTAATTTTCTCGGTCAGCTCGCCATTCAGGAATGCTATTTCACATCCATCTGATGTATCACCAGCTTGTGTATTGCCTCAAGAGGAATCAACAATCTGATGGTTGTCATCCGTGCTACTGGAGCATATGTGTCAAAGTAATCGATCCCCTGCTTTTGAGAAAACCCCTTGGCCACTAGCCTGGCCTTGAACTTGTCAATTGTAGTGCCCCGTCCCTACATCGTGCCCCGTACTCTGTCCACGGGGTGCGCGAGAAAGGAACACTGTCGCTATCGATTCGGTCGGGACCGATAGGTCAGGATCGATCGAGTCGATCGAACGGGAACGGTTGAATTAAGATCCATTCCTCGTTATGGAATGTCTTCTTCGAAACCAAGTCACATATTCAGTGGGCTGCGCCTCAAGGATTGACTCTGCGGCTGAGTTGGGAGAGACCTCCCGTTGCTCTGCTTTTTACGCCACTTGTGTTGATTTTGGCTTTGTTTACTGAATACGTTTTCGCGAATATTTTCGATGGTTTTCATGGCTGGCATTTCGAACTCGCATTTACTATCGAACTTCTTGAATAATGCAGTATTCTAATAGGTTGCTTGTGCGATTTCAGGTAATCGTGTAGGCGACGTCTAGCGCGACCAACAAGTTCTCTCGCCAGAAGTAAACTCAAGGTGAGTGGCTGACCCTTCTCTTCTCGACCCCCCTTCCTAGGTAAATCGATAATGTTGTGCGAAGGAAAGGATAAATGCAAGGGCACGAATACGGGAAAATAGATTGAGTTTTCAAAGAGAATGTAGGCTATGTCTTAATAACTAAAAAGGAAAAATATGTCTTCACACGGTTATGGACAACTTATCGACAAGGCGATAGTTTCCTCGAACGGCAACCCGAGGCCACGTGACCGTTTCGGCCTAGGAGGAAACAGGGTATAGTCGTGCATAAGGTTTCAGCACAGGTTAAGCGGGGACTTATAATAGAGCTAGCTACTTGCGTTGAAAGGACCCCGATTAACAAAGCTATACGTCCATAATGGCTTGTGATGCCAGTGACCAATCACACGTAATGTTGCACTTGGTATGGAAATGATAACAATTGACAGGGAAGAACATGGTAAGTTTCATAAAGCGCGGCACGGTCCGCCGCGGGTAAGTTTCGACGTAAATTTTATTGCTTGTCATATGCTTGTTGAAATCCATTAGGATGGCTAGAAACATTCATACATTAAGTCATGCAAACTCTTCAACCAAATGAGAGCTTGGAACTTAAATAGCCACGTACTAGTACAAAGTGTAATGTACTGATCCTCGCTCTCCACGCAAGTACCCCGAATCCCGAAGGGCGTGCCACTTAAATCTCAAGGCGGCGTGGACACTTTTGAAGCCTCGTCCGTGTAAAGGCTTATTTCTGAATTTCTTTTGAAGACTCCGCATTCAGTACAAAAGAAGACCAATAGCGGCTCAACTTCCCTCGATCGCAGGTAGAAATGTGTAATAGTTTTTGTTTGTATAAAGGGGTGTAATGTATAGAACGACTATCTCATCGGCGTTCATTTTGTAAGTCGAGTCATGTTGTAGCCCACGCGGTAATGAATGTAATGAAGTCAATGTAAATAAAGTTTTATTATCAATGAAAAAGTTTACATCTATTTCAAATGTGTCAATCAATTTCTCTGCGTACTGCAACTTGATGTTGTGTTTCGGATAACCTTATGACTATGCCTTGTGCGATCGCAATTTAGGTTCGCACGGCATCACGCCCGGGGGACGACTATCGATTCTAAGGAATCGGGACGTGACATAATGGTATCAGAGCACGGCTTTACATCCTTTGATCTCGCATCGATGAGATAAGTTGTTCCATACAATGAGTCCGTAATAATTTGTGACTGATGCGTTTGCCTTCATATCACAGAAGTGACGGAATCCACGGCCGAGCGAGAGCAGAGCGCTTCTAGTGGCTCTAGTAGTTCGCATCGATCGCGGGGAGGACCTTCTAATGATACCATCGAGAGGATGCTGCGTATGATGGAGGCACAACAAAACCAGTCCGAGAACCGACATTAACAGACGGAAGAACGACAGGCCCAGTTCGAAGCTCGCTTCGACGCACACGCGAAACTTCAATAAAAGCAGCTGGATACCCTGTAGTAGATTGTCCAAACAATGGCGGCCAACAAAAATTCTGCGACTGCGCCTACCGTCACCGCACCTACTGCCACTGGGCCGACGATCCAACCCATTGAAGTCGACACGACGGAGCCCGAGCGTCAACCAGCGACACTGAAAAAGTACAACTTTGAAGTGTCAGAATTCAAGAAGGCGTGCCGCACTTCCTTCAGCGGCACCGAGGGTCCCTCCATGGAAATCGACTGGTTGGAAGAGCTGGAAGATCACTTCGAGCTGCTCGGCATTGAAGAATCCAAGCAAGTCGCCTGCGCACAACTTCAGCTACGGTTGAACGCGTACGACTGGTGGACCGTGCATAAGCGAGCGATCCGACACGACAACAACTTAGCGCCGATCTCTTGGGCCACGTTCCGTAAAGCCTTTGAAGTCGAGTACCTTCCATCAGCCATTTGTCAAGCGAAGGAGAATGAATTCATGTAGTTGAGGCAGGGAAATCGGACAGTAGAACAATATGCCGCAGAATTCAACAAGTTGTCAAAGTTTGCTAGTACGTTTCTGCCTACAGAGGAGTGCCGTGTGCGACGGTTCAAAGTGGGTCTACGACACTCTATCGGTGCACATGTCGGGGTCCCGGAGTACAAGACCGTAGGCGAGGCTTTGAATCACGCTCTCCGCCTTGAGAAACTGCATCCTTCCGGTGCTGACGACGTTGTGCGCCACTCCAATCAGAAACGTCCTAGCTATACGGGAGGCAATAATCACGCATCAAAGCATCCGAACCATGGCAGTTACCAGGGACATAACTCATCATCGCGATGTGCCAAGTGCGGTTCCCTTGGGCATGAGGCGAGCAAGTGCTTTGTCGCCGAGGGGATGCTTCTTTTACGGACAGAAGGGCCACTATAAATAAGATTGCCCCCGAAGAGGGAATCATAACGCCCTGCCACAATAACACCGTCAAGAGAATAGAGGACAGGTGCCCCGACCTCCTTAGCCCAATCAATCCAACAACCAAGACCGACGCCCTAATGTACAGGGGCGTGTCTTTGCCATGACTCGAGACGAGGCGTTTGCTTCCGACACTGTTGTGACAGGTATATTGAATTTCAATAATGTACCTGCTCGTGTGTTATTTGATTCAGGTGCCTCGCATACTTTCATATCGGCGGATTTCGCTGCCGAGCACAAATTCCCTGTAATATTGTTAGACCTTGACCTTAGCGTAAGTATGCCTTCGGGCGTGCCACTACTCACAAACTTAGCCTGCGGGGGAGGAACCATATGTATCGGGGGTCAAAATATCGGTCTTGATGCGATAGTTCTATATATGAAGGACTTCGACATCATACAGGACATGGATTGGCTCGGTCCGTGCAACGCAACCATAGACTGCGCTGAAAAGAAGGTCACATTTCGTATACCTGGAGTGCCTGAATTCTGCTACTCGTGTGGTGAGGCGTCGCCGACCTGCATGGTGTCTCCGCAATATCTGCTCGACGGATGCTGTATTCCGGGTGTGAAGGCTATCTAGCTTCCGTTCGAGACATGCGACATGATGGTGCAAACGTGGGTCAGACCGACGTTGTGGCAGAATTCCCAGATGTGTTCTCGGACGAGCTACCCGGCATGCCGCCCGATCGAGAAATAGAGTTCACCATCGACACATTCCCCGACACCCGACCGATCTCGAAGGCTCCGTACAGAATGGCCCCTGTAGAATTGAAAGAATTGAAGGCACAACTTTAAGAATTACTCGACAGAGGGTTTATTCGTCCGAGTGTCTCGCCGTGGGGTACGCCCGTGCTATTTGTGAAGAAGAAGGATGGATCGATGCGGCTCTGCATCGACTATCGGTTCCAGCCACTAAGAGCATCTCCAACCCTATTGTCTTGTTAAGTGTTGTGAGTCTTAGGTGGCTCCTATGTGGCATGAGCCACAAGACAATGTCTTGTTTATGTGGCAAAACTATATCTCAAAAGACAATGAGATAGAAAAACTCTCTCCAATGCAAAAGTATTGAGGAGACAATAAAAAGTATTTTTTCCAACTTCCAAGGCAACTCCTCTACTTCTTCAACTTTTTTATAAATATTTCTATTCATAATTGATGATGTGGAGGCAAAGTCATTGTGAAGTGCATTGTCTAGATCTAGACAACCAACTTCACATTCTCCTTGCCATGTCAACTTCATGTTTTATTCTACATTTGCATTGGAGAATAATTTTTGGAATGAAAGTTTGTCATTCCTATGTGGCAACTATTTTTTTCTAAATTCACAATAGGGTTGGAGATGCTCTAAAGGCATGACTTTAGCAGGAACGCTTTAGCCGCCAGAGCTGGCCAACCAGAGGACGTACGCGTTAGATGCGTCCATTCATTAAGTAAATGTTGGCAGTGCGTGCTCCTTGAGCACACACACAAATGTAAAAGCTTCTTTTCCACCTCTTTAGTCACACATCGACTAGGAACAGTACCGGACTTTAGAATTTTGATACCTAAGACGAACTCTAAAAGTCGTGCCCTCAAAACTTAATGATATCAATAATGATACAATAGTATTTCAACCCAAAATTTAAGAAGTAAAACAATATACAAAATTTAATATCCCAAGGAATATATGTTATAATGAAATACTAATAAAACTAAAGATGTTCCAAACCCATAGAAGTAAAATTGATGTTCCAGATAATTAATAAAAAAATGCTAAACAATGTTTGGAGTGGTTCATAATGGTAAATAAACTTAGGCCATTGAACACTTTCTCAATTCATTACATAGTCACTGAAATATTACTCGTCATGTTGTCTTCGAGGCAAAAGTACTGATTAGGTTTGTATAATCTATTTTCTCAACCATTTTTTTCTCGATGGATAACATAGCCAAGCCATTCAACCTCTCTTGCGACATAATTGATCGGAGATAAGTTTTGATCAACTTTAACATAGAAAAACTTCTTTCTGCAGATGCAACTGTAACTGGTATAGTCAGCAAAACTCTGTAACCAACATATGCATTTGGAAAACAGCCATCCATTTTCTTCAAATAATTTAGCACATCAATTGCTCTTTTTGCTTCTCCTGATAATGAGTGTGTTAATAACTTCAGTTCTAAAAACAAATCTTGTCCATCAATATCGGAACGTCCATCATGTGCTAAAGAATTTTGAAGATTGACACACGAGCTCAACGGATTATCATCATCAGCAGACTTTAACCTCTCCAAACTAAGCAGAAACCCAAATGTTACTTCATATGTTTTAAATTGTTCAAATCGAGTTTGAAGTAAAGAAAGAGCTTGATCAATTATGAAAAGGAAGTAATTAACTTTGAAAGATTCTTTAGTTGATTGGGTTACCTCTTCACTGTCGACCTCATCAAATTATCTCTTTCTTCGAATAATGCGCTTTTCTCGAAACACAGCTTCAATTTCCATTTCACTTGCAATTTTTTCAGCTTCAATTATGGCCTGGTCAAACCCGGATTGTTTGTACTCTTGAAGAGAAGACGTAATCCTTCGTAACAGTCTGATAGCAACATCAATATTCATATCTTCTGCTTGAAGAAATTTACTAACAGCATTAATACTACATAACAACTTGTACCAAATTACCATTTCGAGCAAGAACTCAAAATTTTCAAGTTCATATGTTGCTAAATCCTCAGCTTCACACTTTGATTTTGGGTCTTCAGAAGTATTTGCCAAATCAACTAAAGCATCTCTTATTTGTGAAGTCTACTCTTTTATGGGCTTAACACTTTCGACATGGCTTTCCCATCGTGTTTGTGACAACGGCTTAACCATAAGACCTTTCACATTATCTTTGAAGATTTTCCAATGCTTGGTAGAAGAAGAGAATAATGTATATATGTGTTGTATAACTCCAAAAAAAAGACATTGCTTTAGGACAACAATTCACCGTATCACATAACGTCAGGTTAAGGCTGTGACATCCACATAGAGTGTAGAAAGCCCTTGGATTGATTTCAAGTAATCTACTCTGGACACCTTTATGCTTCCCTTTCATATTGGATCCGTTGTCATATCCTTGACCTCTTATATTGTCAATGTCAAGTTCGAGGCTCTTTAAGACATTTTTAAGCTCAGTAAAAAGTCCAAGCCCTGATGTGTCATCAGCCTTCAAAAATTCAACCCAAAATTCTTCTACCGCTACAGTATTTGTTGAATCATCCACACATCTTATTACAAGGGACATTTGCTCCTCGTGACTTGCATCTAGAGTGCAATCAAGTATGACTGCAAAATACTTTGCATGTTTGATCTTTGTAACAATAGAACTTCTCACATCAGCTGCCAACATTTGTATCAGTTCATTTTGAATTTTGGGCCCAAGGTATGTGAAATAAATTTGTTGCGCTTGAATACGTCGAAGGTGCTCTTCCATTACTGGATCAAACTCAGCAATTATCTCAATTAGTTGCAAAAAGTTTCCATTGTTCCCAACATAAAGCTTCTCACAATCTCCTCGAAATGCCAAGTTATTTTTTGCAAGTCTTTGCACAACATCAATTATTCTCTTTAACACCTGCTTCCAATATTCTCTCTCTTTGTTGATTGCTACTTGTACGCTTTCATCAATTGTCTTATTCTTTTGAATTCTTCTTTCTAATTCAATCCAACTAGTCATGCAACCAATATGCTCTTTACTAGTTTTATGAAGTCTGAGATTCCGACTAAGATTTTTCCAATCTTTGGATCCTTCATTAGCCAATTAGCCAAGTTTAGCCGTGGTCCTCTGAGTCGTGAACAACTTGCAACAAAAACAAAAAATCTTGTCTGTTGAAATAGAATATACAAGCCATCTTCTTTCATTAATTTCACAATTTGCAATTATCGCTTAAAATGTGATGATTTAAAATGTCTTTCAGAACTATCATGGGAAAATAAGACATCATCATCTCTTCTAGGACCTCTTTCAACTAGAAAGTCCCTAATATTTTTACAATTTTGTCCCAATTTTCTGGATCATCAACATTTAATGGAAACAAGTTCTCTTGAATTAAATCTTCATCAAGATTTACAATTATATTAGCATCCGCTTCATCATTTTCAGGCTGCTTTGGAGCTTCATTGCGAGTCTCAGTCAATTCAACATCGACAAGTTGATCCAAATCTTTATTATCATTCTCATCGATAGGGTACTGATCATGCAGTTCTGTGACTTCTGTCCTATCTGCCCCTTGGTTGCTAGTAAAATACTTATTAAGACTCCCGGCTTGACTTTGAATTAATGCTTCTTCCTTTTGCTTTTTTTTTTTTTTTTGCTCCAGACAATTGTTTTCTTATAGGAGGCATGTTTGCTTCTCTAGTGTAGTAGTGCTCTGCAAATGAATATAAAAAAACTCACCAAATTGTTTTCATGTTGTAGGCATGTTTGCTTCTCTAGAAAATAAATGAATAAGAGGTGAGAGAGGCCGGATCGATTTTACACTTTTTATAATAATAAGTACAGGTGCCAATGGTTTTGACAAATTGAAGTTCTTGCTTTGAAAAATTAAATAATACTAAAAATGAAGTAATCTATTAAATATATCTAAGCATAATTTTATTTTTTATTTTAATCTTTTGTTAATTTTGAGATAAAAATTTTGTTCTTATTGTTGTTATTGCATAAAAATGAAACTTATTATAATAATATATCACATGAAATGTCAATTTGATAATATGGAACGAAAATTATGCAATCAAATGACATTATCATAATGTATTCAACAAATAATAATAATTAATGACAATTAAAATTCAATGTTAAATATAAAAAAAATCTTTTTTAGTTTCTCTATTAGTTAATTTCAATCTTAATATGAATAATTATGTAATCAAACTACTAAAACATATTTTTCTAATAAATTAGTCAACCACAAATAAAGAACCAAAGATAATAAACAACAATTTATAAAAAAATATACTAATAAATTATAAAGCTCACCTTATGTAGAGGGATTGATTTCAGTAGGAATGTAGATCTTTTAGGAACTCCATGAGCCGGCCACATAAATTTTCTCTAAATAGAAACTACAAAAAAAATAATTAGAACACATCTTTCGAGTAAAATATATATTAATAAATTACAAAAAACAAACAATTAGAACACAATAGATCATCAATATTCTAAAAATATATTACTAAATTATAAATCTCATTAAAAAATATATATAAAATCTATAACAACAATAAGAACACATATATACATGGTGAAGCTTAGCTATATTATACAAAAAAATAAAATAAAGAAAGATACATCACTCACCGTCAATTGTGATGGAGAGCCAGAGAGGGAGGGAAAAATAATATGAGCCATTTTCCTTCCTTTAAAAAAGGAGGAGAGCAGCTATGATATAGAACTTGCTTTGAGCCTTTGAGTATCGGAATAAAAAGCAATGAACTCCAAACCTTAAGTCTCTAATACTCCAGCCGGCAACCAATCTAACCTAAAAAAAAATTTACAGTAGAAAATAGTTTGGATCCGTGGGCTTTTTTTGGGTCAAGAGCCGGGTTGGGATCAACTACACTAGATTAAGCTATATATATATTACATATATACTAAAATAAAAATTTTGGTGCCCCAAAATTTTTGGCCCTGAGGCCCTTGCCTCATGGGCCTCATATTAAGTCCGGGCCTGGCTAGGAAGGAGGAGTGGTTGATGTATATATTGTTTCACATCCTATTGCTTCATTAAAAGTGTTGTGTGGGAGCTCCATCGGCCACATGCGCGCGCCGCCGCCGCCGCCCGGCTCGGCTCGGCTCGGCACACGTAACGGGTGCGGGTACGTGCCCACATCTACAGGCGCCGAATGCCGATTCGATTTTCTCTTCGGGTTCGGGCTGAGACCTTCGCTTTAATTGGGTTATTAATCTACCATTATTCTCCTAGCCATTTGCAAACGCCTATATATATGATGTTCTTTTTCCTTCATCAAATACAGAGAACACATCATTCTGAAACTCTCTAAAAAAAATTCTTCTCCAAATCTTACCGTTCTTCATTGTTGCTCTAGGCAGAGCTAAGTCGAGAGTCGCTCTCTCCAAGTCGTGTGCGGCAAAGAGATTCCGGTGGAGCAGAGATTTTACCACTAGGAGGGTTCGGATCAAGTCTGCACATAGACCCGAATAAACTCTTAGGACAGTGCTACGTGTGCGACTTCCCCGGAGGTCGGTAACATTACATATTTTATTTTGTTTGCAGATTTTTAATCAAAGAATATTGAAGCAATTCCAACAATAAAGACATCATGTCAATCGCAAATGAAAACTGACTTTATGATAAGACTCAAAGTCTGTCGTTAGTGCCATGACGGCTAACTGCATGATTAGACTCAAATGTCTATCATTAATGCAATCAACCATGTAGCTAGGTCTCATTGCTCCACGCGTAAGCAGCTGCCGTTCAATTCCTTCCCACAGTTGGAAGTTTTAACTTGTTGACCGCTAGCCTTGGCTATAACTAGCCCATTTGAGAGCCGAAACATGATCTTCTTTCTCTACGAGAATTTCCTTTGCTTGAACTTTGAGCATTCCACTTGCAGAACCTTCTTCTTCTTCCTTGGGTCTACTACGTCCCCGTAATCTCTAGTAGATATGCCCTTGAATAACACCAAGGTTTCTCTCCAAGTAGACTTCTTGAAGCTGATATGTACGAAGGAGAAAGCACCTTTACAATAACGTCAGATTGTCAACAGAGCAAAGGGATTATGCGTCGATCAAGCCTGCATTTTCATACTTAACCCATAACTTTTTCTTTATTAAAAGAACTAATGTGTATTTACATAGCAATATTCTTTACAAAAACAAAGTTTTATTGAAAAAGAATCGTTGTATCCCCTTTCTTCACAAAAACATGAGCGTGTTGTGATACACTCTCTAACCTGCTCCACCCACCATATATAAATCCTATATAAAGCATGAGATTACAAAAAAGTTCCAATTGAGAGTGTCATAAGTTTTTTTTTAGGTCTAACTTAATACATGTTTTTCTTCCACCTTCCTTATTGAACTTGCACACCATTTCATGAGCTATCAAACAATTTTTGGCAATAGTCCTGCCCTTAATGAAAGTTGTCTGATTAGTCGAGATTAAACATGTCATGATACTACATTCTCTGACACTACAAGTATGTAATAAGCTTATACAAATAATTACAACATGAAATATGTCTGAAATCAAGAAGAAAAGTAGCTCCTTCTTTCTTAGAGATCAATGAAATAAATGTATGTGATTGTTGTAAATATGGTGGATGTCCATTTGTATTCTATAACTCATGTAACTCATGGTCCTTAGTTTCCATAACATATGGCCATTGGGTTTCCTAACCTATGTCCCTTGGTATTACTTGTAAGTCTATAAAAGGGCCATTCTTTAGCTGAATGAAGATAAGAAAAGAAACACCTTTTTCTTCCAATTCCTATGTTGTTCTTCTTCAATTTACAATACGTTATCAGCACGAAGCAGCCATTATTCGTTTAGGGAGACTCATCGATATCAAGGTATAAATTAAATATCTGGTAAATTTTTTTCTTCTAATTTGGTTAATAAAGGTGGTTGTTCATGATTTGTGCTCTTGATCCTATACATGCATTAGTTTCTTATGACATAAAGATATTATAATTTTTATGTTGTATGTCACTACTATTATATGATGTATCAATGGTCATTTCTTGGTACCTTAACAAAGATGGACATTTTTTTAGTGGTGCCTAAATAATGGATATTATGGTACGAATATGTGTATACATAATTTATATGATGTTTATGTGGATGGTAGTCAATGTTCCTAATATTGTCTGTCTACATGTATTTACACTAACTAATTTTGAGTTATCAATTTAGGTCTTATTGGATTCTGTAGACTTCCTTCTCTTATCATATATATATATATATATATATATATATATATATATATATATATATATATATATATATATATGAGGTCCTGTAGGCCTCTTCATGATTAGTCATTCATTTCAAAAAAAAAACCCAACAACTTGTTACATAGCATATTGTAGATCTTTCTTGGTCACTCATTGTCCCCTTCATTTTATTTCCTTTTTAGATTTTTTTTGTGTGCTAATTCTGCCCTCTGCTTCACTATGCTATGACTGAAAATCAAACTCTCTTAATGGTACCTGTGTATAAATCCGAACTCGGACTAGTTATGTTTAATTCCTTTTGTACTATCTTTGTTAAGGTTGTTTACTGCTTACATTTTTTTCATAATGACCATAAAAGCAATCACCTATTTTACAAATAGTGATTTATTTAAGTACCTGGCTTTGTTATTGTATCATTTAACAAAATTCATCATATACTTTATCGTGACGTTTGATATTTTGATTTTTCATTGTGGTATAGATTTGCATTTATATTCTGCTGGTTCTCTTAAAGAATAATCTTGCATAAACTATCTTTTCCCAACAATAAATAATGTTTTTCTTGTCACGAGAAATTATTGTGTTATAGTTTGACGATATTTTTGATGAACCTGAAGTTTCATGAAGAAAATTTGAAATAAAATGTTCTGCTCAAAACATAGATTGAATATAAGGCTTGAAGCCAAAATAGAATATGTTAGGCTTGAAGCTTAATTGATAAAACTCAAACTTGTAGATTTGAGTATGTGTATTATATTCTAAAATAATATTTCTTTTTCAGACATATGGTAAACATCACCAAGCTTGAGTTCACTGCTCTTGATATTTCTGAAATAAATTATTTGACTTAGGTTCTTGAGGCAAAAATTCATTTGAGTGCAAAGAACCTTGCACATGCCATCAAAGAGAAGAATGAGGCAAGCGAACAAGACAAAGCAAAGGCAATGATTTTCATTCGACATCGCCTCCATGAAGGGCTGAAATCCGAATATCTTGGAGTAAAAGATCCAACTATTTTATAGAAAAACTTGAAGGAACGTTACGATCATCAAAAGAGCGTGATACTCCCAAAGGCTCGTTATCCTTGGATGCACCTGAGGTTGCAATATTTCAAAACGGTAAACAAATATAACTCTGCAATGTTTAGAATTGTATCTCAAATGAGATTGTGTGAAGATAATGTTACCGAAGAAGATATGTTGGAAAAGACATACACTACTTTCCATGCCACGAACATGCTCCTGCAGCAGTAGTATCGTGAAAAAGGTTTTACAAAATATTCTGAATTGATCTCATGCCTACTTTTTGCTGAACAAAATAATGAGCTCTTAATGAAAAATTATAACTCCCACCCTACTGGATCACAACCATTCCCTGAAGCGAATGCAAATAGCTATAGACAAGAACATGGTCGCGGTCGTGGTCGTGGTCACGGTCGTGGTCGTGGTCACGGTCCTGTTTGTGGTCACGGTCGTATTTATAATCATGGTAAAACTCGAGATCATAGTGGTCCTAATTATCATGCCCTCAACAAGAAGGTTGTGCCGTACCACTTGAAGTGGAACAAAAATGACAAAAAACAAGATAAAGGAAAGGGTGTGAAAGTAGTTTCTCCAAAGAATTATGAAGAGGCTTGCTATAGGTGTAGAGAAAAAGGGCATTGGTCTCGTACCTGTCGTACACCAAATCACTTAATTGACCTTTACCAGGCATCTATCAAGGGTAAAGAAAAAAAGAAAGAAATCAATCTTGCAGATTTCAGTAAAATTGATGAAGATGAAAATGATCCAATGGAATTTACTCATCTGGATGTTGATGATTTCTTAAACGAGCCAAATGAAGGAATCAATGGGATTAAGTTTTAGGGTGATGATGCTAATGATCTCAATGGAAAGAACTAAAATGATTGTGTTGGAATTTAGATTATTTGAACTTTATTTTCCTAAGTTTGATTTTAGTTGGATGCTTGTATTCTCATATTTCTAAATCTCTGCTACTATAGTGTCGAATTAATAAATTAAGATTCATAATTTTTCTTACTTCATTTATTTTTTGTTTATAGAAATATGAAAAATATAGATGCAGTAAACAACTCCAACGGTGGAGATATATGTCTGGTTGACAATGGATCAACGCACACAATTCTTCGAGATCAAAAATACTTCTCGAACTTAAAATTGGCAAAAGCAAATATTAGTACAATTTCTGGTACTACAAAAATGATTGAGGGCTCTGGAAGAGCGAATATTATATTACCGGGTGGAACAAATATTTTTTGTGAAAGAGGCTTTATATTCTAGCAAGTCAAAAAGAAATTTCTTAAGCTTCAAAGGCATACGTGTAAATGGTTTCCATATCGAGACTATGAATGAGAAAAATATGGAATATCTATATATTACATCCAATGATTCATGCTAGAAGCATGTGAAAGAAAAACTCTCAATTTTTTCATCAAGATTATATTATGCAAACATGTGCCATAGAATCTAACACTGCGATAAACTAAAAGTTCAATGATCCAAAACTTTTTATGCTTTGGCATGATCGACTTGGCCACCCTGGATCAAGTATGATGCATCGAATAATTAGAAACTCACGTGGGCATCCACTAAAGAACCAGAAGATTCTTTTACCTCGTGATTGTGTGTGTGTGTTATATGTTCACAAGAAAAATTAATTGTAAGACCATCTCCAATGAAAGTTATTCTTGAGTCCCCTACATTTTTACAAAGAATACAAGGGGATATTTGTGGACCTATTGACCCACATTGTGGACCATTTCGTTACTATATGGTCTTGATAGATGCATCATCTAGATGGTCACATGTAAGTCTACTGTCAACATGAACCGTTGCTTTTGCCAAACTTATTGTTCAGATTATAAGACTAAGGGCTCAATTCCCTGATTACTCCATCAAGACTATCAGTCTTGACAATGCCGGTGAATATACATCTCAAGCATTTGATGATTATTGCATATCAATGGGTATTAATGTCGAACATTCAGTTGCACATGTGCATACTCAAAATGGACTTGCAGAGTCTTTTATTAAAAGGTTGTAATTGATTGCCAAACCGTTACTTTTAAGGTCAAGTTTATCCACTTCTGTGTGGGGACATGAAATATTACATGCAGCTGCATTGGTCCGTATTCAACCAAGTTCATTTCATCATGATTCACCATTGCAACTTGTTTCTGGCCAACAGCCTGATATTTCACAGTTAAAAGTTTTTGATTGTGCTGTTTATGTCCCTATTTCTCCACCTAAACGAACAAAGATGGGACCACAAAGATGTCTTAAAATTTATGTTGGTTTTGATTCCCCGTCTATAATAAAATACATTGAGCCCCTGACGAGCAATTTATTTAAGGCAAGGTTTGCTGAATGTCATTTTGATGAATCAATTTTTCCACCGTTAGGGGAAGATAAAATGTCACTTCCTGTAGAACGATATGAAATTACATGGAATCTACCAGCTTTTATTGATCCACGCACAAGTAGATGTGAGCAAGAAGTAAAAAAATCATTTATTTGTAAAATGTTGTAAATTATTTGCCAGATGCATTCACTGATATTAAGAAAGTGACAAAATCTCATGTACCAAAAAATATACAAGCATGGATTGATATCCCTGAAGGATAACATGATGGCACACTAAAACCGTACATGAAACGTGGAGGCCCTGTTGGCGCAAAAGATAAGAACCCTCGAAAGAAAAGGGTACAAGTAATTACTCCAGAAGAAAAACATGAAAGCGCTACAGAAAATTTGACTGATCAGTCTAAACTAGCTCCTGAAGAGACACATGACAATGAACAAATTTCAGAAAAAATCTCTGTCAATTATATGAGTACAAGGGAAAGCTGGGATAGAAAGAAAATTACTATAGATAATAGTTTTGCTTATAGTGTCACACTTGATATCGTAAATGAGGGTCCTGAACCAAAATCCATTGAACAATCTCGACATAGAAATGATTGGCCAAAATAGAAAAATGCGATACAAGCTGAATTAAAATCCTTAGAAAATCATAAAGTATTTGGACCAGTAGTTCGAACTCCTGAAGGTATGAAACCTATTGGATACAAATAGGTGTTTATACGAAAGCACAACGAGAAAAACGAAATTGTGAGATACAAGGCATGGCTTGTTGCACAAGGTTTTTCACAGAGACCTGGAATCAATTATGATGAAACATACTCCCCTGTGATCGACACGATCACATTACGATACTTGATCAGTTTAACAGTCACAGAAAAACTTGATATGCGGTTTATGGATGTTGTTACCGCATATTTATATGGGTCATTGGATAATGACATTTATATGAAAATCCCAGAAGGATTCAAATTGCCTGAAGCAAATAATAAAAGGTATAATGGGTTATACTCAATCAAATTACAACGATCCCTATACGGATTAAAACAATCTGGAAGAATGTGGTATAACCGTCTTAGCGTATACCTTGTTAGAGAAGGATATATAAATAATCCAATTTGTCCATGTGTTTTTATCAAAAGATCTAAAAACGGATTCTCAATTATTGCGGTATATGTTGATGACTTAAATCTTGTAGGAATTCCCGAATAGCTCACAGAAACCGCTAATTATCTGATGAAAGAATTTGAGATAAAAAATCTTGAGAAGACAAAATTTTGTCTCGGCCTGCATATCGAAAATTTATCAAATGGAATTTTTATTCATCAATCTACCTTTGCTGAAAAGATTCTAAAAAGATTTTATATGGATGAAGCTCATCCACTGAATAGCCCTATGGTTGTTAGATCGTTAGATGTAAAGAAAGATCAATTCCGTCCTCGAGAGGATAATGAAGAATTATTAGGTCCAGAAGTACCATATCTTAGTGCTATTGGAGCTTGGATGTATCTTGCAAATTGTACAAGACTTGATATAGCATTTTCAGTAAACTTACTGGCAAGATATAGCTCGGCACCAACAAAACGACATTGGAATGGTATTAAACACATTACCTTATCTTCGTGGAACAACCAACATGGGCTTGTTTTACTCAAAAAATTTAGAATCACAAGTTGTGGGTTATGCTGATACCGGTTATCTATCTGACCCACATAAAGGAAGATCTCATAGTGGATATGTATTTACTTGTGGTGGTGCTGCAATATTATGGCGTTCGGTGAAGCAAACATTATTAGCTACTTCTTCTAATCACTTAGAAATTCTGGCATTGCATGAAGTAAGTCGAGAGTACATATGGTTGAGAACAATGGTTCATCATATCCGAGAATCATGTGGGTTACCTTCAGCAAAAAATACTCTGACGGTATAGTATGAAGATAATGATGCTTGTATTACGCAAATTAGAAATAGGTACATCAAAGGTGACAAAACGAAGCATATATCACCAAAAAATTTCTACAATCACGAGCTACAGAAGAATGGTGACATTGATGTTCGGCAGATACAATCGAGTAATAATTTTACAGATTTATTCACTAAAGCATTGCCAACCGCAACATTTAGAAAGATGATTCAGAATATTGGGATGCGTCAGCTAAAGGAACTCTTGTCAGTATCAGGGGGAGCGTGATCACTAATATTTCACACTGTACTCTTTTTCTTTCATCCAAGTTTTTATCCCACTGGATTTTTCTTGGCAAGGTTTTAACGAGTCAGTTTATCACGCTTACTATTTTCTATAATATGTACTCTTTTTCCTTCGGCCAAGTTTTTATTACACTGGATTTTGCTTGGCAAGGTTTTAACGAGGCATATTCTATAAATATTGGACATCCAAGGGGGAGTGTTGTAAATATGGTGGATGTCCATTTGTATTCTATAACTCATGTAACTCATGGCCCTTAGTTTCCATAATATATGGCCTTTGGATTTTCTAACCTATGTCCCTTGGTATTACTTGTAAGCCTATAAGAGGACCATTCTTTAGTTGAATGAAGATGAGAAAAGAAACACCTTTTCTTCCAATTCCTATATTGTTCTTCTTCACTTTACAATAGTGATCTAATTCTTTTAATAACCGACAATTAAGAAAGAAGTCTTGAGTAACTTCAAATACATGAGCTTTGAGCGAATTCCAATGAAGCTTGTAAAATCCCCATGTATCGTCCGTCCGGGCCAAGAGTTTTGATGGGGTATCCTATATTGATGATAGTCGAGCAACATTTTCAACTTCCTCCATAGTCGAGCTGCAATATGTCTCCTCTAACTCAAGTAGCTGAGGTGGAAGACATTCAAATGTTCGAACGAGAACGTATTATTTTTTGTCTAATAAAATAAATGATGGAAGTGGAACAACAAATCTTCTGCACCGCATGTATGCAAAATGCAATGCATTATTGTGTAACAACAGGAATTGATGATTGATGCATCAAAAGTTCTCTACTAAAGTTAAGATTAGATGATGACGAATGTTCCAATACAAAATATATTGACCCCATTGTGTAAGTGGGTGTCCAAAGAAGAAAGTAACACGAGAAGAGACAAATCTTAATGTGTAAATGTGGTTCACACAATGGCCTACGTACATGCGCCGACCAAATAAATCACTGTCAAACTTGCAAACCCCGCTATTTATTTACACATGCATCGTGTACGAAACTAAAATATAGAACATCTAAAATTTCAAACTGTGGGGGTGCATAATACAATGGAAGCAAGCAACATCATGTCACCTAAGGGCCTATTTGATCTAATCAGCACGTTGAACTTTCTTTCTAAGAATGGAAATTAAGTTTCCACTCTCCATTATCTAAACTAATAAGTCTAGATTTCAAGAAGTCTAATATTATTTGCAAGAACATATATCTAGGCAAGAATAGACCCTAGATCAATTGCAAGTCTAGATTTCAAAAAGTCTAATATTATTTGCAAAAAACATATATCTAGGCAAGAATAAACCCTATATCTTTTGCACCTAAAGTTGAAAGCTCATCACCATTTTTGTAATGTTTCACTTTAGTTGTAAAATAAACAATATATTCAAGTACATGACCTTTAACAAGTGATTATCCAGCTCGAGAGAATTTGTCTTTTTATCATCAAACCAATATGTACAACCCTTAGTTTTGCATATGCAATTCAATATTATTAGTCCTAACATAGTGCAACCTTCTCATACTTGTACTGGGAAGCAGACAAACCAAATGCATTTCTAAACCAGCGTCAAAATTATAAGAGTGTTGGAAAGAGTTGTTGGAGTCAAGTCAGAATTTGGTAAGAGCAAATTTTAGAACCCAAATATGATAATTTTTTTTAATTTGACATGATTTAAAAATCTACATTAAATATCTGATTTAATTAGATTTACAAATTTATATCAAATACTTAATTTGACCATATTTGGACGTCCATAATTGATGATGAGATATAATCTACATCGTTGGTTGCTGATGGATGGCCAGATTTGATGGTGGACTACATTTAGGATTTTCTAACCCTAAAATTAGATATTTTTTTTTCGTCTTATTTATATGAGGTGAGGGTGGAGGCACAAAGGGAAGGCACAAAGTAGAGATTCGAGGTGCTCGTCCACAAAAAAATCTAAGAGAAAGTCCATACTTTTCTCTTAGGACTTCGTCATCCAAGAGAGAAGGAAGAATAAGATCTAATCGAGGAGTCGTCAACTTCGGTTAGGAAAATTGCTACGGGTTGGTGAGTGATCCCAATTGTAATCTTCTGTTTTTCTTCTTGAGAGTGGTGAGGGGTTGAAACTATTAGGGTAAAGGGTTCAACGTGAGTTCTGTCAACTTGTAATAATTTCGTCTGAGTTATTAAAGGTTGAGATTTTTTCAAGTTGACGTACGTCACCGCCATATACTTGTATTCATCTTGTGCTTTGTGTTCGTTAGACGAGAGTTGGTTTTGATCAGGTGGGTTGGCAAACGCTTCCGCAAGCGTCCAACAGTTGGTATCAGAGATTTGGAGGTTCTGGCAACCATGTCTACGGAGCAGATGAACACTCGTATGATCACTCACACAAGAAAAACTGTCACTCTCCGTTCCCGGAATACGTATTTTAATACGTGTAATGCTTTCCTATATTATTTAGTATTTATCATGCATTTATTCTGTATTTAATTCCTGTAATTACCTATTAGTTATTTTCATGTATTTTATTTTCTGCCCTTTCATAGCTCTTGGTTCATTTCTGTTCATGCTAAACCAACTTGTTTTGGCTTGGTTCAACATGAAAATGGATGAATGGCTTGGATTGAGTGGAGAGAAATGAATGGTGGAGATCCCTTGGACTTGGTATTTATACAATTCTTTCTCTCTCTCTCTCTCCTCATTCACTCCCATTCATTTCTCTTCCATCTAAACCCTAGCCATTAGAGAGAGGCAAGTACATCTTGCATAATATGGAGGAATTCCTCAAAGCTTCAATTTTATTGTTCTATTCTCTTCCTCATTTCATTCTTAGCATGATTAATATTACAGCCGTAGCATTTTAATTTCATTTTCATGTGTTTTAATTACTTTGAAGAAAATGGGTTCTTTGGAGAAAAATGGGGTTTGATCATAAAAATTTGTTGTTCTTTGAAAACAAATGCTTCTATGTCCAAGAGGGTTCAATTTTAAGCTAGTATGCTTCATTTTTACTTATAGATTGGAAGTTATGATCATTTGAAGTTTTGGAATTCTTTGAATTTTTTTGAGTTCTTGAGCTGCTGTGAAGAACATCAGTCGTGCCATTCATTGCTCGCTCCATTTGCTGTTGTACCATTTGCTATGTACCATTTATTACCTGTACTATTTATTGATCGCACCATTCATTGCTCGTGCCATTTGCTACCGTACCATTTGCTGTCGCACCATTTGTTGCTCGCACCATTTGCTGCTCGCACCATTCATTTTTTGTGCCATTTGTTGCCGCACCACTTATTGCTCGTACCATTTGTTGCCGTAGCATTTGTTGCTCGTACCATTTGTTGATCGTACCAATTGCTGTCGCACCATTTGTTGCTCGTACCATTTGTTGCTCGCACCATTTGCTGTCGTACCATTTGTTGCTCGTACTATTTGCTGTCGTACCATTTGTTGCTCGTACCATTTGTCGATGCACTATTTGTTGCTCGTACCATTTGTTGATCGTACCATTTGCTGTCGTACCATGTGTTGCTTGCACCATTTGTTGCTCGTACCATTTACTGCTCGTACCATTTATTGCTCATGCCATTTGTTGTCGCACCATTTATTACTCGTACTATTGTTGCTTGCGACATTTGCTGCCGCACCATTTGCTTCTCCCACCATTTGCTGCCATATAATTTGTTGCTCGCACCATTAGCTACCACATCATTTGCTGTCGCACTATTTATTACTCATACCATTTATTGCTCGCACCATATTTGTTGCCACACCATTTGTTGCTCGCACCATTTGCTGCTCACACGATTCATTGCTCACTCCATTTACTGTCGTACCATTTGTTGCTCCTACCATTTGTTGCTCGCACCATTCACAACTTGCGCCATTTGCTATCGCACTATTTGCTGTCGCACCATTTGTTGCTCGCACCATTTGCTGCTCGCATTCATTGCTCGTGCCATTTGCTGTCATACCATTTGCTGTCGCACCATTTGTTGCTCGTAACATTTGTTGCTCGCACCATTTGTTGCTCGCATCATTTGCTACTCGCTCCATGTATTGCTCGCACCATTTGTTGCCGTACTATTTGTCGCTCGCACAATTTGCTGCCGCACCATTCATTGCTCGCACCATCCACAACTTGTACCAGCTGTCATGATTTTTTGATTTGACGTCTATTGATGTTTAGATTGTGACTCTTGTACCTTGGATGACTTGTAGACTCCTAGTCACTTATACTTGATCCTTGAGAGTTATAGACTCGACCCAATGGAATACTAGATTGACGTTTATGCCTTGTCACGAATTGACAAAGATTATTATATTGGTTGAACATTGATCATGCGTTCCTATATTTGGAACTAAGAGACTGGCTAGTCATCTTATTGAATTGAATGAGACACGTTCTTGTTAATACAGTGAGCTATTGCGACTGACTTGTCGATCCCTATCATTGACATGTGTACTCGTGTTGATATTTTCAATTATATAATTACTTTTAATTTCACACAATATTTTCTTATTACAAAAACAACACATGTATCTTACAATCAAGGCATGGTTATCCCGTGGCTAGGTTTGTTTGCTGTATTATGCTATGTCCAACCTACAACCTAACTGCACTGGTATCATTATAGAGTTATGCATATAGTACCCCGTACGGATGTACTCATTTAGAATGTTCATGACCCACGGCATGTGATTTTATTTAACGAAGGGACAACTAAGTAACATACAATATCTTTGGGACAAATAGTGTGCCGACATGTCGGCTGGTCTCCACGAATACTATAATTCTGTTACACGGACAGGGAGTTGTATCTGTGTACTTTTTTGTAATATTATTGACGGGCGTCCTGATGTGACCCGTATAATTCATGGTTGGCGCAATTGATTATAGATAGACTAGCCTTGCTTGTACATGGTAAGAACTAAGGAATTCAATAATGCATCTTTCCAAGATAACTTAGAACTTACAGTTAACAAGCCGTAGTAGTGGTATTGTCGCTTTAAATTGGATTTGTCTGTGCGCTGAATCCTATTTTGTTAACTACGGGTCAACTTATATCCTTGTTTGGTTGAAAAGTTGGTTTGAAGTGTCACGATGTCACGTGAACCCTAGTAGCAAAAACAAAAACTAATATTTATTATGCTTTATTTACTTTTTACTGGTTTTTTTCTGTATTTTGTGCTTCCTTGTGGTACTTGCTATTTGGGGTCTAACCTCACTGGGTTTGTATAACCATATTTAGAGCCAGTTCCTGAGGACCCATCTTACTTCTACCCCCAAGATGGTCAGTGCTAGGAAAATGGCCGCTGGAGGACATGAGTGGGTTCCTTACTTCCCTGCTCATTTTACTACTTACTTTACTTTTGCCGCTTGGCACCCACCTGCTAGTCGGTCTGTCTTGCACTTGCTTTTATATAATTGTAACTAAAACAGACTGCAGCTGATAGTGATTGTATATACCTTGCTATATCATCTGGCTATGTTTTACAATGCCAGATCTCTAGAATATTTTGACTGAACGTATGAGACGTCTTACTGTTTTATCTTATATGTTCTATATTACTGCTTTTTGCTTGAATAATTGAGACAATAGATGTTGAGTAACCTTGGTGAGACTTGTATGTAGTATGCACCCCTTGTCTAGTAGATATCATTGATCGTATTATATGGTAATCATCTACCCGTAATACGTAGCTGGCTGAGTCATTCCCCTGCTCTCCGGTATTCTAAATCTGGAACGTGACAAGGTTTTAGAGGTGGTCCATACATGTCTGATTTCAGACTTGTGGTGTGTTTTGATTTGTAAGATGTCTCAATCAAACATGTTTTCCTTTGATCTCATGATTTGTTATTCTCGATACTAGCTTGACATTCTAGTATCATTTGACTTCATTGATCTTTCTTGTCCGGTTGTTTGATTTTTCTCTTGTCCCTTTTCTTACGGGCTCCTCGTCCGCATCTGTCAGAGCAGGACAGCAACAACAAGGACAACGCGAACAACATGACCCTATTGGTCAGCAACAAGGGCCAGTGCTACCTCAAGAGTACATCCAAGAAGAGGTGATAGTGGAGGCAGCAACTGGACCATAGTATCCGGAGGTTCCAATACTACCAACAGTTCTACCCACCTTTGTGGTAGTAGACACACCAGCTCTTCTGGAAACCATAAGAGGGATGATGGCCACTCAGCAACATCAGATGTTGGCCCAACAACACATGCACACTCAGTTGCAAGAGCAGAATGTATTACTTAACCAAGGATTGCATATGACTCTAGAAAGAGAAGTAATGACTGATTCGGAGGCGTCAACCCGATTCTGCAAGCATAACTCTCGGCGTTTTGAAGGCACGGAAGATGCTATTTCAGCGGATGCATGACTTAAGGACATCGAGGCTATTCTGACAGCAACTAAGGTTCCAGCTGAATAACAAGTGGATCAAGTGAAGCTGTTACCTTAGGATCTCGTACGTGATTGGTGGGAGTCATAGAAAGTGGGCATCAGACGTCCTATTGCTTGGGACAATTTTACTGTAAGATTCAAGACTAAGTATTATGGAGTTGTGGCGCAGTTCGAGCTATAACAGAAGTTTATCAACCTCAAGCAGGCCGCTAAAATAGTGGATGTTTACGCAGCAGAGTTCTGCAGACTGAGTAGGTTTGCCACGGACATGGTAGCAACGGAGGGCCAAAGGGCTATGAGGTTTCAGCAAGGGTTTCAACTTGAACTCTTGTAACTGATAGAGGGGCTACTCGACTTTCGATGGTATTGACAGCAACCCGAAGGCATGAGATCACTATCCAGAGGATGATGTCAAGGGCTGGAGGCCATAAGAGGTCTCACAATCAGATTGATGGAGGAGGAGAGCAGCGCCCCGAGTAACAGCACATCCCCTAGCATTCGCATTCACGATGTGGCAATACGAGGGCCAGTACCACCAGTAAGGCAACAACAATAACAACCGAGGAAGAACTAGCAACCCCCAATGGACAGCACCTATTATGGGAATGCAAGACACAATAGAGGTGTGTATCGGGAATTGAACGGACAGTGTTTGTTATGTGGGAGTTCAGATCATCGGGTTTCCACTTGCCCTATTAATTTTGAGGCCCGGAGGTCCAGTACAATAATTTTCTATACTGCCAGCACCAGGAGCACTCCAGTATCGAAGACCAGTGGTAGTAGTGAGACCGTTGGCACAACGTCTGTTAATGATACAGGCTCAGATATTTCGGCAGCAGGGACCGACGATACAGCAGCAACAACAAAGAATACCCAGCGTCCCCAAGACAGAGGCCAGTAGCAACAATGGGCTAGGTAACAACATAAGAACCAACAAGTAGGCCGAGGGCAGGCATTCAATTTGTCCTTGGAAAAGGCATTGGCGTCGGGAGATGGTGTGGATGGTAACATTCTCGTCACCTCATATCCCACAGTAGCATTGTTTGATTCGGGAGCATTACATTCATTTATATCTGAACGATTTACAATTCGACTAGGAATAAAATTCGAGGCATTGCTAGAGAGGTTGAATATACTCACCGGTAATGGGCCCGTAGGAGTTAGTAGAGTTAGTCTAGCGTGTCGAGTCGCAGTATGCGGGCATTCCTTACCTGCCAAGTTGATAGAATTTTCTATGGGTAATTTTGATGTTATCTTAGGCATGGACTGGCTGAAAGACAGTCATGCAATAATATATTGCAATAGAGGGAGTGTATATATTAATATTCCAGGCATGGAACAGTTTACCTTAGTCAGATCAGAGGCAGAGCAACAAAAAGAAGGAGTCATGGAGGCATTGAAAGAAATTCAAGTCGCGAAAGTAGTTGAAGAATTATTTGAAGTATTTTCCGAAGAACCTCCAGGTCAACCAACGATAAGAGATATTGAGTTTTGAGTAGAATTGGCACCTGGAACTAAACCGATTGGGGATCGAGTTTATAGATTTTTAAATTCAGAGCTAGCCAAGTTGTACCAACACGTAGAAGAACTGAAAGAAGAAAAGTTCATTTGAGCCAGCAAATCACCATGGGCAGCATCAGTGGTACTCGTAGGAAAGAAGGATGGATCATCAATATTGTGCATTAACTACAGAAAGCTTAACGTGGTAACAGTGAAGAACAAGTACCCATTACCTAGGATCGACGACTTGTTTGATCAGTTGAGCAGAGCAAGAGTTTTCTCCAAGATAGATCGTCGGTCAAGATATCATCAAGTTAGAGTTCAAGAAGAGGATATTCCTAAGACAGTATTCAGGTCAAGATATATGCATTACGAATTCTTAGTTATGCTGTTTGGTTTGACCAATGCTCCAGCAATATTCATAGATTTGATGAACCACATCTTTTTGCCATACTTGGATCAATTTGTCGTAGTGTTCATTGATGACATTCTCGTATACTCAGTAAGTGAAGAAGAGCATGAAGATCACCTCAGAAAAGTGTTATAGGTTCTGAGAGAGAACTAGTTTTACGCCAAGCTCAGTAAGTGTGAGTTTTGGTTGGATCATATTTCATTCTTGGGGTACATTATATCAGGGGCTGGAGTCGCAGTGGATCCCAAGAAAGTGGAAGCAGTGGAAAGTTGGCCAATTCCTAAGATAGTAGAAGATGTACAAAGTTTCTTAGGATTGACAAAATATTACAGAAGGTTCGTGTCAGACTTGGAAAGAATCTCAGCACCAATGACCCATTTGACATGAAAGGATCTACCATTTGTCTGTTCAGCAGAGTGTCAGGCATCATTAGAAAACTTGAAGCAGAAGTTGACTTCGACACCTATTCTTACTTTACCAGTTGGACCCGAAGGTTTTACTGTATACTGTGACGCGTCAGGAAAAGGACTTGGATGTGCCCTAATGCAACATGTGAAGGTGATAGCGTACGCATCAAGGCAACTTCAAGACCATGAATTTTTTTTATCTGGCTCACGACTTGGAGTTGGCAACAGTAGTATTTGCTTTGAAGCTATGGAGGCATTTCTTGTACGTTGATCGTGTGGACATATTCACATACCACAAAAGTCTGAAGTATATTTTTACTCAGAAGGAGCTAAACATGAGACAGAGAAGATGGTTAGAGCTGATCAAGGATTACGACGTGGAGCTTCAGTATCATCCAGATAAGGCAAATGTAGTAGTAGACGCTCTCAGCAGAAGAGACGATGCATTTATGTTGACATCACAGAAGCACATTATAGAATATCTTCAAGAGATGGACATCGAGGTTATACTTCCAAGTGACGTAGGAATTCTGGCAAGTTTACAAGTTTAATTCAACTTAGTAGACAGGATCAAGGCAGCTCAGGCACATGATCTAAGGATTCAGAAGCTTAGGACGGAATGTGAGTCAGAACTCAAGAAGGAGATGGTAATTCATGAGGACAGAATACTTAGGTTTGGATCACGTCTATATGTGCCAAGTGAAGATATTAGACATGAGGTTATGACAGAGGTCCATAGTTCTCAGTATTCTATACACCCTGGAGGCACCAAAATGTACAAAGATATCAAGAAACACTTCTGGTGGAACGAAATGAAGAGGGATATAGCTAGATTCATTTTTCGTTACTTAATATGTCAGCAAGTAAAGGCAGAACAACAGAGGATAGCAGAATTACTACAACCGCTTTCTTTTCCAGAGTAGAAGTAGAAGCACATCATAATGTACTTTGTGACCGATTTGCCGAGATCACCAAGTGGTAAGGATGCTATTTGGGTGATAGTGGATCGGCTTACAAAGGTGACATATTTTCTTCCTTTCAGAGTAGGACAATCTACAGAGAAGCTGACAGAGATGTATATGTAACAGATAGTCAGGCAACATGTAGTTTCTGTCAATGTTGTGTCAGATAGAGATACCCACTTTATGTCACATTTCTGGAAGAGTTTACATCAGAGCTTGGGTACCAAGTTAATATTCAGTATGCCTTAACCCCCGCAGACAGACGAGCAATCAGAAAGAACAATTCAGACTTTACAAAACTTTGATAGCGCAAGGCGCATTCCATTTTGTATTCTCACATCGTGCTTACGTTTCCTTGCTTATCGATATCGATACGTCATATCAATTTCGATAGCGTAAGGGTCAACATTGATTCTGTTTCAACGTCGACAACTTGCATTGCATACGTCCAAGTTCTCCATAACTTTTTCCGTACGTCTCGAATCGTTTCTCCATTTGTTGCATTCCGTTATACTTCGATCGCATAACCGAGTTACCGATTATCCAACATCGAACGCTCAAGTTATACGATCATGCCCTCTAAGTTTTGCGTGTTTAGTTCATACTCAAATGAATTTTTTTGCAACATAACCAATCTATCTTCGTAGGCACGATTACGCGCGTCAACCAACTCTTTACCGAAGTCGCACATCGTGCGATCCGATTATAATTTGTCTCACCTAACATTTCTATCGAGATCGCAAGTCGTGCGATTCGATTCGCCTCGCCCAACATTTCTATTGAGATCGTAAGTCGTGCGACTCATTCGTAAGCTCGAGTTTTCCTTTCCCGTCGGTCCGATTATTGCTTCAAGGCATAATCATTCCGCTAGTCTCGGTCGTTCGACCGACTTATAAATTTCGTCCGACGTATCATTCATTGATACTAGTCTCGCCTTATCGTCCTAACTGATTTTTAAAGAACACTTGCATCAACATACCGTCATACAAATTTCCAATCGAGTCTCGGTACTCACCCGTCCATTACGGACAAACCTTTCACAATTCTCACAACGCGTCGATGCAATTCATCGCACAAGTGGTATACCATATACCACTCGGAATCGAGTCATTCATCGCCTACGTGGTATGGCATATACCACTCGAAAATTAAGTCATTTCCCTCGCATTCTACTCACTATGAACCAACGATCTCTTCCAACTCACGATTTCTGCAGTGACCGTGCTTGATCACAACCGTAACTTTGATTAAATCATATCTGACACAACTCGATCAATGTTCTCGTTTGCCAACATAGTTTGGTGTGCAACCGAACGATTTGTTCTATCGATTTATGATTTTAATTCTTTCCGTTGTATCTCGTGCAATGATTTATTTTCAATCTCCTTTGCACTCCGTACAACGATTAATTTGATATGCTTGCACAAGTGCAATAATTTTACTTCCAACACGCGTTGCACATCGTGCAATGATTTATTCCCGACTTTCAAAGTCAATGCCCAAATCCGTTCAACACATTCGGTATTGGCTTATCACTTTCATTTTAATGCATATTCACAATTAACTCGTTGCACTTCGTACATCATTTTATTTCTCATTCAACATGTTACATTGCAACAACATCTCAAATCGTATTTCACAATTTGTTGCACTTGCAGCAACTAACATTTTTTTGGCTCGTTGCATTCAATGTAATATATCCTTCGCGACTTTCTTAGCAAACATCATGTAATTTCCAAAACACATGAGGCAAAATTACACGATTTGTATTAGACTTATTGTATGAAACATCCAGCACGACATCGAGTAGATTCAAGAGTGATTTCAAGTGGTGGTGGGCAACTTTTAGAATTGTAATGAAGCGAGCGTCCAGAGGAAATTGAGCCTAGAGCTCTGATACCAATTTGTCACGCCCCGACCCGAAATCACCCGAATTATCGTCCTCGCAGGGGGCATGATGCCGCACGAGCATGGAGTTGCGCTCGTGTAAGGCAAGATGACAAGTTCTCAAATGGTTATCTTTTGATTTGATATTAGCAACAAAAGAAAAATAGAGTTTACGAAACAATTCACTTTATTGATATCCGAAACTGAGATTACAAAGGCTTTCGATAGCCTAACAATATATGCCAGATTGGATACAACACTCAGATTCTCTCTTGCCCACAAAAGATTTTGCCGTTCCATACATCATGCCTTCTATATCTCGGCCGCATCAATCCTGTTGCATAGTCCGAGCGTCAATACGATCGCACGCTTCAATACGCTTCGGCATTCCAAGCCTCAACGCGTTCAAGCAACGCTTCGCTGCGAGCCATCCATTCCCTGCACCCTGCATGAAGCTGGTGCGAGATCAGTACGTTCGTCCTCGCATGTACTGATACAAAGATCTTCTTTCCAAACTGACATTGTAGTATTTATGTTGAATCATGCAACTTAGCTTATGATCTTGCTATGTTCTCCTTATGGTCAATTTCATGGCGTATTTGAAAGCGTAAAGCATGTTAGCATGGCAAGCATGTTATTCGAATTGAAATAGGCAAGAAGGCAAGCAATCTTGTGTTTGTTTCGTGGCACGACTTCTTACCAAGTCGACGCACTCACCCTTGCACCAACGTAAGATGAATGTGCCCCATTCCTTCCCTGTCATGTTATAAGTGCATCTCTAAGCAGGATCTATGTGTGCAGGACACGTATGTGCCTACACTTTCAACCCATCGTTCCTTAGCTATATAAAGGCCGTTGGCATATCCGTGCCGGAATGGACTAAAGGAGTTCCTTACTTTCTTTTCTCTCCTTCTTTTCTCAAATTTGGTCGGGCTGCCCGGCGTTTAACGGGTGGGTTGCGGTCCCAACAACCGAAATGTTTCTGCTGCATACCATTATTTGCGGCTTTTCCTATCTATAAGCGAGTGCTACTCATCTTAAGTATGTGCGCCTACAAAGATTATTCATTTTCCTCCTAGGCCAAGCGGTTATGGGGCACTCCGGCATTTAACCGTTTGGGGGAAACACTCGTGCACGAGTTATTATCATATTAATCTTAAGTACATCCCATTCAACCATGCAACGCCCTTATTATTCAAACAACCAAGCATAGTCTTGAGTCCGAGACTCAGACTTTATCATCTCACGTTTCTTCCGTTAACTTTCTATGTTCTTACGTTTCGTACTTCGTTTCAATGTTCAATGGCATTATACCTCAACTCAATGTTCCTCAACCAAATGACCTGAAGGTCTCGAACACCTTTCGAGGTATTATGTCATATCCGACAGTTCTGCCACATTCATGCCACAACTGTATTCTCTCACAACGAAGTCATCTTTTATGATCTCGTGCACGAAGGCACGTTTCGACCGTACTCCGATGTTCTATAACATAGTGTTCAATGTTCGGGGCTTGCACGCTAGGGCGCTCACCTATTGTCTTTAAATGTTATAGCCTTTCTAACTCGTGCGCGAAGGCACGGTATAGTTTGTGCACTAAGGCACTCACCGAGTACAGTTATCCCATGTTCTTGCGGCTTGCGTACCTTTGCGCTCGCCTTTGCGATATCCAATGTTCCATAGCGACTCGTGCATATGATGTACGTTTTATTTCAATTATTCTAACTTAGTGTCTGACTCACACTACGATTTATCTTCGATCGGACCACACCCGTGGCATCGATAGGTTAACTTTTAGCATACGATGATACATTTGACTTATCGCATGAAGGAGTAAAAGGAAGAGTCAATCCTCCCACCTTGATTCGATACGCCTTGTCATTTCGTCGAGCCGATACGGCTCATTTTTATAACTTTGTTGGACGGCCACTCTCCTGACTTAGCCATTCGAGCACTTCGTGCTCCATTGAATTATACGTCTGATTTGGCTTACCGTGCCCAAGTCCTAGTCCGTCGCAAGGCGGTAATTTGGTTTCGCGGACCCCTTACTAAATATGGCAAAAGATCGATCTCTAATATTTTCGTGTTAACGTATAACCTGCACAAGAAAACAACTAAAATCAATACTTGCATCGATTCGGACTTGCGCCTTGGTCAATTCGATTTCTTAGAATCTTCGAGCTGATTCAACGCACTCATCCTTCGGGACAACGCAACGCTTCGTATCGATTCACTCGATGCATTCTTTCGGGACAAGGAAACTCTTCGTATCGACTCAGTTCGATGCGTTGCTCGGGACAACGTAACTCGCGTATCGATTCGCATCGACACATTTCATTCGGTCAATACGACTCGCTGAGTTAGAGTCTCAGCGTAATTTACCGTACGGAGCTGGACATTACAGAATATACCACTCAAAACAAGATTCGTCCTCGAACCAAAACCAACACTCCGACTAAGTGTTTTATAGATCGTTTCACGATCTCGTCCCACCAATGTTGTTCAGTTTCACATTATCTCGCAAGCTTTTCATTAACATTTCAAAGTCTTTTCTGCAGCTCGATTTGAATTTGTATACAACTCGATTTGGATCCGTACCTATATTCAAGGCGTCCCGAAGATATATGTATTTCGACCAATTCCACTTGTAGCAAATTGGAACAAAGCTGACAGGTAAATTTTAATCCTATGCTTGCCATCTCGTACTCTCGATCGGACTTGGACTCTAGCATAAGTTCTCACAATTCTATTGCATATGCATATTGATACATACGCGATCCTCCAACAAAAGTTAAGGCACACGATGCGATTTAAAAATTGTATTTCTTATTTTGTAAGTTTCATCGGGACTATCAATTCTACGCGTCGCGTCAAGCCGTCGCACATCCGATCACAACGAGTCTCCGCAACGCCTTGCGTTCGAAGTCGCCACTCAACAAATTCCGAAGTCTGGCTATGCAACTTATCTAGATACGATTTCCTTACCAACATTCGGGACTACGCCCGCTAGGTTACTTACCTAGCACCGTGCTTAACTTCTTCCGACGCAACTTTAAATTGACATTGCACAAAGGCCACAATCTATCCGACACGAAAGTTTTACATCAAGGCGACAGTGCTCAAGGCAACGATCGCCTTGACACGAAGGTCTTTACGATACGCCTTACGTTCGATTCCTATCAAGTAGGAAATTCACTAGCCAAATTCCCAACTTATCCGTCTCGCAATATCGAACATAAGTTCGATTCACGCAAGCTAAATTGCAAGGTGAATTCGAATCTAATGACATGACTCGTAGGTCATTCCCTTATCGTTTCCTCTCGTGCATAGCATATTTCTCACAATCGCCTACTCGCATCACCAAGTTCGTTGGTGAATTTCTCGTTCGATCGTCGACCAACATAACCATTCAAGCATTCATCCGACGAATACTCAAAATCTATCTATATCATTCTCAATCGAAAGTTGTTCCAACAATTCTCGATCGCCTAGACTTATCGTCAACATGTACCATGTTATATTTGTTATCGATGCAATCTCATATACGATATCGCATGGGTCATCTTACGGTCTGCAGCATTCAATTTGATTTGGCGGTCAAGTCTTCTAGGGTCAGCTGTCCCGAAGCTACGCTAGATAATTCTGGATCATCACCGAAGGACAGTTTACTACGAACCATGCTATATCTTATTTTGGAACCAAATCACGTTCCGACGATTCTATACGACTATCCAATTTCGGACAAAACCATTTATATCGACGCAACTGATGCGCAACTATCCTCCGAGCAAAGTCATGCACACCTTCGATAATTTTGCAATCTACGAAACATCTACTTATATCGAGTTCGAGTCTATCTTATTTCGGTCGACACACGAGATACTATACGCATTGAGCAATCGTCGATGACTTATAGTCTCGTCTTGATCAATCACAAAGTTCATGATCAACCAGTTCGTTCCTTCTCGTATTGTTACTTACAAAATTTTGACAGCACAAGGCGCACTCCATTTTGTATTCTCACATCGTGCTTACGTTTCCTTGCGTATCGATCTCGGTACGTCGTATCAATTTCGATAGCGTAAGGGTCAACTTTGATTCTGTTTCAATGTCGACAACTTGCATTACACACGTCCAAGTTCTCCACAACTTTTTCTGTACGTCTCGAATCGTTTCTCGATTCGTTGCATTCTATTATACTTCGATCGCGTAACCGATTTACCGATTATCCAACATCGAACGCTCAAGTTATACGATCACGCCCTCAAAGTTTTGCGTGTTTAGTTCATACTCAAATGAGTTTTGTCGCAACATAACCAATCTATCTTCGTAGGCATGATTACCCGTGTCAACCAACTCTTTACCGAAGTCGTACATCATGCGATCTGATTATAATTTGCCTCACCTAACATTTCTATCGAGATCGTAAGTCGTGCGATTCGATTCGCCTCGCCCAACATTTCTATCGAGATTGCAAGTCGTGCGACTCATTCGTAAGCTCGAGTTTTTATTTCCCGTCGGTTCGATTATTGCTTTAAGGCATAATCGTTCCGCTAGTCTCGGTCGTCTGACCGACTTATAAATTTCGTCCAACATATTATTCATTGATACGAGTCTCGCCTTATCGTCCCAACCGATTTTAGATGAACACTTGCATCAACATACCGTCATACAAATTTCTAATCGAGTTTCGGTTCTCTCCCGTCCGTTACGGACAATCCTTCCGCAATTCTCACAACACGTCGACGCAATTCATCGCACAAGTGGTATACCATATACCACGCGAAATCGAGTCATTCATCGCCTACGAGATATGGCATATACCACTCGGAAATCAAGTCATTTTTCTTACATTCTACTCACTATGAGCCAACGATCTCTTCCAACTCACGATTTCCGCAGTGACCGTGCTTGATCACAACCGTAACTTTGATTAAATCACATCCGACACAACTCGATCAATGTTTGTTTGCCAACATAAGTTTGGTGTGCAACCGAACGATTCGTTCTATCGATTTATGATTTTAATTCTTTCCGTTGCATCTCGTGCAACAATTTATTTCCAATCTCCTTTGCACTCCGTGCAACGATTAATTTGATATGCATTGCACCATGTGTAATAATTTTACTTCCAACACCCGTTACACATCGTGCAACGATTTATTCCAGACTTTCAAAGTCAATGCCCAAATCTGTTCAACACATTCGGTATTGGCTTATCACTTTTATTTTAACGCATATTCACAATTAACTCGTTGCACTTCGTGCATCATTTTATTTCTCATTCAACATGTTACATTGTAACAACATCTCAAATCGTATTTCACAATTTGTTGCACTTGCAGGAACTAACATTTTTTTTGGCTCGTTACATCGTCCTCGCAGGGGTCGTGATACCGCACGAGCCTGGAGTTGCGCTCGTGCAAGGCAAGATGACAAGTTCTCAAATGGTTATCTTTTGATTCGATATTAACAACGAAAGGAAAACAGAGTATACGAAACAATTCTCTTTATTGATATCCGAAACTGAGATTACAAAGGCTTTCAATAGCCTAACAATATATGCCAGATTGGCTACAACACTCAGGTTCTCTCTTGCCCACAAAGGATTGCACCATTCCATACATCATGCCTTCTATATCTCGGCCGTATCAATCCTGTTGCATAGTTCGAGCGTCAATGCGATCGGACGCTTCAATACGCTTCGGCATTCCAAGCCTCAACGCGTTCAAGCAACGCTTCGCTGCGAGCCATCCATTCCCTGCACCTTACATGAAGCTGGTGGAGGATTATTACGTTCGCCCTCGCATATACTGATGCAAAGATCTTCTTTCCAAACCGACATTGTAGTATTTATATTGAATCATGCAACTTAGCTTATGATCTTGCTATGTTCTCCTTAAGGTTAATTTCATGGCATATTCGAAAGTGTAAAGCATGTTAGCATGGCATGCATGTTATTCGAATTGAAATAGGCAAGCAGGCAAGCAATCTCGTATTTGTTTCGTGGCGTAACTTCTTACCAAGTCGACGCACTCGCCTTTGCACCGATGCAAGGTGAATGCGCCCCATTCCTTCTCTGTCATGTTATAAGTACATCTCTAAGCAGGATCTATGTGTGCGGGACACATATGTGCCTACACTTTCAACCCATCGTTCCTTAGCTATATGAAGGCCGTTGGCGTATCCGTGCCGGAATGGACTAAAGGAGTTCTTTACTTTCTTTTCTCTCTTTCTTTTCTCAAATTTGGTCGGGCTGCCTGGCGTTTAACGGCTGGGTTGTGGTCCCAACAACCGAAATATTCCCGCTGCATACCATTATTTGTGGCTATTCCCATCTATAAGCGAGTGCTACTCGTCTTAAGGATGTGCGCCTACAAAGATTATTCATTTCCATCCAAGGCCAAGCGGTTCCGGGGTGCTCCGACATTTAACCGTTTGGGGGAAACACTCGTGCACGAGTTATTATCACATTAATCTCAAGTCCATCCCATTCGACCATACAACGCCCTTATTATTCAAACAACCAAGCATAGTCTTGAGTCCGAGACTCGGACTTTATCATCTCGCGTTTCTTCCGTTAACTTTCTATGTTCTTACGTTTTGTACTTCGTTTCAATGTTCAATGGCATTATGCCTCAACTCAATGTTCCTCAACCGAACGACCTGAAGGTCTCGAACACCTTTCGAGGCATTATGTCATATCCGACAGTTCCGCCACATTCATGCCACAACTGTATTCTCTTGCAACGAAGCTATCATTTATGATCTCGTGCACGAAGGCACGTTTCGACCGTATTTCGATGTTCTATAACTTAGTGTTCAATGTTCGGGGCTTGCGCGCTAGGGCGCTCGCCTATTGTCTTTAAATGTTCTAGCCTTTCTAACTCGTGCGTGAAGGCACGGTATGGTTCGTACACTAAGGCACTCGTCGAGTACAGTTATCCCATGTTCTTGCGGCTTGCGCACCGAGGCGCTCGCCTTTGCGATATCCAATGTTCCATAGCGACTCGTACATATGATGCACGTTTCATTTCAATTGTTCTAACTTAGTGTTCGACTCATACTACGATTTATCTTCGATCGGACCACATCCCTGGCATCGATAGGTTAACTTTTAGCATACAATGATACATTTGACTTATCGCATGAAGGAGTAAAAGGAAGATTCAATCCTCCCACCTTGAGTCGTTACGCCTTGTCGTTTTGCCGAGCCGATGCGGCTCATTTTCATAACTTTGTTGTACGGCCACTCTCCTGACTTAGCCATTCGAGCACTTCGTGCTTCATTGAATTATACGTCCGATTTGGCTTACCGTGCCCAAGTCCCAGTCTGTCGTAAGGCGGTGATTTGGTTTCGCAGACCCCTTACTAAATATGGCAATAGATCGACCTCTAATATTTTTGCATCAACATATAACCTGCACACGAAAACAACTAAAATCAATACTTGTATCGATTCGGACTTGCGCCTTGGTCGATTTGATTTCTTAGAATCTTTGAGCCGATTCAACGCACTCATCTTTTGGGGCAATGCGGTGCTTCGCATCGATTCACTCGATGCATTCTTTTGGGACAAGGAAACTCTTTGCATCGACTCAGTTCGATGCGTTGCTCGGGACAATGTAACTCTCGTATCGATTCACATCGATATATTTCATTCGGTCAACGCGACTCGCTGAGTCAACGTCTCAGCGTAATGTACCGTGCGGAGCGGGGCATTACAGTAGGAGAGGTGCATGAAATGTTTCATGTATCTCAGTTGTGTAGGAATGTATCGGACCCAAGCCATGTACTCGATCATTCTGAGCAGGTTATTGGTACCAACCTGTCTTACGAGGAACAACCTATGTCCATTTGGACCGAAGGGAGAAGATACTCAAGAACCGAACAATTTGTCTTGTCCGTGTTGCTTGGGGCCATCAATAGGAGAGTCAACATGGAAATGTGAGGATGATGTCCGATCACGGTATCCACACCTATTTGACTCACAAGGTATATTTCTTTTCGTATACCATGATTGTCTTGATTCCGCATGATTATCACCCTATGGGTAGAGATTGCTTGATATCATAGATTGATAATATAGATTGATTTCTTGATATTGATATTGTAGGATGATAGCTTGCTTGCTAGAATTGCTTGTAGATAGCTTAGTCTAGCCCTGATATTTCTAGCCTGCTTGGATTTGAAATTCCGAGAATGAAATTTTTCTAAGGAGGGTAGAGATGTCACTCTCCGTTCCCGAAATACGTATTTTAATACGTATACTGCTTTTTTATATTTATTTATTATTTGTCATGCATTTATTCTGCATCTAATTCCTGTAATTATCTATTATTTATTTTTTTGTATTTTATTTTCTCCTCTTGCATAGTTCTTGATTCATTTCGGTTGATGTTAAACCAACTTAGTTTGGCTTGGTTTAACATGAAAGGGATGAATGACTTGGATTGAGTGGAGAGGAATGAACGGTGGAGATCCCTTGGACTTGGTATTTATACCATTCTTTCTTTCTCTCTCTCTTTCTCTCTCTTCATTCACTCCCATTCATTTCTCTTCCATCTAAACCCTAGCCATTAGAGAGAGGCAAGTAAATCTTGCACAATATGGAGGAATTCCTCAAAGCTTCAATTTTCTTGTTCGATCCTCTTCCACTTTTTATTCTTAGCATGATTAATGTTGTAGGTATAGCATTTTGATTTTGTTTTCATGTGTTTTAATTACTTTGAAGAAAATAGGTTTTGGGGGAGAAATGGGGTTTTGACCTTCAAAACTTATTGTTCTTTGAAAACAAATGGTTCTATGTTCAAGAGGATTAAATTTTAAGCTAGTTTGCTTTTTTTGTTTCACCTCATTTTAACTTATAGATCAGAAGTTATGATCATTTGAAGTTTTGAAATTCTATGGATTTTTTTTGAGTTCTTGAGCGGCTGTGAAGAACAGTAGCCGCGCCATTCATTGCTCGCTCCATTTACTGACGTACCATTTGTTGCCTCACCATTTGTTGCTCGCATATTTTGTTGCACGTATAATTTGTTGCTCGTAGCATTTGCTGCTAGAACCATTCATTGCTGCCACACCATTCGCTGTCGCACCATTTGCTGCCCTACCATTTGCCGCCGCACCATTTGTTGCTCGTACCATTTATTGCCAGCACCATTTGCTACCGTACCATTTGTTGCTCATACCATTTGTTGCTCGCACCATTTGCTGCTCGCACCATTTATTGCTCGCACCGTTTGTTGCTCGCACTAGTCATTGCTCATGTCATTTGTTGTCGCATCTTTTGTTACTCGCACCATTCATTGCTCGTGCCATTTGCTGCCGTACTGTGAGCCCCCTGAATTTTAGGGATTTTTTTAAATTTTCTAAATGAATTATTTTTGATAATTCATTTTTATTTAATTATTTTTTATCATTAAATGCTCTTTCCCATGACTTTGATTTCTGGAGCGACAGATATGTCAATCTCTGGAAACTTTTTTTTTACAAGTTTGTAGTAGACTAGATTATCTTTATTTTGATATATCATGTCCCACTCAAACTTGTTCTCTTGTGCTCTTTTGCATCGTGCAACTTTCGGGTTAATTTAGGCCAATTGATCATCTACCGTAAAACCTGATCCAACTTCCAATCTAGTTCCAGGGCCCGACATCGGCCCAATCTAATCGACCAAATATATGGTTCAGATCTATTTTGAGTCTGCTATGCACGTGCCACTTGCGTGCCATCCAATCGATCTCCCGCATGCTCCTATTTCACCTATGAGACTTAAATTTGTAATTATGACTAAACCTAGCCCAAACTTGACCCAACACCCAACCCAATTCTATATAGGCCCCACACATGACTACCCAAACACTCCACACAAAATTTTCTCTCTACTTGTGTAGATATTTTATTATCTCTCTCCCTCTTTAATAAATATCTCTTTCTCTCTCTTTCTAATATATATATATATATATATATATATATATATATATATATATATATATATTTTTTTTTTTTTTTCTCTTTCTCTCTCTTTCTAATATATATATATATATATATATATATATATATATATATATATATATTTTTTTTTTTTTTTTTCTTATATATATATATACATCACTCTCTCTCTCTCCTTCATACCACTCACACACACAAACACCCCCATCACCCTCATAGCACACCCTCTCCCCCCATTTTCAGCCGACCGCCTCCTCACCCCTTCGCTCTCATTTTTTTACTCTTTCTTTCTCTCTCTTTCTTTAATACATCTCTCTCTCTCTCTCTCTCTTTCTTTAACATATAACTCTCTCTCTCTTTCACTCCACCTACACTCAAACTCAAACCCACATCAGCACACCCCCTCTCCCATCACAGCCGACACCCTCTATCTCCTCTCCTTCTTCATTTTCCTCCTCCATACTTCTTCTTCTTCCTCCTCATAACCATCATCACCAATACCACCATCCCCACCATTAACAACACACCACCTTCATCACCATCACCATCACCATCATCAACTTCGTTTTCTCTTCCTCCCGACGCCGTCGTCGTGCCTCCGCCAGGCCCCACGCTACCACACGAGCAGCAACAGCAGCAGCTACAGTAGCTGTAGCAGCGGCTGTACTAGCCTCGTGGCAGCGGCGGCGACCGCCGTCGTGCACAACCACCACCACCGTCGACCACCCTCCAGCCGCGCGCGAGCCAGTGAGACCCCCCCAGGTGGTCGTTGACCTCCCCGACGAGCCACGTAGGTGATTCATTCGTTTCGTACGGAATTCCATCGTGACGCGCGCGATTTCAAATTCAGAATACACGTCTCGGGATAGCAAATTTGTGCATATTTTTTGAGAAATCCGACCGTTGGATCGTCGATCCATTTTCTGTCTCCATCTCCGTATATACCCCTTCACCTCTGTCAAATTGCAGCCGTTAATTCCGTTATTTGCTACGTCAAAATCGGCCACCACGTTGACCCTTTAAATTGTGTATATTTTGGATAGTTTTGTGGAGCCAACTTCGTCGACTCGTATCTCCGCCATCGCAGTTCTGTTTAGTGTGCCACAAGTTTCTATGCACATCTGGTATAACCATCTTCCTGTCCCTTAAGTTTCGTTTCATTGTGAGCTAGTTTGATTTATTGAATTTGACGCCAAAGTTGGCCGTCCGAATTTGTAATTTCCAACTTGTAAAATTCTAATTTTGAACCCGGGACACCGGATTCAAATTCTGACATCACCAGTAAACTCGTGATATCATTTTAGCACAAATTAATATAAAGTTTGCTTGATTTGGAGGACGTGGGCCTCGACACGCATTCGGAGCAAGACGGGCCCACAGTTCGAGTCAACGGGCCATTTTGAGATCGGCTCATCGGAATCTAATTCTCAAAATACCGTTGAGTTCATATCGACATTCTGGACTCGTTGACATATAATTTGCTAGATTTAGTGGACTTTGGTTCCGGCATACATTTTTGTGCAAACCAGAATTTTAAAGTCCTAGTCAATAGACCATTTTGAGATCGGCTCATCGAAATTCATTTTTGGATATATCGTTGAGTTCGTATCGTCATTCTGGACTCGTTGACATATACTTTGTTAGATTTAGTGAACATTGGCTCCTGTACGCATTTTCGTGCAAATTGGATTCCAATATCCGGGTTAACGGACCAACTTGAGATCGGGCCATCAGAATCCAATTTCGGATATACCGTTGAGTTCGTATCGTCATTCTGTATTTGTGGACATATATTTTGCTAGGTTTTGAGAACTTCTATCCTGGCATGTTTTTTGGTGCAAAGTGGGTCCGACACGGATACCGTTTTAATTCGAAATTACCTTTTTGCTCCTGTGTCCAAAGTAGACTTATGGTTAGGCTATTTTAGTTATTTTGACCATTCTGGACACGTTAGTGATATTTATTTCATCATTCGACAACATCTGTAGACTTTCTCCCTTATCTATCACCATTTGTTATAATCCTTCTCCTTTTGGTTCGTATTTTGAGATCCGTGCATCGAAATTGAGATCCATCGATTCCAGTGATTTCACATCACTGAAATTGACCAGTTGACCATGTGAATGATTATAGGGACTAGCTTTGACCTAGTTTAACCTAGAGTGGACTAGAAGTTGACCAGTTGACCAAAGTCAACTGTAAGTCAACCATTGACCCAGTTTGACTTAGTTTGACTGAGTTTGACCTAGAATAGGCCTAGAAGTATAGAATTAATGTATCTATATATATTGTTTACTCTAGAACACTAAGCAACTCTGTAAATCTATATTAGGTCTTTGTGACGTCGGTTCAGGCATAGACCCTCACTTATTGCTCAGGACAGTAGGCGAGTACATTCTCTGATAGTTTTTATTGTCTTGATATCTACTATATCTGATTCAGTTGTAGTGTTTTACATGATTCCCGATACGATGATATACGGACTAGTATATATTGGTTGCCTGTCTTGAGATGTCTTTTCTGGGTTATCGTGGTATACTGGTACATTGTTCGATCTTGTTTTCTGTACTTGTACCGATTATTGAGGGGGATTAGCTACCCTCTTAGAGAATCCCGTGTCATGACGTATTGTGTTTGGATCCATTATACTATTCGAGGATGGGGATTTATTAGAGGTTATGTGATCAATACCTCTCATGTATTTTTGTTACTACTTGCATCATAGCTTTTCCCTCGCCTCACATAGGGTAAAGCCTGACCTGTATTACTATTTGTCTCATAGCTTTTCATTATGGCCGGCCTGATCTTTTTTTTTGTATTTCCTGACTCATAGTCGGTCAAATAGAAGAGCCTGATCTTGACCCAAGAAGATCACATAATGTTCTAATATCTCAATGTATCGTTTATGTTTATATTATACATCATATATTACTGTACTATTCTACATTCCAGTATTTCATACCCTGACATGATATCCAGTTTTACATATCAAGTTTATATTCCAGTCTTGATATTTTATCTTGTATTTTATTAAATTCCCTCTTATAGAATTTGTCAATTTACATGGAACCGCTGTTAGTTTATGTACTCGTTTCCATCCTGACTGGATACGTTGACAATATTTTCAGGAGTTGCTATGCCCGTTTATTAGACTACAGGATGATGCCAGCTGAGGCAGATTTCGATTCTTTCATTGTGAATTATCTTCCAGGAGTTCTAGGTCTGGAGTTATTTTAGTTTTGTTATTGTTTTTTCCTCTATTTTATTTCTTTTCTCATATGATCCTTTGTAGATTCTAGTTGTTCTAGTGATATTGTTATCTTTCTTGTCTTATGTTCCTTAGCTTTTGTGATGTGATATGAGTACCTTTATAGTTATGGATATTTTAGATGTTGTAGTAAGTATCAGGTAATTGACAGCGTTCTACCGCCGATACTGCGGCGTAGGCTGGGCGTGGCCTACGTATTTGTACCCGTATATCCGGGTGCGGGTCGTGACACATTTTTAGTGGTGGCCCATACAGATCAGTCTTTGCTATTAATGCAAAGTCGTGGTAGTATTTGAGCTTATCTATACTACTGCGAGCCTGTCCTAGGATTAAGATTGAGTCATGGAATCTTGTAGGATTTTGGTACTCAGTCACATATTAGAAACTCTTGATAGATTACAGGGATGATCCTGGGAGTCTTATTTCGAAAGTTTTTTTTCAAGTCTACTTCCCACTTGCTTTTATCCGTCCTAATTTTAAAATATCTATCCGTTATCGAACCCTATTCTTGCATTGGGATGTGTTTATGGACCCCGGAGGGAACTAGAATGTATAAGTTGAACTTGTATTTCATATTGGTTGAGAAGAGAATATGATTAGTCAATCTTATATGAAGGTTAAGATTTGTTTTAGATTATATTCCAGGAATCTTGTCCTAGATAGTACCTTTGGGCCATCCCCTGAGAACCTCCCTCTAAACCCTACCTCGAAATCTACTTTCGCTTGTTTCCATTTACTTATTCTTGATTCATTGATAAAAATTTTGAATCTTGATGTTCGTTGTTGAATTTGATTTTGTTTCTAGATAACTTTTTATGAATTGAGTTAAGATATATTCTGATAACATATTTCATGAGTACGATAAGAAGGATAAATGTCTACTTTATTTATGGAATTTAGAATTTATCGTAGTCATACAAGCTAGCATGACGAGGATATGGAGCCTGATTTTGGGTATACTATCATAGTTATGGAATTTAGATTTTCTTGCAGCCATACCGGTTAGCGTGGTAAGGAACCTAGATAACATAATTATAGGGTGTATACCTTAGTTATGGACTCTATTGTTTATTGCAGCTATGCTTACTGGCGTGGCAAAAATTCTGGCAACATGATTTTAGATGGACGTGTATGGTTATCAAATCATATCTTAAATTGATTCACTTCTTTTGACCAAATGAGCAAGAACAATTCCTACCATTATTTTTTGTCTTACCATTATTCCTTTGTCTTAATTAACCTTGTCCTACTTACGTCGATCAACTATCTCGTATCTGCACTTGTCATGTACACTTTGAAAATTTTGAAATTCTCATATCTTTTACATTGAAAACGTCGAGGAAGTATCATAATCATCTATCTCGTAGTAGACGAATTTATTATCAAGTAGTATCTTGGTAGGAATATGAGATGTTGGACATTTAGATAAATTTGGGATGAAATATGACCGAGATTGGAAAAGAAATCAAGAGGCCGGTATTATCAATTGGGAAAAACGATTACACTTGGAGAATTATTTTGAGTATAGATTGTTTTAGGAGGAACGAAGAATGATTTCAAGAATTAGAATGTGCATGAAACAGTAATATTTTATAGTTATATTTTTATAGCTGATGAGGATATTCGAGGACTACTGGATTTGAGAACCTAAATATTTTTAAGTTAGTGATTCTTGAGATGTTTCATTTTGAATTAAGGCAAGGTACTAAATTTAGGAATTCAAGATATATGGAAAGGATATTATGATTGCATGCAATGATGATGCTAAATTAAATAAGTATTGGTAGAGAATGATTGAGAACCAGTGAAAAAAAATTGAGTTATAAGAAAATCTAGAGATTTTGTAAGATTACCAAATTTAAGAAGGGTGATATCTGAAGGTACAATTGAAAGACATGTGGAGGTTGATTTATATAATGAGGAATGAATTTTTAGTTGTAGTGGCATTAATAGGAGGAGTGTAGATTTGGACAATGTCCAAGAATTTTATAAATTCTGATACAAGGATTAAATTAAAATTTAGGACAATATAGAAGAATTTGGACTTTCAAGATGACTAAGTCGAAAGGATTACAAATCAGGTGAAAAAGAAAGAAAAGATTAATCGGGAGTTATAACAAGAATATTCTTCATGAAGGTCATCTTCATGACTGAAAATTTTGGATCTTGGTAATAGTCGAAGCAGAGCGAGATGATTGCCCCGACTTCCTTCTACAAATCCCACATTTTGGTTTTCTGTCATATCAAAAGAAATTTATTTTCTTATCCTTGGATTGTTTCTTAAATTTCAATATCATTAAGAGTTTGATCCCCTCTGATTATGACTAATCGATTTTGGCCGTCTTGTTTGTCGTGCCAAAGAGTCTTGATTGCTGACTAGACTTAAATAACTTCAAATTCAATTGTGACCTGGATTTCCATCCTTGGATGCTCGTGCTCAAGCTTCGATGACCTTGTTCTTCATCTTGCCTAAATCCTATTTTAATCAAGAATTGATCAACTTAGATCGTGTCGAGACTTAAATTTTTAATCGTGATTAGATTTCAATGCTATTACCACTCGTGCTTTAACTTTCGATTTAATTCTTACTAATAATAAGTTCTGTTCCAATTACGTTTAAGCTTCATACTATCTTTGATCATACCAAAATTTCATGTTTGGTCATGCCTAGGCTGCTATCACACTCTTCATCATTTCTTAATAACTATTGACTAAGGTTAGACTGACTGTATCTATGATCATATTGAAGTTCAATTTTGATCATATTTGGATTTTAAACACTCGTGCGTAAACTCTTTTCGACCTTGATTTGATTTTCTGATTATATCTGAATTTTCTTGTGATTAGTCGTGCCCAGATGACCTGGCATGACCAATACGACTTTGAATCCTTTGATCGTGATTTTAATGATCATAACTATACATATTACCTTGCCTCTAAATTGTGCCTAAAAATTTTGACTATCGATCACGACTAACTAGTATGACTACGAAATTAGTCGTGTTAGAATTAAAAATTGATCATGTCTGAATAAATTTATACCGTGCCTAAATGACTTGGGTTTCTTCCTAAATCGTGCTTATAAGACCTTGATTTCGAAATCATAATTTTATCGTCATTCACAACTAAACTTGGATCTTGATCGTGCTTATGCGACCTGGAGTCTGATTTTCCATCAAATCTAACTACCGATCGTTCTATACTCGAATTTTGTTCTCCGTTCGCTTCTCTTAGCATTGATTAAGATAATGACTATACGACTTTGATTTTCATGATCATGATAATCTTAACCCACAAATCGTGCTAAAAATCTTGATCTCTAATCACGACTGTGTCGAAATAGATTTTCTATCGTACGTAAATTTTGAATTCTCTAGTCACTCGTGCTCAGGTTTCATTCTTGATCATGACTAGGTTTAGAATTTTTATCGCTCTATTCTAAATCGTGCCTAAGAGCTTAATCATTCCATAAAATTTTGAACGTGTCTGAGTCTTGCTTTCACTCATGACCAGATGGTTAATCCTTGATCAATGTTCGTGCTAAACATTTGATTATTCCAAACAGTGCCCAATCACGTCGTTTTTATTTATGATCGTGCCTATGTATAACCTTAAATCTTATTTCATCAAGCTGGATCATATTAATCGATGTTTTGGCCTGATTCTGATTTGATTGTAATCGAACGATTCCTAATTTTCCTAGTTGTGGCTTCGTACTGTGTGCCTACAAAGATGTGGCTTTAAATCTGAAATCATGCCATTGTTTTGGTCATGGTTAACTTTTCATCTTGATCGGGCCTGTGCGACTTTGCACTACAAAAAAAGTGGCCTTTTGGGACAACAAAAAAGCGTTCTAAAAAGAGCTTTTACCGTCCTAAATATTATTTGGGACGACAGTTGGGACGGAATCAAACAGTGCTATTAGGGTGGCATGGCAAAAGCTTAAGGGACGGATTTTGCCGTCCTAATTAATTTTAAAGGACATAAAATTGAACTGTCTCAAAAGATTGTGAAACTCTGTGTTTGTGTGATAGTTACTTTTGTCGTCCAAAAAATTAGGTATTTGTAACGGGTATTGACCGTCCTAATAATTTAGGCAAATGTCCCAAAAGATATAGTTTACTTTTAGTACTGAAGGAGATATTCGTCCCAAAAAAGTAGACCACTTGTTATAGATATGTTGTTCCAGTCGTACATACAAAATTTTATATTCAAAAAAAAAAAATACAACAATTGTTCCAGTTCTCTTAGAATTATTCATATTGTGCAGACAAAAGAAGCACTTAGAATGAAAATTATAACAGTGATTCATGCTTTTCCTACTGTGCATACAAGAACACTCAAAAAATGATAAAAAGTACCAGTTATCATATATAAGACACTTAAAGGCCATATCACATTTGTCACAGTGTCTTACAAAATGAAGTCTACAGGCCATATATCACTTACAGGCCATCACATTATTTACATGCCATATCACTTACACAAAGTGTCTTACAAAATAAACATCGTGGCAATATGCCATATCACATTTTGATGTCCTCCCATGATTCACAAAATCAACACTGTTATTTCCATCATTTACAAAACAAACTCCAAAACTTTTCACATCAGTAAGCATTATCCAAAATGATTTTCCACCCATTCAAACATCTAATTCCACCCATTCATTTCAAGGACCTGTAAAACAAAGAGAAAAAATAGAAGGAAAAAACTTAGCAGTAGGAGAAAACCAACATAATAGAAGAAAAAAACCAAGCCAGAAAGGACAATATTCAAAATGATGTTCTAACAAAAGAGAAAACCAAGTAACAGGAGAAGAAAATTAGCAACAGAAGAAAAAAACCATGGAACAGAAGAAAAACCAATAGAAGAAAAAACCAATCAATATTCAAATACCCGAAAAAACGATGACTGTCTCGGTTGTCATATATAAGGCTATATCACTAACATGCCATATCACATTGTCACACAAAGTGTCTTACAAAATGAACACTGTCTACAGGAGAGAAAAAATAACCAAGTAACAGATGAAGAAACTTAGCAGCAGAAGAAGAAACTTAGGAGCAGACGCAAAAAAATAACAGAACAAAAACCAATAAAAGAAAAAAACAAGACAAAAAGAACAGTAGAGTGATAAGTTAAAGAGTTGGCAAATTACCCAAAAATATCTGAAACTGATGTGTTGACTGTTCGAGGAATGAAGAAAGTATTCAAAAACAAGGCTGTAACTTGCTCTTTCAGCTGAACGCTAAGCCATTCTTCATATTATCAAGCTCTTTCTTATGTCGAGCCTCTTGCTCATCACGCTCAGTTTTAAGATCGTTCTTATCTCAAGCTCTTGTTTATGTCGAGTCTCTTGTTCATCACGCTCAGTTTTTAGATAATTATTCACTATCTCAAGCTCTTGCTTATGTCGAGCTTCTTGCACATCATGCACTCTTCTTAACGCCTCAGTCTCTTCTCGTAATTTGTCCACATCTTTTCGCAATTGTTCAATTTTAGCATTCATTTTTTCAGATCCTATCGATGTTGAGGATGTTGTACATTTACCATAGGGTCTTGTACCTACTCCTCGGCCTAAAACTCGACCGTGTCCATCTTGTCCAACCACTTCCTTGTACACCTTATTCAATTGATCTTCGTTATCTCTTTCTTCCACAGGTAGTTCTTCAATTCGCCTTTCTAACATTTTCTATAACATGCAAGGAGACTTGTGTTACTATTCTCTAATTTATAACTGACACTTATTTAATATGCATGATAACATCTATTTATATACCTCTGTACCAGCCGCTTCATCTTCTTCATTATAATTGCCACCTTTTCCTCGAGCGGCCCTCCACATGTTTACAAGGTCGACATGCTTGTTTTTCTTCCTCCTCTGATGTGTTTGGGCATGTTCCAAACATAGTAATAAAAGTTATACCCTATCGACTCGAAAGATATGAGAATTATTTTATTATAAAAAATATTATACAAACCTTTCGCTTTATCTTTGGAAATGATCTTCTTCTAGTTCTAGGGAGGGCACAAAGCTTTCCTCGATTAACTTAGTTTATCTCCGAAACTTTCTAAAAATTAGTTGAACATTATATACTAAATTAAAATCAACGGTTCACCACTAGTATAAATATGGATCAAGTTATTTGTTAGCTAGTCATACCTTTGTGTCACCCAAATTCCAATACGCCACTAGCGTTGGCTATTGACGGGGCTCCACACGGGGTGGTACATTTGCTAGACGCTCTGCATCGATCTCAATTTTTTTTTATAAAAGTCCTTCACACGATGCTTGAAGGCCTTCCATGAAATTCCCATTTTTGTAAAACATATGGCTTTAAAGCCATCAGGGGCATTTGTGTTTTCCTAAGAAAAACAATAGTGAAAGCATGGTATCAGCGATCTGTAAAATAAAATAAAATTGACTATTACAACTATATGAAAAAATGGTATCAATAATGCTTAAATCCGTCAATGATCCATCCAAAGAAGAATTATAAGCATGGATATACACAACTTTCTTGATGCTATATATAGTTTGTATGAGAGAGGGAGACAAAGGGACTAAGTGTTACCTTCACCGATGACCAGATCATTTCGAGAGTATCCTTATCTGCATTGCGCCAAGATAGCATTGTTATGGGAACAGTTCGCCATTTCGTGCAAGATTACCAAGATGAGACATCAAATGGTGTCCATATTCTCCAACTGGTTGACAATCTTCATCCCACTCTATTATTATTTTTACTCCGTTATCCCAATCTTTCCATGGCTTGGCGAGCCCTCTACCATGCCTACTGGAACAACCACTCTCCAAAGTACCTTATAAGAAACAAAAGAAAAATACTCATATTAATATAAATAACAAGAGGGAACAGTTAGTATGAGTACAAATAATATATCTCAGAAACTGCTAATAATATAAGCCTCGCAGAAGACAACAATCAGTAAAGGAGGAGGTTATGTATCCTACTACATATAGAATATATATAATTTGCAGCAATTCGCTCAGGTATATATAATTTGCAGCAATTCACCCAGGTATAATTTGCAGCAATTCACCCACTACATATAGAATATATATAATTTGCCGAAACATAATGTCGTGAAGCAGCGATGTAGCAATCATAGACTTGAAAATTAAAATAGGTGGGCAACTATAGAGAATAATAAGTAATGCATCCAAAGTTACTCAAAGATACAGTTTATATGTATCTTATGAACTACATAAATAATACTCAAATGTATCTAAAAAGGGCTACAATAGAATTCTCTAATTTTCTCAAATGTATTAGTACAATCCTCGTTATCCGAATCACATTCCTAAGATGTCGACGAGCAAAGCACTGGACAACAACTCCAATGGCACAAAAGCTACAAGTAACAAAATAAATGATATGAGAGACATGCATACAACCAGACTAAGAGACATAGCATCATCGGGGTCGATAGATCTATCTATGGCCGAAAAATAAGCTATCGAATAAAGTCCGTAATGAAACTAGGTACTTCCCTAATAATGCATCTATGTTATCAAACTAAGTAATTACCCTATGTTCATTTAACTCATACAGCAAACCATGGACATCCAAAACTATCGAGATAAGAATGAACTAGTGATCATCGGTTCAATCACGAGGCATAATATTCATGTACATGTCTAGCAAGTCGAAAATCCATAAATAAAAGTGCTAGTAATCATTCAAGAAAGTACCACGTCATTCTGACAATCAAGATATATTCCGACAGTCAAGATACGCTAGTGTGCATTAGAACCAATTTATACTAAAAAGACCAGTATACTAGCTCTAGTATATATATTTTTGGACATAAAAATGCCAACATGCAAATGATTTTATTCAAGCAGTTACTAGTGGTCATCCCAAGAAATTACCTTCCATCCAACAATCACTTCCTGACCAACACCAATCAGTACAAGCATGAGAACATGATTTGAAATGAAAATGAGCTACTACACCATGATACAGAATATTGGGGAAAATAACTGTTACAAGAGATCACTTGCAGTAGTGGGTGAATATGTATAATGAGTTGTAATAGCTAAAATTACCGTGGGAAGTATAAATAAATCAATAGTCTATAAGGGGGCGTTTGGTACGCGGTATTTTTTTTATTCCCGGGAAAATTTAAGATGGGAATCTATTACCACGTTTGTTTGGCTTATAAAAAATTTATTCTCGGGAATTATAAATACCCGGGTAAATAGTTTACCCACAAAACATGGGAATTCTATCCCTTGAGAATAGGTGGGTATTTTTTTTTTTGCCCGGGAAAAAAAAAATTGTCTAAATTTTTTTTCTTCTTTTTTGATCAATTTTGATTAGTTTTGAACATTTCTTTTCTTTTTTTTGTCGTTTTTATCGTTTTTTTTTTGTCATTTTTTGTCGTTTTTACCATGTTTTTGTCGTTTAAAGCAATTTTTTGTCGTTTTTACCTATTTTTTGTCTTTTTTTGTCATTTTTTTGATTATTTTTTGTCGTTTTTATCGCTTTTTTTGTCATTTTTACCAATTTTTTGTCGTTTTAAGCAAATTTTTGTCGCTTTTACCCATTTTTGCCTTTTTTTTTTTGTCACTTTTTGATTATTTTTTGTCGTTTTTATCGCTTTTTTTTGTCATTTTTTTTGTCGTTTTAACCCATTTTTGTCCTTTTTGTCGCTTTTTTGTCAATTTTGTCGTTTTTAAGCGATTTTTTTGTCGTTTTTGTAGTTTTTTTTGTTGTTTTTACCGATTTTTAGTCGTTTTTTTTCGCTTTTTGGTCATTTTTACTGATTTTATGTCATTTTTATCATTTTTGTCGTTTTTTACTGTTTTTGTTGTTTTTGTCGCTTTTTGGTTATTTTTCGTCGTTTTAACCGATTTTTGTTGTTTTAACCGATTTTGTGTCCTTTTTTGTCGTTTTTATCGATTATTTTTCGTTTTTGTCACTTTTTGGTTATTTTTTGTCGTTTTAACCGATTTTTTGTTATTTTTAACCGATTTTTTATCGTTTTTAACCGATTTTTTGTCGTTTTTGCCGCATTTTGGTTTTTTTTTTGTCGTTTTTACCAATTTTATGTCGTTTTTGTCGTATTTTGGTTATTTTTGTTGTTTTTACTCTTTTTTTTTGTTATTTTTTGTCGTTTATACATTTTTTGTCGCTTTTTGGTCATTTTTGTCGTTTTAACCGATTTTTTGTCGTTTTTTATCGTTTTTGTCGTTTTTTGTTATTTTGTCGTTTTTACCGATTTTTTGTCGTTTTTACCATTTTTTTCGTTTTTACCGATTTTTTTATCCTTTTTACCGGTTTTTTTTTATATTTGTTCATTTTTTTTCGTTATTATTATTTTTTATTTTTTTCCCTGGAATATTTATATTGTCACCAAACACGGGAATGTAATTTTCCCGAGAATTTAATTCCTTGGAATTTGATTCCTGGGAATATAGAATTCCCGGCTATATAGTATTCCGCATACCAAACGCCCCTAAGTATCAAATATACTTTTAATATTAACAATTTGATCATATCTGATTAGCTTAGTGCATGTACAATTATTTTGGGTCAGAATAGTCCAAGACAGTTACAAGTCAATATTACCCAATTCGATTAGTCTTTTTCATAAAATTATGTTAGACATGACAATGAATGAAATTATATTCCTGAAGAAAAGAAGAATTCACATATGTTATATTTCTGAAGAAAAGGAGAAACTATAATAGAAATACACAAGATGTATAATTGTTCTACAACCAAAATGAAAAAATGGAAAAAAAAAAGAGAGAGGAAACTTTGGAAGTTCATCAGAAAATTGAAAAATTGCAAATCTTTGGAGGGTTTTCAAAAACACCAGTAGAACACAAAATCAATATTCAAATACCCAAAAATAGAATTATTTTTGGAAGTTTTTCAAAAAAAAATAGAAGACAAAATAGAATACGAAAAAATCAGTAGAACACAATTGGAAGATTTTCAAATTCTTCCCTAACTTTGAACACGAAAAGAGTTGACCAATTTCTTGAATAAATTCCAATCACGTTATCCAACCAACACTTATCTATATCAACTTTTTAAATTATCTCACCTAACACCAAATAAAAATATACACATTCATAATAAGTCAGGAAAGCATATTCAAATGAACAAGTTATGTTGACACAAAATTTATACATGTATCTTGTCAACAAGAAAACCTAATTAAAAATTGTATTTTTAGGTGAACATTCCTAGCTTGATGTTTCATAGCATATCAAAATAGGTTATTGGGTATTAGCAGATTATACGTGTTCATCAAAATAGTGTTGCAGTTTTGGTTCTCACATTTAGTTATAATTTGTATATTGCATTAAGATACGCCAAATATCTGCATAATTCACATTTAGATACGCTAATACATCGAGCTAATGGTTGGGTATGCCTCTTGATTGTATATTTTAATAGATAAGGGAGTACATGATTTTACTAGCAGCATGATTATAATTGACTTTTACAGTACAAGTTAGAAGCATGATTGTATATTTCAAGAGCTATAGTTTACTGTTGGATGAGAAGGATGATTAGAATTGAATTTACAGTACATGATTTTACTAGAACCATATAACTTATTCCAGCCTCCAGTAACTGTAGTTCTTTTACGTTGTACAAAAATTATAAAAGTTGACTACAAATTATTATATATTTGGTCTAACAGTCTTTACAGTAATTATGAACGTGATCATACCAAAATTATATTACGACCTGACTTGGCCCTAACCTGACTGGAACCAATCCAAATTACACGAAAACATCATCCAGCCCATATGTTATATTCCTGGAAAAAAAGAGAAACTTGAAAAACAATACACAAGATTTATAGTTGTTCTACAAACAAAATGAGAAATTGGAGAAAAAAGGTATCTTTGGAAGTTTATCAACCAAAATGGAAAAATGGAAAATCTTTAAAGTGATTCAAAAATATCAGTAGAACATGAAATTAGTATTCAAATACCCTAAAAATTGACAAAGAAATATTGGAAGTTTTTAAAAAAATTCAGCAGAACAAGAAATAGCGCATACAAAAAAATTGTTAGAACACACAACTTTGAAAGATCTTCAAATTATACCCTAACATTGAACACAAAATTAGTTGAGGAAGTGTTGTGTTTGGGAAGACCATGTCTGCATGTCGAGGAAGTATCCTGTTGGACATGCAGACATCGCCCAAAAATCACAATTTTCACACCGTGTAACAAAAAAAATGCATTTTTAGTGTATATATGAACATAACTTGTTAAAAAGACAATTTTACCAACTTTATCAGATCTAAACAAACAAAACACTCGTCATTCTTCAAAATCAACATCCACAATCTCATAATAATACAATAATTTAACATATATCACGCAAATAAAAAAATCTAACAAAAACAACATGGATCCAACGACTTTTGAACGAATCCCAAAATAACATCCTTCGATTCCAAACCATCGATGAACCAAAAAGATATATAAACTACTAAAATTAGTAAAACATAGTGCTAATCAAGTATATGATGAAATTAGTAAAATTTAGCTCTAATCAGAAGGAATAGGTTATGAAAGTACCGATCAACCCCCTTTTGAGAGAGAGCCGCCGAACAAACCCTAGAGAGCCGTCGTCAAACCCTTTCGAGAGAGAGAGAAATCATTTCGAGAGAAAGAGAGAGAGAGGGAGAGAGAATGAAAGTGGCGACTTAATGAAGAGAGAGAGAGAGAGAGTGAATGGATTGTTTTAACTTAACCTAATAATTGAACGGTTGAGATCAAACAAATGAACGGTTCAGATCTATTTTATAAGCTATTACTAAAAAATTAGTAAAAAATAATGGGACATCACCTTTGCCCGCCAATGTTTTTATTTCCGCCAATAGTTTTTGGGACAGACAAAAAGTTTTTTTAGACGGAACAAACTTCCAGTTTAAAATAAGTTATATTATTAGGTTCCATATACAAATCCGTCAATAATATTATTCTCTTTTATTACTAACTACTAAATCGTCTCAAATTTTAATCTTTTAGGACCTTTAAAATAGTGTTTCAAATAGTTTCGTCCCAACAGGCCACTTTTTTTGTAGTGTTGAGGTTGATTTTCATTAAAACTAAGCACTACAGATCATCCTGTACTCGAACTTCATTTATATTTTTGATTCTACTAGTCGTCACTAAGATCATGCCTCAATGACTTAACTTACACCTAAATCCTGCATATATAGTTTTGCTCATATCATGATTCTATCGTGCCAAAATCACTAGTCGTGTCTCAATAATTTTGAATTGATTATCTTGATCGTGCAAAACTCGCCGCTCTTTGAATCGTGCCTAAGATATTGCCTAAACTTTCTATCATATTTTAATCCCACTACCAATCTTTAATTTCTAGGACGAAATTCTTATAAGGTGGGTAGGATGTGAGCCCCCTGAATTTTAAGAATTTTTTTTCAAAATTTTTAAATGAATAATTTTTGATAATTTATTTTTATTTAATTATTTTTTTATCATTAAATGCTTTTTTCCATGACTTTGATTTTTGGAGCGACAGAGATGTCAATCTCTGGAAACTTTCTTCACGAGTTTGTAGTAGACAAAATTATCTTTATTTTGATATATCATGTCCCACTCAAACTTGTTCCCTTGTGCTCTTTTTGCATCGTGCAACTTTCGGATCAATTTAGGCCAATTGATCATCTACCGTAAAACCTGATCCAACTTTCTATCTAATTTCAGGCCCGACATCGGTCCAATCTAATCTACCCAATATATGGTTCTGATCTATTTTGAGTTTGCTATGCACGTACCACTTGCGTGCTACCCAATTGATCTTCCGTATGCTCCTATTTCACCCATGATTATAAGTGACTTAAATTTGTAATTATGACTAAACCTAGCCCAAACTTGACCAAACTTGACCCAACACCCAACCCAATTCTATGTAGGCCCCACTCATGACTACCCAAACACTCCACACAAATTTTTCTCTCTACTTGTGTAGATATTTCATTATCTCTCTCCCTCTTTAACAAATATCTCTTTCTCTCTGTTTCTAATATATATATATATATATATATATATATATATATATATATATATATATATATATATATATATATATATATATATATATATATATATATTTGGAACTTGGTAAATTGTTTCTGGAATCGCTCCCACTGGGATTCGAACTCCTGACCACTCGGGCCGCATGCATCTCTCTTAACCACTAGGCTAGAGGTCATTTACATCTCTAATATATATATATATATATATATATATATATATATATATATATATATATATATATATATATATATGTCACCCTCTCTCTCCTTTATACCACTACATCACCCTCTCTCTCCTTTATACCACTCACACACACAAACACCTCACAACCATCACAGCACACCCTCTCCCCCTATTTTCAACCGACCCCCCCCTCTCTCATTTTTTTTCTATCTATTTCTCTTTCTTTAATACATCTCTCTTTCCCTCTCTCTTTCTTTAACATATAACTCTCTCTTACTCCACCTATACTCAAACTCACCCCCCTATCAGCACACCCCCTCTCCCATCACAGCCGAAACCCTCTCTCTCTCCTCTCATTCTTCATTTTCCTTCTCCATACTTCTTCTTCTTCTTCCTCATAACCATCATCACCAATACCACCATCCCCACCATTAACAACACACCACCTTCATAACCATCACCATAATCAACTTTGTTTCTTCCTCCTCCCGACGTCGTCGCCATGCCCCCGCTAGGCCCCATGCCACTGTACGAGCAGCAGCTGCAGCAGTTGTAGCAGCGGCTGTACTAGCCGCGTAGCAACGACGGCGACCGCCGTCGCGCGCAACCACCGCCGTCGTTGGCTACCCACAGCCGTACGCGAGCCAAGGCGACCCCTCTGGGTGGTCATCGACCTCCTCGACGAGCCACGTAGGCGATTCGTGCATTTTGCACGGGATCCCGTCGTGACGCGCGCGATTTCAAATTCAGAATAAACATCTCTGGTCAGCGGCTTCATGCACAATTTTTGAGCAATTCGGCCGTTGGATCGTCGATTCGTTTCTTCCATCTCCATCTTGGTATATACCCCTTCACCTCTGTCAAATTTTAGCCGTTAATTCCGTCATTTGCTACGTCAAAATCGGCCACCAATTTAACCCTTTAAATTGTGTATATTTTGGACACTTTTCTGGAGCCAACTTCGTCGACTCGTATCTCCGCCATCGCAGCTCCATTTGGCGTGCCACCAGTTCCTATACACAGCTAGTATAACTATCTTTCTACACCTTAAGTTTCGTTTTATTGTGAGTTACTTTGATTGGTTGAATTTGACGCCAAAGTTGGCCGTCCGAATTCGTAATTTCCAACTTGTAAAATTCTAATTTTGAATTCGCGACTCTGGATTCAAATTTTGAAACCACCAGTAGACTCGTGGCATCGTTTTAGCACAAATTCAGATAAAGTTTGCTTGATTTGGAGGACGTGGGCCCCGATATAGTCCGAGTCAACGGGCCATTTCGAGATCGGCTCATCGGTACCATTGAGTTTATATCGTCATTCTGGACTCGTTGACATATACTTTGCTAGATTTAATAGACTTTGGTTCCGGCACGTATTTTCGTGCAAATAGGAATTTTAAAGTCCTGGTCAACGGATCATTTTGAGATCGGCTTATCGGAATCCAATTCTGGATATACCGTTAAGTTTGTATCGTCATTCTAAACTCGTTGGCATATACTTTATTAGATTTAGTGGACATTGGCTTCGACACGTATTTTTGTGCAAATCGGATTCCAATATCCGGGTCAACGGACCAATTTGAGATCGGGCCATCGGAATTCAATTCCGGATATACCTTGAGTTCGTATAGTCATTCTGGATTCGTGGACATATATTTTGTTAGGTTTTGAAGACTTTTATCCTGGCACATTTTTTTAGTTATTTTGACCTGGACACGTTGGTGATGTTTGTTTCATCATCCGACAACATCTGTAGACTTTCTCACTTATCTATCACCATTTGTTATAATTCTTCTCTTTTTAGTTCGTATTTCGAGATCCGTGCATCAAGATTGAGATACGTCTATTCCGATGATTTTACATCAATAAAATTGACCAGTTGACCATGTAGATGATTATAGGAACTAGCTTTGACCTAGTTTAACCAAGAGTGGACTAGGAGTTGACCAAAGTCAACTGTAAGTCAACCTTTGACCCAGTTTGACTTAGCTTGACTGAGTTTGACCTAGAATAGGCCTAGAAGCATATAATTAATGTATATATATATATATATATATATATATATATATATATATATATATATATATATATATATATATATATATTGTTTACTCTAGAACACTAAGTAACTCTGTAAATCCATATTAGGTCTCTCTAACGTCAGTTCAGGCATAGACCCTCACTTATTGCTCAGGACAGCAGGCGAGTACATTCTCTGATAGTTTTTATTGTCTTGATATCTACTATATCCGATTTAGTTGTAGTGTTTTACTTGATTCCCGACACGATGGTACTCAGATTAGTATATATTGGTTGCCTGTCATGAGATGTCATTTCTGGGTTACTGTAGTATACTGGTATATTGTTCGATCTTATTTTTTGTACTTGTATTGACACCGATTCCTGAGAGGAATTAGCTATCCTTTTAGAGAATCTCGTGTCATAACGTCTTGTGTCCGGATCGATTATACTATTCGGGGATGGAGAGTTATTAGAGGTTATGTGATCAATACCCCTCCTGTATTTTTGTTACTATTTGCATCATAGCTTTACCCTCGCCTAACGTAGGGTAAAGCCTGACCTGTGTTACTACTTGCCTCATAGCTTTCCATTGTGGCCGGCCTGATCTTATTTTTTTGTATTTCCTGATGCATAGCCGGTTAAATGGAAGAGCCTGATCTTGACCCAAGCCGATCACATAATGTTCTAATATCTCAAGGCACCGTTTATGTTTACATTATACATCAGATATTACTGTACTATTCTACATTCCAGTATTTCACACCCTGACATGATATCCAGTTTTACATATCCTGTTTATATTTCAGTCTTGATATTTTATCTTGTATTTCATTATAATTGTCTTTTATAGAATTTGTTAATTCACATGGAACGGTTGTCTGTTTATGTACTCGTTTCCATCTTGACTAGATACGTTGACAATATTTTTAGGAGTTGTTATGCCCCTTTATTGGACTACAAGATGATGCTAGCTGAGGCAGATCTTGATATTCTTTTACCGTGAGTTGTCTCCCAGGATTTCTAGGTCTGGTAGTTATTTTAGTTTTGTTATGGTTTTTTCCTCCACTTCATTTCTTGTCTCATATGATCCTTTGTAGATTCTAGTTGTTTTAGTGATGTTGTTATCTTTCTTGTCTTATCTTTCTTAGCTTTTGTGATGTGATATGAGTACCTTTATAGTTATAGATCTTTTAGATATTGTAGTTAATATTGGGTACTTGACAGTGCTCTACCGTCGATACTGCAGCGTAGCCTGGGCGTGGCCGACGTATTCGTACCCGTATATCTGGGTGCGGGTCGTGACACGTACCATTTGTTGCTCGCACCATTTGCTATCGCAACATTTGTTGCTTACACCATTTGCTGCTGTACCATTTGTTGCTCGCACCATTCGTTGCTTGTACCATTTGTTGCTAGCACCATTTGATGTCGCACCATGCGTTGCTCGTACCATTTGTTGCTTGCACCATTTGCTGTCGTACCATTTGTTGCTTGCACCATTTTTTGCTCATATTATTTGTTACTCGTGCCAATTGTTGCTCGTACCATTAATTGCTTGTGTTATTTACTGCCGTACCATTTATTTTTTGCACCATTTGTTGCTCGTACCATTCACAACTCGTGCCATTTGCTATTGCACCATTTGTTGCCGTACTATTTGTTGTTCATACCATTTGTTGCTCGTACCATTTGTTGCTCGCACCATTCATTTCTCGGACTATTTGCTGCCGTACCATTTGCTGCCACACTATTTGCTGCTCGCACCATTTGCTTCTCGCACCATTCTCTACTCATACCATTCATTTCTCGTACTATTTGCTGTCGAACCATTTGCTGTTGCACCATTTGTTGCACAATTTGCTGTTCGCATAATTCATTGCCCGTACTATTTGCTGCCGTACCATTTGTTGCTCGTACAGTTTACTGTCGCACCATTCATTGCTCGTACCATTCATAACTCGTGCTAGTTGTCCTGATTTTCTGATTTGGCGCCTATTGATGTTTAGATTGTGACTCTCGTTCCTTGGATGACTTGTAAACCTCCTAGTCATTATACTTGATCCTTGAGAGCTATAGACTCGACCCAACTGAATACTAGACTGACTTTTATGCCTTGTCACAAATTCACAAAGATTGCTATATTGGTTGAACATTAATCATGCGTTCCTATATTTGGAACTAAGAGACTGGCTAGTCGTCTTTATTGAATTGAATGAGACACGTTTCATTGTATATAGTGAGATGTTGCGACTGACTAGCCGATCCCGATCATTGACATATGTACTCGTGCTGATATTTCCAATTATATAACTACTTTCAATTTCACGTAATATTCTCTTACTACAGAAACAATACGTGTATCTTACAGTCAAGGCATGATTATCCCGTGGCTAGGTTTGTTTGCTGCATTACGCTATATAAAACCTACAACCTAATTGCACTGATATCATTATAGAGTTATGCATATTGTACCCCGTACGGATGTAATCATTCAAAATGATCATGACCTACGGCATGTGATTTTATTTAACGTAGGGACAACTAAGTAACATACAATAACTACTGCATGGAGAGGAATGAATTCCCAAGTTCTTACATGACAGTCATCTTCGGGACAAATAGTGCCCTGACATGTCGACTGGTCCCCACGGATACTAAAAATCTGCTACATGGACAGGCTGTCATATCTGTTTACTTTTCTGCAATATTGTAGACGGGCGTCCTGCTAGGACCGTGTAATTCGTGGTTGTTGTAATTGATTATGGATAGACTCGCCTTGCTTGTACATGGTAAGAACTAAGGAATTCAATAATGCATCTTTCCAAGATAACTTGGAACTTACAATTAGCAAGCCGTAGTAGTTGTATTGTCGCTTTAAATTAGATTTGTATGTGCATTGTATCCTATTCTGTTAATTACTAAGGTAAACAAAATGTTATGACATGACGGGTCGACTTATGTCCTTGTTTGGTTGGGGAGTTGGTTCAAAGTGTCACGATGTCACGTGAACCCCAGTAGCAAAAATAAAAACTAATATTTATTATGCTTTATTTACATCTCACTGGCTTTATTCCTGTATTTTGTGCTTCCTTGTGGTACTTGCTATTTGGGGTCTAACATCACTGGGTTGCATGACTAGATTTAGAGCCAGTTCCTGAGGATCTAGCTTACTTCCACCCCCAAGATGGTCAGTATTAGAAGAATGGACGCTGGAGGATACGAGTGGTTTCCTTACTTCCCTCCTCGTTTATTGCTTGTTTTACTTTTGCCATTTGGCACCCACCTGTTAGTCGGACTGTCTTGCACTTGGTTTTATATAATTCTAACTAAATCAGACTGTAGCTGATAACGATTGTGTATACCTTGCTATATCATCTGGCTATATTTTGCAAAGCCAGATCTCTATAACATTTTGACTGAGCATATGAGACGTCTTACTGCTTTATCTTATATGTTCTATATTACTGCTTTTTTGCTTGAATAATTGAGATAATAGATGTTGAGTAATCCTAGTGAGACTTGTATGTAGTATGCACTCCCTTGTCTAGTAGACAACATTGATCATATTATACGCTATTCAACTACCCATAATACGTAGCTGGCTGAGTCATTCTTCCGCTCTTCGGTATTCTGGATCTGGGGCGTGACAGAAATTGGATGATTTGGAAGCCAAGGATGGAGGATCTACTCTGATGCAAGGGCTTGCGTGGTCCGTTGGTGGGCGACAACGCAAAGCCAACGGACAGAGCTGCTGAAGATTGGAAACGACTGGATCGGAAGATGACTGGCAATGAGACGTTTCTTATTCGTCAGCTCGTCAACTCGAAGTACACGAAGGGAGCCCAGTGGCACAATATCTGAATGAGGTTCAGGGTATCATCAATCAGCCGTCTGCGATGAAAATGGTGATTGAGCTTCAGGCCTTACTGCTGTTGATTTCCCTTTCGAAAAGCTGGAAGACGTTGGTGGTGTCGGTAAGCAACTCTGTACCTGATGGAGTTGTCACGATGGAGGCAGCCAAAAGTAGCTTGTTAAATAAGGAGATCTAGCATAAGCAAGTACAATCATCGTAGGATTCTGCTCTGTTGGCTTTCTACAGGATGGGAAGATCCAAGTCACAGATGAGGATATGGAAGAGTTCTCAGGATTTTGCGATTGTGGACTGCAAGAAGGGTTGCTATCACTATGGCAAAAATGGGTCATATCAAGAGGAACTGCATGAAGTTAAAAGCTTAGAAGGCCAAAGGTAAGAACGATTAGGAGAATCTTCCAGCATTTGGAGATATCATCCTCGTAGCGATCGACACAGAGGAACCTTATGGCATGTGTCATGATGGCGACTGGATCATGGACACGGAGGCATCGTATCACGCCACTCCACATAGGTGGATCTTCATGTCATACCACAGCGACATGTTTAAACATGTGAAGATGGGCGATAAGAAAATGACTACAGTTATATGTATCGGTGATGTGCACTTGACGACGAAGTTTGGTGAGAATCTTGTCCTAAGGGGTGTGCGACATTTAACGAGTTTATACTACAACTTAGTTTCGGTAGGGAGGCTAGCAGATGATATATGTCGCAGTCTGTTTGAGGACAAAACTTGGATGCTTGCGAAGGGTTTCCAATAGAAGGCTCGAAGATATTTGTGTTATAGAATGTACAGGCTCAAGTCGCCGAGCCGTATATGCAGACCACAGACATCGAATGGAGGCTCGAGGGGTGTTCGACAAGAGGTGGATTGTCGAGAACTTGTTGAGGAGGGGCTTCTAGATGCTTTAAGGGGTACATATATAGGATTTGGTTCGTCGAGACAAAGCGACGGATGGTGATGAGTCAAAGATTGAGGGTCAGACTGTCGGTCCCATGACAGCTGGTCGGTCTCCAAGTGGGGGTTATTCTAACAACATTGAGATTTAATCCTAGAATAAAATCGTAGCCCTAATTCTACTTAACTCCAACTCATTTAAGTGATCTTTCTCTAACAACATCATTTTAGAAGCTAACCTAGACCTTCAATATGTTCAATGCAGCACACTCTCTACATGACAGTTCATGCTTTAATAGCATCTTATTCTAACAACATTGAGATTTAACCCTAGAATAAAATCCTAACCCTATTTCTACTTAACTCCAACTCATTTAAGTGATCTTTCTCTAACAATATCATTTTAGAAGCAAACCTACACCTTCAATATGTTCAATGTAGCACACCCTTATTGTGTAATCTAGTCCCAAGACTATCCATGTTAGGAACATCATGTAACATTCTAAGTATTAGGAGAGACTCATAAAAAATCTCATAGACCATAACAACAAACTTTCACCTATGATGTCGAAGATGATCCAAATTGAGCTTCATAACAAGGTTATATATTAGATCTTGATACATAACACAATCTTGATGTATATCCCCTTATATATAATTTAGTAAACTACCGTTAACAAAATGTGACTTTCTAAGAGAATCCTCCACCACACATCCATAATTATATAATACAATTTTGCCATAACTATATTGACAATACTAATATAAACATTGTAACAGATTTATTTGTGGAACTACTCCCACACAAAAAATCTAATTAATTTCTACAGAAATAAAATTCAGGAAATAAAAAAATTAGGGCTAGGTTGAGAAATTTCACAATGAGGAAGGAGAAGAGGACTTTGAGAGGATGAGGAGGGTCGGGATCGTCGTAAATGTCTTCGAGGTCAGGGTCGACTTCGTAGAGGAGTTGGCCGAGCAAAAAGGGGGTCGGGTCGCCGAAGGAGGGGGGTCGGGGTCGTCTTAGGCGACTTCGCCGACGGAGGAGGAGGAGGATGAGTGGGGTTGGCCGGGGATGACACTGGGGCGGGGAGGAGGAGGAGGAGGAGGGGGTCGGGGGTCGGTCGCTTAGGGAGGAGGAGGGGTCGGTCGCCGAAAGGAAGATCGGAGGAGGAGGGGAAGACCGGAGAGGGGGTTGGGTCGCCACCGAGTGGGTTGGGATCACCGAGGGGCCGGGTCGGGTCGGATCGCTAAGGGTTGGGGAAAGTTTTTTTGGTTAAAAAATTGAGAATAGAAAATGGAGGGTTATTGTGAGGGTTTTAGTTATGGCCAGCGACGGAACTAGTCCTCGGTAATCGGTCGGTATGTTATTACCGACGGACTTGTGACAAATATAGCAACGTATGTTTATAACTAATTTTACATAAATGATCGGTCGCTAGTCAGTTGCTAGTCCGTCGCTATATAGCGGCCGAAATGATTCAGTCATTAAGGTCTGTCGTTAATAAACAATATTTTTATAGTACCCCATATAACGACGGTTAGGGGGCGTGGGGGTTAAATGATAAAAAAAAGTCCAACCATTATTAAATTATTGCATGTGGGACCCGTAAAGGGGGACCAGGTTTCGACCAGGTCTTGTGCTCCCGACATGGTTGAGTAGGGTGGGTACGGACTGGGGAGGGTCAAACCAAAGACCAATCCAGGATTTATAGCAGGCCAAATCGGTCCCATAAGTTGACCGTGCTTGGGCCGACCTCAAGTCGGAATTCGCATGGTCCGACCCAATTCACACCTCCAGCTATGATACCTAGTCACCTAGGGGTTACCCAATATTATGGCCACCATTACGTTTAGTTTAGAGCATCTCCAACCCTATTGTCTTGTTTTGTATTGTGATTCCTATGTGGCATGAGACACAAGACAATGTCTTTCCTATGTGGAAAGATGATATTCACACAAGACATTGAGATAAAAAAGTGTTCTCCAATGCAAAAGTATTGAGAAAACAATAAAAAAATATTTTTTACAACTTTCAAGACAACTCCTCCAGTTGTTCATTTTTTTTATAAATATTTTTATTCATATTTAATAATATGGAGACAAAGTCATAGTAAAGTGAATTGTCTAGATCTAGACAACCAACTTCACATTGTCCTTGCCATGTCAACTTTATGATATATTCTATATTTGCATTGGAGAATAATTTTTAAATGAAAGCTTGTCATTCCTATGTTTTTTTTTGAAATCCCACTCACACACACAATTGGAGGGCTCGAACCTTGCCGGCCCCTCCGGGTGTCCGCTCTAATACCACTAGGCTAGAGAGCTCGGACCTTGTCATTCCTATGTGGCAATCAATTTTTCTAAACTCACAATGGTTTAGGAGATGCTCTTAGTCTACTATGGGATCAAATTTTTGCGGTCAATATTTGGTTTTGTCAACTATAGCCATACAAATAGTATGGAAGGGGTTGCATGAGATATTAAATTGTGGCTCACTACGACAACACGAGATATTAATTGCACGGATTCTTAAAGATGTTAGATTACATTTAATCATACAGTAAGATTTACTTAATAATTGGTCATCAGACCACTTTTATTTTTCGTTTTTGTTCAAATATAATATGCTCTATCCAAATAGGTTGGATAGCCTTTCGATCCTGTATATAACCATGCTCCTGTGTGAGTACTAAATTGCTTGTTCCATGTCTTTTATGCGATACATGCACATAAGTATATGAGTGGAAAGAGAAGCTCCTTTTTCCATACATCTGGCTTCTTTGCAGATATGGGTAGGCTTGGCCTTGACAAGGTCTTGGATTGCTTCTCTCTCTCCCTCTCCTCAAGTTCTTGCCTCTGCATGAACTCATTGGAAGATGAAGAGGAAATAGTTGCTGTTGAGAGGGATTCCTTGATTGTCAAGGGAGACCAGATAATGAGAGTGAGGGATCTTCTTGAGCCCAAGGTATCGATACATCTTTTCTGCTTCCTTTTCCTTTTCTCAGTACTATAGCAATGGTACTAATTATGGTTCCTCCATTTCCTTTCAGACAGTAATCTTGAGGGTTTCAATGCACTGCAATGGTTGCGCAAGAAAGGTAGAGAAGCACATCAAGAAGATAGAAGGTATGAGAAGATTACACACACTCTCTCTCTCTCTTTTACAATTTCTTTTTTTTTTTAATCTCAGTCTCATTTATCTTTATGATGTATTGACACTTCAAAATATAGCAGTTTAATGACGAAAAGTTTTCCAGACTAATCTCGACCTAAGGGACGTTTGATATCTGCTCTATTTGTTATTAGAAAAAAAAAAAAATCATATTTTGAGAAATTATGGGAAGAAAGGAAAGAAAGATTTATTTATTTACTTACTTATTGGGAACATCATCATAGTTAGCTTTAGAAAATGTTATGCTCTAGCATCAAGGTTTTTAATATCCTAGATATCTGACAAAATAAGTTTCTACCGGTTCATATTTACTTGTTTTGTTTATTTAGTATGGAAAAAAGAACCATTTTGAGATTGCAAGTCAAAGTAATAGTATTTTGGGATGGATGGAATATATAAAATAGTGGATAAATTTTGACTTTGAGGACATTTCTAATCAAAGTTAGGAATATCACTAGTTTTATAGCCATCACATGCAAATTCTTTGAATTTTACTAATTATAATATGGTTGGTTTTGCACATCCTTAGCAACTTTCCAACTGTTTTATTGCCATCAGACGTAATGACATAACAGTCCAGTCTACTGAGTCTTTAATTGCCTGCAAAATCTATTCTCTGAGCACTCTTATTATCTGTTTTAATTTCTGATTCTTTTATTCAGAATCATGATCTGAAATCAGGCATTCCTTACATGTTTGTTTGGTCTTATGTTACGTTGCTTGGATATGCAAACGACACGACACAGATACAAGGACACACAATTTGATTTTGGCACGTCCTTTGGCATTCCTGAGCTTCTGTATCGTATGTGTTATGTCTGTGTCTGATCACACCCCATGACACATCACTGAACTTCGGAGTGTCCGCTCTCGCAAGCTTTCTCTGGATGCCAACCATTAACATTTGGAAAGGATAAAGTCGATATATTTAAGAATGCAAATGTACGTACGCTTATTTCACTATCCAGTCAAGAGTATCATGCATGACGTGCCATTATTTCCATGTGCCATTGGTACTTAGGGAAGGACTATATATGTACTGAAATTGTTTAATCAACATTCATTAGAGAAGAAGAAAAATATGAACCCCTTGGAAGTTGGAATCCATGTATGAGCTACGTATGCATTTTTAGTTGTGATAGGAGCTCCTAATGTTTTGCTCTCCCACTATCACAACCCTGTGATTATTACGATGGAAAATGATATATGGCCTGCGGACTATGACCGCAGACCACATGTCACGATTTCATTGGCCTCTTCTATTTGTTTGGATCCGTCATCAAAATCTCAGTCAATAGAATACTGACACGTGGTCCACGGTCACAGTCTACGGTCTATGTCGAGCGGACAACATAGCAACGTACTTACTATTATGATATATATATTATTGTTGATCCTCTTCTTTCAAATCATTTGTAGGAGTGACCTCCTTGAAAGTGGACTTGGAGAACAAGAGGGTGGTGGTGGTGGGGGACATTACTCCCTGTGAGATCTTGGAGAGTGTCTCCAAGGTTAAGTTTGCACAGCTGTTGGTGGCCCCCTAATACCATATTCTTCTTCCAACATGAATATATAGTGCATGATGGTAGAGCCACAGCTGGCGTGTTGTTTGAGTTGAGTTCTTTCCAATGGTCTTGCTCTCGTCGTCCCAGCTCGCAAGTGCTAAACGTTTCACATATATATAACGTTATTCTATTCCTAAACGTATTCTAAATATTGAGAATATTTAAAAGGGGGTTGGAAAGGCCTTTACAATATTTTCAAATTTTTAAGTTGGATTATCAAAACTATTCTTAATTTATTACAATTTTTAAAATAAAATTTTCTTATAAATTAAGGATAATTTTGACAATCTACCTAAAAATTCGTAGATATTGTATTTTTTTTGTCAATTACAGTTTCCTTCAAATATTGTTTGACATGTATATTTGTGACCAGGTCCGAAGTTAGATGTCAAGTGGATTTGTTTGGCAATGTTGGGAGACAAGCACTAGTGTGATACATGTGTGAAACCCTTGTCTTTATTTCTTTTATGAAGTTGGAAAAGCCATTTTTCGTTTGAACTCAACATGTTACTTTGTCACTTGGTCTTTGTGTAGTCTTTTCATTGTAGGATTTGTCGAGGACATTGGCCCACTCTAGCACATGGTACCTAGTTTACTGTAGGTCATTATATTTTTACATCATGAGCTGGGCTGGGCTGTAGGACGCTCTCATTGTGGTATATTTTATCGGCTTAGGTCTAGTAGGGGAGGGGAATCCGACACTAGCAGCAGGGTGGCTGGATCTAATAGGAGGCCACGCATGGTTCACCTTCTTGGTTCGGCATGTATTTTCGAAAAAAATTGAGAGTTTGAAAAAAAAAAAAATCTCATTCAAATTGAACTCTCGACCTATAATTTTTTTTTTTTTAATTATTTAACCAACTAACCTAACCTTTAACAATAATTTATAATGACGAAACTCTTATTCCATGGAAATTGCATCAGTTGATTTCTGTTATTTATGAAGACATGGATCCTTCAAGCACATACGAGTTCGCGTTCATCAGGAGATCGGCGAACATGACAGCTCACAATTTAGCAAAATTTGCAATATGCAATAGTATTAACTCTTTCTATGAACATCCTCCTGAACCTATAGTTCAGTATCTTGATGAGGAATGTAATTTCAGATACTCTGTTCTAACTGACTTTAATTCTAATGCATAATATGTTTTCAAAAAAAAAAAAAACAATAATTTATAACCTTTGGAAACAACTATACGCCATTTTTCCGAAAATCCAGGGGAAACTTGCTTTCCATGTAGATCTGCCTCTTTTGACTATTATGTCTAATTGGAGAACATTACCGAAGTTACTGGAAACAATCTCCACTCATATGATTATACGAAAGTGGAGGTAATAGACCAGTTATAACCATCGTCTAGTGATGGATTTATGCTTGGAGTAAGGATAAATAACCATAAGCTCAAAGGGAAAATGACTTCAATCAAATCAAATTTATCATGTAATTCCTTTTTGTTCCTTATATTTCTTTACTTTATATCAAAATTGACGCATTCGAGACTTTAGAAGGGGTGTTATTGAACGCACCATATTTTTATTCTATTTATACTCTTCTTTGTTTATTTATTAATAAATTTTTTAATAAAATAAATATAATGTCGAAACATTCTATCCATAGTAAAAAGGACACTTTCGAAGAAGATGAGCAATGGTGGTTAGAAAATTTGCAAGTGTGTACGTTCGACCAACATATGTCGAACATAAGATGTCATGTTCGATTAGAACATGTTCGACCAGTGTTTGTCGAACTGAAGAAGACATGTTCGATCCGTATTTGTCGAAAGGAATAAGACATGTTCGACAAATATTTGTCGAACGGACCATTGCCCGTTCGACCAGTATTTGTCGTGCTCATCGCAGAATATGGGGTGTGCTCAGCAAGGGTAGAATAGGAATTTTTTTTTTAAAATGGGGTGTGCTAAGTAAGTGTTGGCATGTGTATAGCCGGCCCCAAATATTTATAAGGTACAAAGTCAACAAAAGAGGTAAAATGAATAAAAGTAGGAGTGCATTTAACAACACCGCTTAGAAGTTAGCAGAATGAAGAACGTCGACATAAATATGTAGTTTAAGGTGGATCTCGCTTGATGTGTTTTCCGCATGAATGAGTTCTACATATTACCAGTTTTTGGCAACATTTCAAACGGCCTGAATATCGTCAGAGAAGTTGCCCTCCCCTTCTCAGTCGATCCACATCATATCCAACAGCAGGGGAACCGTTGATTATCGGTCCAAGGGCCGAGCATCCTTGTAATTCGTCACAATTTGGGCCGAACAATATGCTACAATTCTCATGATCTAATTAATACCACATGACAATAATGATGATCCCCTAACTACAATATGATGTTCAACAAAGAGATCAATATAACTGTAATACAAAAAGATTGACAATTGGCACTGACTGTGAATCCAATTGTACAAGCTTTTCTCACCATTTTATTGGACAACATTGGTGGTAAGGTAATGAAGCAACAAGGGACCACACTGATTGAATGTAATGAATGTATTGGGGGACAGGACAGGACAAAGGCAGAGTAGAGACAAATTGCCTCCACCTTTTTTTTTTAAGAAAAAAAATTAGTTATAGATTATTCTTTGACAAACTCTCATACTTCTTCCATGCTATATTCTAGATCATGTTATGTATATCTATAATATTATATTTATCAAAACTGGAAATTGCTAAGAAACCTAATTTCGAAGTTGGTTTGTATGAAAAATCCACCCGCAGGATGGGTTTTATGAAATGCCTAGAATTATATATTTCCACGTTAAATATTCTAAAATTCCCTTTAGATGGTCTGCATTTACAAAATTGTCATCTTTATAATACCATAACTACCCTTCGCACAAACTAAGATTTGGATTGCAATTTTCGTCTTCTTCTTATTCACAAGAGATCTGAATTCCATTGCTCTCATCTTCAGCAGAGATCGCAAACATCATTCGTAGTTCACTGTGCTTTTCTTCAGTCGAACTCCGACCATCGCTCATCATCATCATCATCATCATCATCATCATCGTGGAAAGATTTGAAGTTTTTCGACGATTAGGTCAATTGTGGAGAGAAGATCTTCTTCTTCTTTTCCATAAGAGTTAGCATCATTTTGAAAGAATAATGAAAACCCTTAAATTTTTGTTCCTGACAAATTTTTTTTCCATAAAAAAAATAAAAAAATTAGCCATTATCCGTGTTAAAATCACGGAGAATGACCATTTTTATTCCTGTCAACCGTTCTATATCATTCTCCACGATTTTAAGATGGAGAATGATCATTATCCGTATTAAAATCACGGAGAATGACCATTCTCATTGCTAAAACCACGGAGAATGGCCTTATCCATGTCAAAATGATGGAGAATGGCCATTCTCCGTGTCAAAATGACGGACAATGGTCATTCTCCGTGTTAAAACCACGGAGAATGGCCATTCTTCGTGTTAAAATGACGGAGAATGGCTCCGTGATAAAATGACCGAGAATAGACATTCTCCGTTATTTTAACACGGAGAATGGCCATTCTCCGTGTTAAAATGACGGAGAATGGCCATTATCCTTGTTAAATTGATGGAGAATGACCATTCTTTGTCAATTTTGACACGGAGAATGGCTATTCTTTGTCAATTTAATAAGAAGAATGACCATTCTCCTTGTTAAATTGACGAAGAATAGCCATTTTCCGTCATTTTAACACGGAGAATGGCTATTCTTTGTCAATTTAACAAGGAGAATGGCCATTCTCCGTGGTTTTAGCATGGAGAATGGTCATTCTCCGTGCTAAAACCACGGAGAATGACCATTCTCCTTGTTAAATTGATAGAGAATGGCCATTCTCCATCATTCTAACACGGAGAATGGCTATTCTTTGTCAATTTAACAAGAAGAATGGCCATTCTTCGTGATTTTAGTACGGAGAATGGCCATTCTCCATGATATTACCACGGAGAATGATCATTCTCCTGTATTTTATGTCCAGTTGAAACTTTGAAGGGCCATAACTTTTGACTGGGAGGTCGAAACGAGGCTTGGTTTGTCGTAAAAGGAGCGTATTTTCGAGGAGCCGGAGATTAACTGCTTCATCGTTAGTCGTCCTTTCAAAATTTTAGAATCGCAAAAAAATGATGTTTGGACCTCCGTTTTAACAGTTTTACCGTTTGTCCGTCTTTCCGAAATTTTTCTACGAGTTTTTGAAGTAAGGTTTGAAGATTTTGGAGGAGAAAACCTAGATTAGAAACTGAGCGGCGTAAGGAAGAATATGAAGTATCGAAATATTTTTTTGAAGAGTAAGGTTCGGGGGTGTTTTCAATAAATTAGTAAGGCAAAAAGGTCATTCAGAACCCCCTTTATAAATTTTTTGCTAATTCTAGGCACGCGATAAAATCTTATTTTGTGGTGGATTTTTCATAAAACTTTTGCAATTTTTGGGCATTTCATAAATTTTCCCTATATTAGGGATATATGGATGATATAGATTATTAGATAGCTATATAGTTAAATTATATTTACTTAAGGACAATAACATCATTAATATTCTTTAATTTAAAATTTACTTCTCTTTCTCTTTCTCTTTCTCTATTTTGATAACTATCAGACACTATATCATATTTCTCTATTTTTATAACTACCTTTCTCCATTTTTATAACTATACCATACTAACAACATACGAGAAAGCTTTTGGCACGCGTACGTGCATAGCCAGTGCACACGTGCAGCAGGGAATGTCACCGCCGGTGCCAGAAATCTGCCTCCGAGAACGCCCAAGTTCCCCCTCTCTCCTGCTCCAGCGCACCTTCTCCTCCGCCGGAGCAGACGTCTCAGACCTTCCCCTACTGCTCCGACAACGTCTTCTGGTGGTGCCGTGTCCTCTTTCTCTGGCGACGTCTCCCTACCGCTCTGCCTTTCTCCGACGACGACTTACCCTCCTCCGCTGATGTTTTCGACCGCGCGTGTGCATCGGCTGTGCATGCGCACATGCCAAATAACAATGTTGAACAACATAAGCTTTCTTCTCCCATCCCTCCTTGGAGTGCAGATATCTTTCTTCTTTTTTCACTTTATTTGTAGACAGTAAAAAACTAATTTTATCTAGCAATGGTTGTAGCGTCGACCAAGACAGTTCTCAAGAACACGGTCAGTGAACAAGCTAGTATTCTTAGAGGTTTTTTTTTTCACCAATCGATTTTATAGTATTTTACATTTTTTTGGGAATATTTGCAATATACTTTTGGCCTATGATCCTCCTCCAATTCCATCTGAAAGTAATTCATGCTAAGTCTAGGTCCCCCATCTTGACAAAGTTCGTACTCATTGCCTAAAAATCCTAATCGTATCTATCATCATTTTTACCACATTAAATTTCGTTACAGGTTCATAAATTATTCACTTCCTCTCTTCTTATTCTTTTGTGATTTTTTCCTTCAATTTTTGTGTGTAAAATTTATAGGTACGGAGAGAGCGGAAGTGGAGGAGATGAACTTATATTTTGAGGGATGAGACCCTAGCAAGAATCAAAGGGCTCAGAAAGATAAGAAAAATATTATCTTTAATATACGAATTAAGTTTATTTTCTATCAAAGTTTACCATTTTTTTGTTATAATGTCAATATGTCAAATATTTTTGTGGGTGGTAATGGAACCATTGTGAATATTGAGTCATTGATAAAATATACATCCAACTCAGATTTAAAATGCATGTAAATTGGTATAATATTTTGTCATATTTCTTTTGGAGTATATTCGCCAAGCATAGTGTAAGACCATTGACCACCTCTAGAGGGGGGAGAATAGAGCGTGTGCAAGTGCAGCAGAAATATTCACTAATTAAAAATTTAATAGTTATGAACTATGGCAGGAATAAAGAGATAATAATTTAAATTACAGTAAGAGATAAAAGATCAAACTCAGTGAATATCGCGATATATACTGGTTTTCCTCTGAGAGGACTAATCCAGTCGCGAGTACACTTGCCCGCCATTAATCTACTATTTGCAAGCTGAATGAGAGCTTGATGTCTCTTTACAACACCGTGCTTGGCGACAAGTGCACGACCGACTTTACAACACCGTGCTTGATGACGAGCGTACGACTGACTCTGAAAACTGAGCTATTTTCTGAATCGCAACCTCTTTACAACTCTGTAAACCAAAGACTCTAAATTGAACAAGATGTTACTGGCTTTGGCTAAGAGAAGTATATGTGAAATATGAAAGCTTTAGATCACTGCAAAAAAATTTAGGAATAGATAGAGAGAAGAGTGAATGAGTGATTAAAAATTTAAAAATATTCTCTATTTATAGGTGTTTTTCCTGATCGAACTTGGGCAGAGTTTAGACAAAGTTCAGATGCTAAGATCTTACAAACGAGCGTTGGATGCAGATTTGGAGGCAACTAAATTTCAAATTTAATTTGACCGAACTCGATCAGAACTCGGACCGAACTCGGTTAGAGTTCTACCAGAGTTCTGTCACTTCAGAACTCAATTTGAATAACCAAATTACAGAGGTATTTATCGGCTGTTTGGATATATAGAGTTTTGAGATATATATAGGCTTTTGGAAAGGTGGATTGGAGTTAACCTAAGCTAATATCAGGTCGATTTTACACTTTTATATCCTAGACTCAATAAAGGTAAAAATACAGAAGAAATGTAGAAATGAATCGATGTGGGTTTCAAACCAATTTGCTTTTGGATGATGACATGAATGATAAATAAACTTAGTAACTTTTCAATTTAATAATATTCATTACTTTGGGTTAGCTGTAGGGGCCGAATTTCAGCTAGCGGTAGTCCAAAGACACTTGGCACTGTGTCGCTTAGACTTTACGTCTTTTTGACAGAAGGATCCTTTCGGCTTGTACCCAAAATAACTTCAATTAACAATGTCAAAGTTTTAAGTTATAAGATATTTTATTAAACATAATGCATCATGAATCCGAAAATTCAAGTATGTCCAGTTCACGTCGCAGAAAGTTGAAACGGTGTTCAGCTAGAAGTTTTGTGAAAATATATGCTAGTTGATAATCCGTGTCAGTAAATTTTAAACAAATATCTCCGTATTGTTGGTAATCACATTAAAAGTGATGACGAATCTCTATGTGCTTTGTGCGTGAGTGACAAACAGGGTTCTTAGTCAAGTTAGTCCTACTAGTATTATCACAGAATATAGGAATCTTCGTGTAGTGCAGATTATATAGTCTTCTAAGGTTTGCTTCATCCAAAAAATTTGAGCACAATAGCGTCCTGCGGCGATATACTCAGCCTCAGTTGTTGATAGTGCTATAGAATTTTGCTAAATCAGGAGACTAAAGCTTTTTTTTAGAAAATAACACGTACCACTAGTACTTTTATGGCCTACTTTACATCCTACAAAATCTGCATATGAATAACCGATTAGGTCAAAAGATGTGATTTTAGGATACCACAAGCCGACTGTAGAAGTTTCCTTAAGGTATCGAAAGATATGCTTAATGACACATAAGTGTGATTCCTTAGGATTAGCTTGATATCTTGTCACTTTCCGTTCCCAAAATACGTATTTAATTGCATGTACTGCTTAAATGTATTTATTTAATATTTATCATATATTATTCTATATTTTAATTCCTTTAATTTTATGCAAATTAATTTTTCTGCAATTTTATTTCTGCATTTTATTCCATGCTTTTATACTCTGCTTTAGCTATACCTTGGGTTCGGCTTGGATTGGATTAGTATATTGGTTCAACATGAACCGAAACAAACCCCCACCTACCACCACCCCTTCCATTTAAAGCCCCCAAACTCTTTCTCTCTCTCTCTTCATTACTCTCCTTCACCATTCTTCTTCTTCTTCTTCCTCATTACTCTCTCCACCTACCAAACCCATAGGCAAGTACATCTTGCTTCCACATGAAAACCCATTTTTATGGTTCCATTCTCTTTTCCTTGTGATTCTAAAAGAGTTTAGAACTTGGCATTTTTCGTTTTGAAGTTTTATTTTTAGTAGATCTAGAAATTAGCTATTTTCGGATTTTGGTGGTTTTGATCTATCAAACTTCTTTGTTTTCAAGTTTTGATGGTTCCATGTTGTAGAGAATTTTATTCTACCCAATTTTGACCTTTGAAAAGTTGGATTTGGACTTATTTTGACCAAGTTATGGACTTTTGAAGCTTTGGGTTCAACCATGGAGTTCTTGCTGTTTGGAGAAGACAGTGAGCAGTGTACGCGAGCTTTTTAGCTTGCGCCACTGAGCTGTACGCGCTCTTTAGCGCAGCACAGTCTGACTCATACGCTGCCTTTTGGAGGCGTATGACTTGCATACGCTGTCTTGAAGAGGAGTCGTATGGACTTGCATACGCTGCCTTGATGAGGAGTCGTATGGAGTACATACGCTGCCTTGAAGAGGAGTCGTATGGAGTCCATACGCTAGCCTGACTTGAGCGTAGCCTGACTTGAGCGTAGCCTGACTTGAGCGTAGCCTGACTTGAGCGTAGCCTGACTTGAGCGTAGGCTGACTTGAGCGCAGCCTGACTTGAGCGCAGTCTGACTCAGGCGCAACCTGATGGATCTTCTATAGCCCTGTATATTGATATTTTATTAGATATTTAACGTCCATTTTATATCCTTACGCCTTTTGGCATAAACTTGATATAATCATGATATGTTATTAATTCTGTTAAATATAGATTGTTACGTGGAATGTGTCATGTGTCTTGATTGGTTTATGGATATCCAGTAAGACGGGAATTAAACCCTGGGAGTTGTAGACTCGACCCTACTGAATACTAGTTGACTTTCATGCCTTGTCACCATTGATAATGATTGTGACCTTGACTAATAATTGATCATGCATTCCTAATTGGAACTAAGAGACTGGCTAGTCGTCTTTTTGAATTGAATGAATGAGACACATTCATATTAATTATGAACTATTGAAATCGATTGGCTAATCCCGAATATTGGCATACAGGCACATGCAGGTTTCAATGCATTTATTATTTAGTTATCTTACCAAAGAAGCATGTGTACTTTATGGTCAAGGCATGATTACTCCGTGGTTAGTTTTGATTGTCGCATTACGCTATATAAGACCTACAACCTGACCGCACTGGTATCATTGTAGAGTTGTGCATATCGTACCCCGTACGAAAGTACTCATTCTGAATGACCATGATCCACGGCATGGTACTTCACTCAATGTAGAGACTATTAAGTTAAATAAAATATTAATTGCATGGAGAGAATGGATTCCCGAGTTCTTATATGGCAGCCCTCTTGGGACTAGTAGTGCCCGACAGGCCGGTTGGTCCCCACAGATACTGCAAATCTGCCACACGGGCAGGGAGCGGTATCTGGTTATATTATCTATTGAATATTGTATATTAATGACGTACGTCCCGCTGGGACTCGTCTAATTTATGATTGGCACAATTGATTGACTGGGTAAACTAGCCTTGCTTGCGCATAGTAAGAACTGAGAAATCCTTTATTGCATAATTCCAGGATAACTTGGGACTCACAATAGCAAGCCGTAGTAGTTGCCTGGCCGTTTAAATTGATTTGTTTGTGTACTGTACCTACTCTGTTACTTAACTGAGATGATCAGAATGTCAGGACATGACGGGCCAACTTCTGTCCTTGTTTGGTTGGGAGGTTGGTTCGAAGTGTCGTGATGTTGTGTGAGTCCTAGTAGATAGCAGAGATCTATTATCATATTCTCTTATTACTGGCTTCATTCCTCATATCGTGCTCCCTTGCGGTACTTGCTATTAGAGGTCTAACCTCTCTGGTTTTGCATGGCCAGATTTAGAGCCGGTCCCCGAGGATCCAGCTTACTTCTACCTCCAAGATGGTCAGCACTAGAGGGATGATCGCAGGAGGACTCGAGTGGGTTCCTTACTTTTCCGCTCGTTTTGCTAATTACTTTACATTTTGCCGCTTGGCACCGACATGTTAGTCGGATAGTCTTGCTTTTACTTTTACATAATTGTAATTAAGTCAGACTGCAGCTGATAACAATTGTGTATATGTTGCTATATCATCTGGCTATGTTTTGTAAAGCCAAATCTCAAGAATATTTTGACTATGCGTTTGGGACGCCTTATTGCTTTATCTTAAATGTTCTCTGTTATTGTTTCTTGTTTGAATGATTGAGACAATAAATGTGAAGTGACCATAGCGAGACTTTCATGTAGTATGCACCCCCTTGTCTTTTAGACAGCATTGATCGTATTATACGGTATTCATCTACCCGTAATACGTAGCTGGCTGAGTCATTCCCCCGCTCACCAGTATTCTGGTTCTAGGGCGTGACAAGGTTTTAGTATGGCCCATGCAGGTATGATTTCAGACTTGTGGGGTATTTAATAGGATGTCTCAATCACACATGTTTCCCCTTGATCTCATGATTCGTTACTCTCAACTCTAGCTTGACATTCCAGTATCCTTTGACTTTATTGATCCTTCATGTCCGGTCGTTTGATTGTTCTCTTGTCCCTTTTTTAGGGGCACCTCGTCCGCACCTGTCAGAGCTGGACAGCAACAACATGGACAGCAACATGGACAACCTGACCAGGATGGTCAGCAACAAGGGCCGGTACTAACTCAGGAGACTACCCAGGAAGAAGTAACAGTAGAAGCAGCAGCTGGACCACAGTATCCGGATGTTCCACCACCACCAACAGTTCTACCTACCCCTGCGGAAATGAACACACCGGCTCTTCTGGAAATCATAAGAGGGATGATGGCTACTCAACAACATCAGATGTTAGCCCAACAGCACATGCACGCTCAGTTGCAAGAGCAGAATGTACTACTCAACCAAGGATTACAGACGACATTGGAAAGAGGGACGAGGCCAGATTCAGGAGCATCTACCAGATTTTGCAAGTTTAACCCCCGCCGTTTTGAAGGAACGGAGGATGCCATCTCAGCAGATGCATGGCTTAAGGATATTGAGGCTATTTTGACGGCGGCTAAGGTACCGGCAGAAGAACGTGTGGATCAGGTGAAGTTGTTACTTCAGGATCTCGCACGTGATTGGTGGGAATCAGAGGAAGTAGGTATCAGACGTCCCGTTGCTTGGGACGATTTCACAGCAAGATTCAAGACGAAGTACTATGGAGTTGTGGCGCAGTTTGAGCTACAACAGAAGTTTATCAACCTCAAACAGGCCGGCAAGACGGTAGATGCTTATGCAGCAGAGTTCTACAGATTGAGTAGGTTTGCCCCTGAGATGGTAGCGACAGAGCGCCAAAGGGCTATGAGGTTTCAGCAAGGGTTTCATCTTGAGCTCTTACAATTGATAGAGGGGCACAATTACCAGACTTTTGATGAAATATTGACGGCAACTCGAAGGCATGAGATCACCATTCAGAGGATCACAGTTAGGACTGGAGGTCAGAAGAGATCTCACAGTCAGATTGAAGGAGGAGGGGGAGCAGCGCCCCGAACAACCGTACCATCCCTTGGCATTCGCATTCACGATGTGGCAATGCGAGGGCCAGCACCACCACCCAGGCAGCAGCAGCAACAGAAGAAGAACCAGCAACCCCCAGCGGGCTGTACTTATTGTGGGAAGATGGGGCACACTAGAGATGTGTGTCGGGCATTAAACGGACTGTGTTTGATATGTGGAAATCCAGATCATCGGGTTACCACATGTCCCATGAATTCGAGGTCAGGAGGACCAGGGCAACAGTTTCCTGCTCTGCCAGCACCAGGGGTAGGGCAGTATCGAGGACCAGCGGTAGCAGTGAGACCATTGGCCCAGCGTCCGTTAATGCTATAGGCTCAGATGTTTCGGCAGCAGGGACCGCCGATGCAGCAACACCAGTATAGACCACCTCAGCATCATCAAGACAGAGGCCAGCAGCAGTACCAGGCTAGGCCGCAACATGGGAACCAACAAGGAGGTCGAGGACAGGCATTCACACTGTCCTTGGAGGAGGCATTAGCATCGGGAGATGTTGTGGCAGGTAACTTTCTCGTCGCCTCATATCCCGCAGTAGCATTGTTTGATTCGGGAGCATCACACTCATTTATATCTGCACAATTTACGACACGGCTAGGAATGGAGTTCGAGGCATTGCCAGGGAGGTTGAATATACTCACTGGCAATGGGCTCGTAGGAGTTAGTAGAGTTATTCTAGCGTGTAGTGTTATAGTTTGCGGGTATTCCTTACCCGCCCGGTTGATAGAATTTTCTGTTGGAAATTTCGACGTTATCTTAGGCATGGACTGGCTGAAAGACAGTCATACGACAATAGATTGTCGTGGAGGGAGTGTATATTTTGATATTCCAGGCATGAAGAGGTTCACCTTAGTCAGGTCAGAGGCAACTCAGCAAGAGCAGGGAGTAATAACGGCAATGGAAGAAGTTCAGGTTCCGAAGGTAGTTGAAGAATTGCTAGACGTGTTTCCCGAAGAACTTCCAGGTCTACCACCGGTTAGAGATATTGAGTTCAGCATAGAATTGGCACCTGGAACTAAACCAATATCAGATCGGGTTTACAGAATGGCAGATTCGGAGCAGGCCAAGGTGTATCAGCACATAGAGGAATTGAAGGAGAAGAAGTTTATCCAAGCTAGCATATCACCATGAGCAGCACCAGTGGTACTTGTGGGAAAGAAGGATGGATCATCCAGATTATGCATCGATTACAGGAAGATTAACGCGGCGACAGTAAAGAACAAGTACCCACTACCAAGGATCGACGACTTGTTTGATCAGTTGACCAGGGCTAGAGTTTTCTCCAAGATAGATCTTCGTTCAGGGTACCATCAAGTGAGGGTTCGAAAGGAAGACATTTCCAAGACAGCATTCAGGTCGAAGTATGGACATTATGAATTCTTAGTAATACCGTTTGGTTTGACCAATGCTCCAGCAATATTTATGGATTTGATGAACCGCATCTTTATGCCATATTTAGATCAGTTTGTCGTGGTGTTTCTCGACGACATTCTCGTATACTCTGCTAGTGAAGAGGAGCATGAAGACCACCTCAGGAAGGTGTTACAGGTTCTGAGAGAGAACTAGTTGTATGCCAAGCTCAGCAAGTGTGAGTTCTGGATGGATCATATTTCATTTTTGGGTCACATCATATCAGGAGCTGGAGTAGCAGTAGATCCCAAGAAGGTAGAAGCAGTAGGGAGTTGGCCAGTACCCAAGACCGTAGCTGATGTACGAAGTTTCTTGGGATTGGCAGGATATTACAGAAGGTTTGTATCAGATTTTGTAAGACTTTCAGCACCCATGACCCGCTTGACACGGAAGGATGTGCCATTCGTCTGGTCGGCAGAGTGCCATGTATCATTTGAGAATCTGAAGCAGAAGTTGATATCAGCACCTATCCTTACATTGCCAGTTGGACCCGGAGGTTTTACAGTATATTGTGATACGTCAGGTAAAGGACTTGGATGTGTCCTCATGCAACATGGGAAGGTGATAGCGTATGCATCTAGACAGCTTCGGGACCACGAGAAGAATTACCTAACTCATGATTTGGAGTTGGCGGCAGTAGTGTTTGCTTTGAAGCTATGGAGGCATTACTTATATGGTGATCGAGTGGACATGTACACAGACCATAAAAGTCTGAAGTACATCTTTACTCAGAAGGAGCTGAACATGAGGCAGAGAAGATGGTTAGAGCTGATCAAGGATTATGACATGGAGCTTCAGTATCATCCAGGCAAGGCTAATGTGGTAGCAGACGCTCTCAGCAGAAGAGGCGGCGCATTTATGTTGACAACGCAGAAGCACATCTTAGAAGACCTTCAGGAGATGGGTATCGAAGTTATACTTCCTAGTGATGTAGGAGTTCTAACGAGTCTACAAGTTCAATCTGACTTGGTAGAACTGATCAAGGCAGCTCAGGCACAGGACCCAAGGATTCAGAAGCTTAGGAAAGAATGTGAGTCAGGACTCAGGAAGGAGATGAGAATTCATGAAGACGGTACACTTAGGTTTGGATCTCGTCTATGTGTACCTAGTGGAGATATTAGATAGGAAGTTATGACAGAAGCTCACAGTTTCCAGTATTCTACACATCCTGGAGGGACCAAGATGTACCAAGATATCAAGCAGCACTTCTGGTGGAACGGGATGAAGAGGAAGATAGCTAGGTTTGTATCCCGTTGCTTGATATGCCAGCAAGTAAAGGCAGAACAGCAGAGGCCAGCTAGATTATTACAACCGCTTTCTATCCCGGAATGGAAGTGGAAACACATCACAATGGACTTTGTGACCGGTTTACCGAGATCACCATGTGGTAAAGATGCTATTTGGGTGATAGCAGATCGTCTTACAAAGGTAGCACACTTTCTTCCTTTCAGAGTAGGACAATCTACAGAAAAGTTGGCAGAGTTGTACATGCAGCAGATAGTCAGGCAGTATGGAGTCCCTGTCAGTATTGTGTCAGACAGAGATACCCATTTCACGTCACATTTCTGGAAGAGCTTACATCGTAGTTTGGGCACCAAGTTAAAATTTAGTACGGCTTATGTCACGCCCCAGTACCGAAATACGGAGACGGACTAGGCCAGCTACTCCATATGAGGTACGTAACATCATACGGCGATCGTGGCTGTCGAGAGACTAGGGGGTACATGCTACAATCAAGTCTCCTATAGTCCCACAGAGTTCTATGTCTCAATCAATCAAGTCACATCAGCAATTAAATGAACATTAAAGATAAAGCAGTAAGGCGTCCCCGACGCTTCATCAAAATGGTCATGAGAGACTAGCTTTATAATTTAGCTATCTCAGAGAGTCAGAAGTACAAAATTATACACAGATGCAGTCTGTTTAATTACAATTATGTACTGACACCAAAATATCGAGTAATCCGGCTAACACGTACCGGTGGCTAAACGCCGCAAAAGTATAAGCAGGAGTGGTGGAGAAGAAACCCACTCGAGTCCCCGAACCGCCATGCTCCTAGTATGTACCATGGATGTCAGGGAGGAAGATCGTGTCCTCCGGCTCTGCTACGAGATATGGCCAAACAAAACCGGCGGGGTCAGCCCCGAATAGCAAGTACCGCCAAAGGGGCATAAGAGTTAAGATTAAAAACCCAGTTAATAGAATAATTGATAATAGTAATACTTATGCTACTATTATAGGGTAGCACAACATCTTCGAACCCATATGGCACCCTTACAACCAAACAAGGACAAAAGGTGCCGCATGGAGTCGGGACGTGTCGTACTCTATAACATTCACATAAGTTAAAAGGTATAAACAATAAAATCTCCTGATCGTGACTTCGGTCGATAGCCTATCGCAGCACAATAACCAACCCAACAATCAAACAAGAACATGGGTTGGATCATGCACCATGATAGACCATGTTCCTCAGTCATTCACAGAAGTAGCACTTCACAACCAGAATCTGTCTTCCGTTCATAACTTCGGTCCACAGCCTATCATAGTACGATAACCAACCCAACAATCAAACAAGAACATGGGTTGGATCACGTACCATGACAGTCTGCTTCCCTCAGTTATTCACGGAAGGTAATAGGATACAAGCAAGTCATTTTCACGGCCAATCAAGTCTACGAGTTTCTAGTGGGACGAGATTATCCTCGCATCATGTTATTAGAAAATCCTCAGATCGTATCTTTCCAGCAAGGCTAGCCCACCCAGGGGTTCGCGTAGACAGGTGTTATTGAGCACAGGTCCCTCGTAAGGCCACCTTGCTAAAACATATATTATATCGTAGGAATTAATCGGATACAGTCATCCACTCGTTGCAGATGACACAGTATCCGTGGAGACCAGCCGGCGCGTCAAGACAATATCTCAAGGCGGCTGGTGTAACACGATCTCGGGATTCTGCCCTTCCCATGCATCTAGTATATTTAGTTGCCTAGTTTAACCCTAGGTGAAATCTTGGACTCACATGCTGTGGCCTGCATGATTATCCTCCTAAAGTCGTACTTTAGTACGAGTACCCCAAAGAGGATCCATGTCAATCAGTATGTCAACATGTGCTACCCTCCTTATTGTAATGCATCATTGCAAATACGCCACGTGGAGTTACGAGTCATTTGTCGAGCATGAACAAGAACTGGGACATTCAGGTACATGTATCAGGTAGGAACTCTTTGTTCTCCGGGGTCATATTAGTGCTCATATCATGCTCGGGACAAAAGGCGTAAGGATATAAAATGGTCATATAATATCTGATAAAATATCAAAAGCGTACGCACAAAAGCACGCACGCTCAAGGGGTGAAAAGTCACGCAGGCTCATTCAAGGCAGCGTGCGTGAAAAGTCACGCAGGCTCACTCAAGGTAGCGTGCGTGAAAAGTCACGCAGGCTCAAGGAGAGAGCTGCGTGAAAAGTCACGCAGGCTCAAGGAGAGAGCTGCATGAAAAGTCACGCAGGCTCAAGGAGAGAGCTGCATGAAAAGTCATGCAGGCTCAAGGAGAGACACGCTTCCAACAGGAAGCGTGCTCAAATAGGAGCACACTGCTCACTGTCTGCTCCAAACAGCAAGAACACCATAGTTGAACCCAAAGTTTCAAAACATCACAACTTGGCCATCCGAACTCCAAATCCAGATTTCCAAGGTTCAAACTTGGGTGAAACTGAATGCTCTTCCACATGGAAGCATCAAAAACCCATAAAATCCAACTAAAGTAGATCAAACCATGCAAAATCTGAAAATAATTAAAACTTAGATCTACAAAAATCAAAGCTTCAAACTAGAAATTTTCAAGTTCTAAACTAGTATAGATTAAGGAGAAGAACATGTTTTGGCAAATAGTTTTGTAAGAAAATCATTGACAAAATTATGGATCCATCTCTTGAGCAAGTTAGTACTTGCCTTGGTTGGTGGAGAAAATAAATGAGAGGAAGTAAATGAGAGGAGAGAGAATGAGATGAGTTATATATATAAAGATCTTGGACCCATGGGTTCATGATGAACCAAAGGGTTCAAGATGAACCATTGGTGAACCAAGAATAGGTAACCCAAATGAGCCAAAATTGTAGGCCCAAATGCAGAAAATAAATTAGAAAATAATATTTTGTCGAATATTTTTGGGAAATGCATGAAGAAATACTGCATAATAAATATCGTATAAATTCAAGGTAAATATAATTTATCTGTTTACGTATTAAAATACGTATTTCAGGATTGGGGAGTGACATCTCTACCCTTCTTAGAAAAATTCAGTCCTCGGAATTCCAGCCAAGACAGGATAGTGAAATCAGGGCGAGCAAGGCACAATCGTATACAAGTTAATTATCATAGCGGTTATTATCATACATCACAAAGTACAAAATAAGCAGGTACAGATAAGCATGGAATTGTGTCAATAAGGTGCAAAAATATACCTTATTAGTCAAACAAATGCGGATACCGAGATCTGATCTCGTCCTCGCGCTCCCAGGTTGATTCTTCCGAAGAGTGATGGTTCCAAGAAACACGGACAAGACTTATCGTCCGATTCTTGAGTACCTTCTCTCGCCGGTCTAAAATAGATACGGGTTGTTCCTCGTAAGTTAGGTCGGTACCAATGACTAACTCAGAATGATCGAGGACATGACTCGGATCTGGGACATACCTACGTAATTGGGACACATGAAACACATCATGTATGCCAGTTAACGAAGACGGAAGGGCAAGTCGATAAGCCACATCGCCTACCCGAGCGAGAATCTTAAAAGGACCAACGTATCTTGGACTAAGCTTTCCTCGGGTTCCAAATCCGATGATACCCCGAGTAGGCGAAATTCGCAGAAACACTTGGTCGCCAACTCTGAACTCTAGAGGCCTACGATGCTGATCTGCCCAATGACGATGTCGGTCCTGCGCAACTCGAAGGCGTTCTCTGACCAACTTAACTATCTCCACAGTCTGTGTGATCATCTCTGGTCCCAACAACTTCCGTTCTCCGACGTCGTCCCATGCCAAAGGGACCTGCACTTCCTTTCGTACAATACTTCGAATGGGGCCATCTGAATGCTAGCCTGATAGCTGTTGTTATAGGAGAACTCCACTAGATGAAGGTGGTCCTCCCAAGATCCGCCAAAATCCAAGGTACACGCCCGTAGCATATCTTCTAACGTCTGGATGGTTCTTTCTGATTGCCCGTCGGTTTGTGGATGATAAGCAGTACTGAATCTTAACTTGGTTCCCAAACTTTGGTGTAAGCTTCGCCAAAAATGGGAAGTAAACTGCGTATCCCGATCTGATACTATACTAACTGGAACACCGTACTGCCTTACTATCTGCTTCATGTACATTTCTGCTAACTGCTCAGTAGTCTGTCTAACTCGGAAGGGAAGGAAATGACCGACCTTCGTGAGTCGATCTACTATTACCCAGACTGCATTCTTACCAGTCGGGGATCTAGGTAAACCGGTCACAAAATCCATCGTGATGTGCTCCCATTTCTATTCTGGGATAGGAAGCGGCTGTAGCAACCCTGCTGGTCTCTGCTGCTCGGCTTTCACCTGCTGACATACCAGACACTTGGATACAAATCTCGCTATCTCTCTTTTCATGCTATTCCACCAAAAGTACTGCCTGATATCTCGATACATCTTCGTTCCTCCTGGATGAATGGAGTAAATAGAACTATGAGCTTCGGACATAACTTCTTGCCGAAGGTCTCCACTCGGTACACAGAGTCTGTTTCCAAACCTGAGCGTACCATCTTCATGAATCACTAACTCCTTCCTACGGCCTGATTCACACTCCGATCGCAACTTCTGAATCTGTGGATCTCCTGCTTGTGCTGCCCTTATCCTCTCTACTAAGGTTGACTGAATCTGCATACTGGTCATTCTTCCTATATCCCTTGGCAAAACTACTTCGATTCCCATACTCTGAAGGTCTTCTAAAATATGCTTCTGCGAGGTCAAGATAAAGGCACTGTCTCTCCTACTCAGTGTATCTACAACTATATTCGCCTTGCCTGGATGATACTGAAAATCTAAGTCAAAATCCTTCAGTAGTTCTAACCATCTTCTTTGCCTCATGTTCAAATCTCGCTGCGTGAATACGTATTTCAAACTCTTATGATCAGTATAGATCTCTACCCGATCTTCGTATAAATAATGCCTCCACAACTTGAGTGAAAACACCACAGCTGCTAACTCCAAATCGTGAGTCGGGTAATTCTTCTTATGGTCTCGAAGCTGTCGAGACGCATATGCTATCGCCTTTTTGTGCTGCATCAATACACATCCAAGACCCTTCCCAGATGCGTCACAATATACTGTAAAGCCTTCCGCTCCTACTGGAAGCGTCAAGATCGGGGCTGAGATTAATCTCTTCTTCAATTCTTCAAAGGATGCCTGACAGCTAGCTGACCAAACAAACTCTACGTCCTTGTGCGTCAAACGCGTTAAGGGAACAGAGATCTTGGCAAAGTCCGCCACGAACCTTCTGTAGTAACCAGCTAATCCTAAGAAACTTCGTACTTCTGCAACCGTTTTTGGGACTGGCCAATGCTCTACGGCCTCAATCTTCTTCGGATCTACTGACACTCCTGCCCCAGAAATTACATGCCCCAGGATCGAAATGTGATCTAACCAGAATTCACACTTGTCGAGCTTCGCATAAAGTTGATGCTCCCTCAATGTCTGTAAGACAGTCCTAAGATGTTTCTCATGCTCCTCTTCACTGCTGGAATAGACAAGAATGTCATCTAGGAACACCACCATAAATTTATCCAAATACGGTAAAAAGATACGGTTCATTAAATCCATGAATACTGCGGGGGCGTTGGTTAGTCTAAAGGGCATTACTAAAAACTCATAATGGCCATTTCTAGATCTGAATGCTATCTTCGGTATGTCTTGCTCTCGGACTCTTACTTGATAGTATCCTGACCGAAGATCGATCTTGGAAAAGATGCTGGCCTTGCTCAACTGGTCAAACAGGTCATCAATCCTTGGTAGTGGGTACTTATTCTTTACTGTTACTGCATTCAGCTTGCGGTAGTCGATGCACATCCTCGTCGACCCATCCTTCTTGGGAACTAGAATCACTGGCGCGGCCCAGGACGATTTACTGTCTCGAATGAATTCCTTAGACTTTAACTCTTCTTCATGTTGATACAACTTATCTTATTCTGACGGCGACATTCTGTAAACTCTGTCTACAATAGGCCTCGTTCCAGGGTTCAACTCAATGCTAAATTCTACCTCTCTGACTGGGGGTATCCCTGGGAGCTCATCAGGGAAGACGTCGAGAAAATCTTCGACCACTCTCCGAATCTGTCCTGGCTCTGACACTGCTGCTGAGATGACGCCTCCGGCCTGATTCTTCAAGGTTCGAGTAAAGATGAACTGCTCCATCCCAGGAACGCTGAATATGACCCTACCTCCTCTACAATCAATTGTCGCATGACTGTCTCTCAACCAGTCCATGCCAAGAACGACATCAAAATTCCCCAAAAGGAATTCAATCAATGATGCGGGCAGTAAATGCCCACACACCTCCACCGGACATAAAAAGCGTACTCTGCTAACTTCTACGAGCCCATTGCCGGTGAGTATATCCATCCTCTCTGGCAATACCTCAAACTCTAATCCAATCCGTGTAGCATATTGTGCAGAGATGAATGAATGAGTAGCGCCTGAATCAAATAATGCTACAGCGAGAAATGAGGTGACGAGAATTTTACCTGCCACCACGTCGCTAGACGCTAGAGCCTCTCCCAAGGACAATGTGAGAGCCTGGCCCCGCGGAGCCCCTTGTTACGGCCTTCCTCGACCATGTTGTTGCTGTCTCTGAGGGCCTTCGGCTTCCTGTGCCTGGCGGAACATCTGTGCCTGCGTTGGTAGACACTGGGCTAGGGGCCTTTGTAGTGCCCCGACCCGCAAGATGCCTTATGATGGATGGTTGGTTCGATGAAGCCTTGTTGGACTTGGGATTTTGCGAAGGATCGCTTGGAAGACTATACGATCGTGGCGGGAATCGTTCCATGAATGTGAGTAGTATTGAACCCTTCAAAGATCCTTTAGCTTCACGCTTAAAATAAGGATGAGTATGCTATGTTTCTAGTTGAGTTTGTTCAATAACACCTTGCCTGGAATTTGGAAAGATAATGACAGATAATAATCACATGAACGTAAACTGTTGTGGCTAAGTGAAATGTATGCTTGTACGCTGTTACGATGAATTGCATGACAGGTGAAAGCAAAGTCCCAAATACTTGGGCAGGTGAGTATATTGAGCTTTGGCTCAATGAATAGATGGCAAAACAGATGTTAAGACCCAAAGAACTGGGCAGTGAGTATGCTTGAATTGCATTCAAATAAATGAATGCTAAACAGATGCTAAGTCCCAGGAATTGGGCGGTGAGTACACTGAGTTTGGTTGGAAAGATGTTTGGTATCAAAGATGTGGCAAGGCATTGGGTAACAACATTCTATTATCCTGTCGCCGATATAGAATGTTGATTACGCCAAGACCCTGGATTGGGCAGATGATAATGTGAGCATTGGCTCAAGGCAAGATGGCTAGATGGCAAGATGGCAATACGAATGAGAATGATGGTTTTGCGTAGTTTTCCTTATCATACATTGTATGTTTTCTTCTTAGATAAGTTGCATATAGTTGCATGGTCATGGACAACTTGTCGACAAGGTGGTTTCTCGAACGGTATTCCTGGTCCATGGAACCCGGTTCGTCCTAGGGGAAACCAATGCCGAAGTAGTGGCAGTGCTGAAGTAGTAGCACGGTATACAGGACTTGCAGTGGGGCTAGCTACCTGCACTGACAAGGGCGCTGTATACCTGTAAGACGGTCCAGGATGGCGTGTCGCCAGTGACCTTCATATAGATAGGTCAGGTGCTAATGATGTCTTATGCAGGCAGAGTAAGTTATTACTCAAATACAGGAAAGGATATCGGCTGTTGGTAAGAATCACCCGAACGGTGATATTCATATTGAATCATGATATTGTTCCTAACAATGTCTTGTGCAGGCAGAGTAAGTATTATAATTGTACAGGGATGACTACACGATCGTAGGTAAGAATCACCAAAGGGTGATAACTGCATGCTTTAAATTATGTTGGCTATGAGATTTGCATGCTTTACTTCTTGTCGACTATAACATGAAATGACCCTAAGGCAACAAGAAAGACCACTGTTAATAATGTTCTGTAACATAATTACTTAGTGCTGTCTTCTTAGGTGAGTTGGGCCAGCACCGCTCGCCAGTACATTGATGATGTACTGACCCACGTTGTGGGCAATATTACAGGTGTTTGCTTGGGGGAAATCCTGTGAATCAGTGCTTGGCATCGATGAATCGGATGGGTGTGCAGAAGCTCTTCTTTCAAGACGATGTCTTCTGCTATACGGGATATAATGTATGGAACAGTGGAACTCAGATGTACCAGTGAGATTATAGCCATATTGGCATGTTCATTGTAAAGAAGCCAGTATATTCAATTGTAGCCTAAAGGGCAAGTGTATACATTGAGTTGGCTACTCAAGAGTCTTGTATTCAGTTGTAAACTCTGTATTCCGCTGCGAGTCTTGTAAACAGTTGTAAACTCTGTATTCCGCTGCAAGTCTTGTAATCCATTTTGATTATCAATAAAGAGATACATTCTATATAAATTGTGTGACTTCAATTTATCTGCTTGGTTCCGCTGCATTGTCGATGTTTTCTGAGAATTATCAGGAACTGTAATGGTTTTGCCTTGTACAAGTGCAATCTAGACTTGTACGGCATCACGCCCAGTGGCTAGTTATCGATCCTCCGGGATCGGGGCGTGACAGCCTTACTGCTAATACTGGCCCTCCACTCGGGGTTGCCACCGAAGCTGGCAATGCTGGAAACTGCTGAGCTGGCCCTCCTGGCCTCTGCATCACAGGACAAGTGGAGATACGGTGGTCTGAACTACCACACCTCAAGCATAAGCCATTCGCTGACTGACACACCTCCCTCGTGTGCCCTACCTTCCCACAGAATGTACAGCCCTGGGGTGCTCCCTGACGCTGTTGTTGGTTCCTCGGCTGCTGATGCCGAACTGGCGCTGTATTAGTTGACACGGCCGTCCTCCGCGGCGCTCCTGCATCATGAATACGTATATCGGGTGCTGGTGCCGATGTTCGCTGCATTGCTCCTCCTCCAACCTGGGAATGAGATCTCTTCTGATCTCCTGTCCTCGATGCCAACCTCTGCTGGGTAAGCTCGTGCCTCCGAGCGGCCGTCAAAACAGCGTCAAACGTCTGGTAGTCGTGTCCTTCCACAAGCTATAATAGTTTTAAATGAAGTCCCTGCTGGAACCTCATAGCTTTCTTTGGCTCCGTTGCCACCATTGCTGGTGCGAAACGGCACAATATGCAGAACTCTGCTGCATACCCATCTACGATCTTGCCTGCTTGCTTGAGACTGATAAACTTCTGCTAGAGCTTATATCGAGCTACTACGCCAAAATACTTGGCCTTGAATCTGTCACTGAAGGTGGTCCAACGAACAGGGCATCTTGCACCAACTTCTTCTGATGCCCACCAGTCGTGGGCAAGATCTTGAAGTACCAGTTTGACCTGATCAACCTTCTCATCATCTGGAACCTTGGCTGCCACAAGAACGGCTTCGATGTCTTGAATCCAGGCATCCGCAGTGATGGCATCCTCCGTGCCATCAAAATACCTCGGGTTCAAGCGAAGAAACCTTCCTGATGCTCCCGAGTCAGCCCTGACACTCCTCTCAAGAGCTAACTGAATCCCTTGGTTCAGCAACACGTTCTGCTCCTGCTGCCGAGTCTGTTGCTGTTGGTTAGTGACAAAAAACCCCCGGATGATCTCCAGGAGTGCTACGGCGTCTGGTACTGCCATCGCTGCTGGTGCTGCAGGAGTTTCAATAACCTGCGGCTGCACTGCCTCTGGTTCCACTTCTGCTTGTGCCTGCCCTGGGGAAGGTTCTCTCCCCTGTTGCTGCCCAGTCGAGCCATGCTCTTGCTGCTCTTCCTCATGGGCCTCACCCGCTACTGAGAATGAAGCACTCCTATAGAGAAAGATATAAGATTATCAAGTCCGAACGAGGAAGATTTCGAGGATGCAAGTCAGGTTAGAGATCAAGGCAAGGACAGAGAATTCGAAACGGAATTTCAAGGGGAACAAGTTTTGATTGAGACTCCTAATAATTCGTAATACCCCACAAGTCTAAAAATCAGAGACCTGCATGGGCCAGCACTAAAACCTTGTCATGCCCCAGTACCGAAATACGGAGACGGACTAGGCCAGCTACTCCATATGAGGTACGTAACATCATACGACGATCGTGGCTGTCGAGAGACTAGGGGGTACATGCTACAATCAAGTATCCTATGGTCCCACAGAGTTCTATGTCTCAATCAATCAAGTCACATCAGCAATTAAATGAACATTAAAGATAAAGCAGTAAGGCATCCCCGACGCTTCATCAAAATGGTCATGAGAGACTAGCTTTATAATTTAGCTATCTCAGAGAGTCAGAAGTACAAAATTATACACAGCTGCAGTCTGTTTAATTATAATTATATACTGACACCAAAATATCGAGTAATTCGGCTAACAGATGCCGGTGGCTAAACGCCGCAAAAGTATAAGCAGGAGTGGTGGAGAAGAAACCCACTCGAATCCCCGAACCGCCATGCTCCTAGTATGCACCATAGATGTCAGGGAGGAAGATCGTGTCCTCCGGCTCTGCTACAATATCTGGCCAAACAAAACCAACGTGGTCAGCCCCGAATAGCAAGTACCACCAAAGGGGCACAAGAGTTAAGATTAAAAACCCAGTTAATAGAATGATTGATAATAATAATACTTATGCTACTATTATAGGGTAGCGCAACATCTTCGAACCCATATGGCACCCTTACAACCAAACAAGGACAAAAGGTGCCGCATGGAGTCGGGACGTATCGTACTCTATAACATTCACATAAGTTAAAAGGTATAAACAATAAAATCTCCTGATCGTGACTTCGGTCGATAGCCTATCGCAGCACAATAACCAACCCAACAATCAAACAAGAACATGGGTTGGATCATACACCATGATAGACCATGTTCCTCAGTCATTCACAGAAGTAGCACTTCACAACCAGAATATGTCTTCCGTTCATAACTTTGGTCCACAGCCTATCATCGTACGATAACCAACCCAACAATCAAACAAGAACATGGGTTGGATCACGTACCATGACAGTCCGCTTTTCTCAGTTATTCACGGAAGGTAATAGGATACAAGCAAGTCGTTTTCACGGCCAATCAAGTCTACGAGTTTCTAGTGGGACGAGGTTATCCTCGCGTCATGTTATTAAAAAATCCTCAGATCGTATCTTTCCAGCAAGGCTAGTCCACCCAGGGGTTCGCGTAGACAGGTGTTATTGAGCATAGGTCCCTCGTAAGGCCACCTTGCCAAAACATATATTATATCGCAGGAATTAATCGGATACAGTCATCCACTCGTTGCAGATAACACAGTATCCGTGGAGACTAGCTGGCGCGTCAAAACAATATCTCAAGGCGGCTGGTGTAACACGATCTCGGGATTCTGCCCTCCCCATGCATCTAGTATATTTAGTTGCCTAGTTTAACCCTAGATGAAATCTTGGACTCACATGCTATGGCCTGCATGATTATCCTCCTAAAGTCGTACTTTAGTACGAGTACCCCAAAGAAGATCTATGTCAATCAGTATGACAATATGTGCTACCCTCCTTAGTGTAATGCATCATTACAAATACGCCACGTGGAGTTACGATTCATTTGTCGAGCATGAACAAGAACTGGGACATTCAGGTACATGTATCAGGTAGGAACTCTTTGTTCTCCGGGGTCACATTAGTGCTCATATCATGCTCGGGATAAAAGGCATAAGGATATAAAATGGTCATATAATATCTGATAAAATATCAAAAGCATACGCACAAAAGCACGCACGCTCAAGGGGTGAAAAGTCACACAGGCTCACTCAAGGCAGCGTGCATGAAAAGTCACGCAGGCTCACTCAAGGCAGCGTGCGTGAAAAGTCACGCAGGCTCAAGGAAAGAGCTGCATGAAAAGTCACGCAGGCTCAAGGAGAGAGCTGCGTGAAAAGTCACGCAGGCTCAAGGAGAGAGCTGCGTGAAAAGTCACGCAGGTTCAAGGAGAGAGCTGCGTGAAAAGTTACGCAGGCTCAAGGAGAGAGCTGCGTGAAAAGTCACGCTGGCTCAAGGAGAGACACGCTTCCAACAGAAAGCATGCTCAAACAGGAGCACACTGCTCACTGTCTGCTCCAAACAGCAAGAACACCATAGTTGAACCCAAAGCTTCAAACCATCACAACTTGGCCATCCGAACTCCAAATCCAGATTTCCAAGGTTCCAACTTGGGTGAAACTGAATGCTCTTCCACATGGAAGCATCAAAAACCCATAAAATCCAACTAAAGTAGATCAATCCATACAAAATCCAAAAATGATTAAAACTTAGATCTACAAAAATCAAAGCTTCAAACTGGAAATTTCCAAGTTCTAAACTAGTATAGATTGAGGAGAAGAACATGTTTTGGCAAATAGTTTTGTAAGAAAATCATTGACCAAATTATGGATCCATCTCTTGAGCAAGTTGGTACTTGCCTTGGTTGGTGGAGGAAATAAATGAGAGGAAGTAAATGAGAGGAGAGAGAATGAGATGAGTTATATATATAAAGATCTTGGACCCATGGGTTTATGATGAACCAAAGGGTTCAAGATGAACCATTGGTGAACCAAGAATAGGTTACCCAAATGAGCCAAAACTGTAGGCCCAAATGCAGAAAATAAATTAGGAAATAATATTTTATCAAATATTTTTGGGAAATGCATGAAAAAATACTGCATAATAAATATCGTATAAATTCAAGGTAAATATAATTTATCGGTTTACGTATTAAAATACGTATTCCAGGATTGGGGAGTGACAGCTTACCATCCAAAGACGGACGGCCAATCAGAAAGGATAATTCAGACTTTGGAAGATATGTTGCGAGCTTGCACCCTAGATTTTGGAGGATCTTGGGAGAGCCACTTGTACTTAGTCGAATTTTCATACAACAACAGTTATCAAGCCTGCATCCAGATGGCGCCATTTGAAGCACTATATGGTAAGAAGTGTAGGTCGCCACTAGCATAGGATGATATCGGGGAGAGGAAGATGCTAGGCCCAGAAATGATTGTTCAGACAGTTGAAGTGATTAAGGGAATTAGAGAGCGACTTCGAGTAGCGCAGGATCGACATCGTCATTGGGCGGACTAGCATCGTAGGCCGCTAGAGTTTTCTATTGGAGACCACATATTCTTACAGATCTCACCTACCCGTGGGGTCATTAGATTTGGCGTTCGCAAGAAGTTGAGTCCGCGATACGTAGGACCATTCGTTATCCTTGATAGGGTAGGTGATGTTGCTTATCGTTTGTCCCTTCCACCTTCGTTACGAGAGGTGCATAACGTGTTTCATGTATCTCAGTTACAAAGGTATGTATCGGACCCAAGCCATATCCTTGATCATTCTGAGTTGGTTGTTGGTACCAACTTATCTTACGAGGAGCAGCCTGTGTCCATCTTGGACCGAAGAGAGAAGATACTCAAGAACCGAATAATTAACCTTGTCCGGGTTGCTTGGGGTCATCACTCTTTGGGAGAGTCAACGTGGGAACGTGAGGATGATATCCGATCACGGTATCCACATCTGTTTGACTCACAAGATATATCTCTTTCTGTATACCATGATTATATTAGCTCCTCATGCTTGTCACCCTATGGATCGAACTACGTGATATCGTAGATTATTAATATAGATATGTTATCTGCTAATTAACATTGAAGAATGATTGCTTGCTCAAGTTTCTTGTACCAAGATTAGCTTAGTTTTGATATTCCTATCCTGCTTGGATTTCAAATTCCGAGGACGGAATTTTTCTAAGGAGGGTAGAGATGTCACTTCCCGTTCCCAAAATACGTATTTAATTGCATGTACTGCTTAAATGTATTTATTTAATATTTATCATGTATTATTCTGTATTTTAATTCCTTTAATTTCATGCAAATTAATTTTTCTGCAATTTTAACTCTGCATTTTATTCCCTGTTTTTATACTCGGCTTTAGCTATACCTTGGATTCGGCTTGGATTGGATTAGTATGTTGGTTCAACATGAACCGAAACAAACCCCCACCTACCACCATCCCTTCCATTTAAAGCCCCCAAACTCTTTCTCTCTCTTCATTACTCTCCTTCACCATTATTCTTCTTCTTCTTCCTCATTACTCTCTCCACCTACCAAACCCATAGGCAAGTACATCTTGCTTCCACATGAAAACTCATTTTTTATGGTTCCATTCTCTTTTTCTTTTAATTCTAAGAGAGTTTAGAACTTGGTATTTTTCGTTTTGAAGTTTTATTTTTAGTAGATCTAGAAATTAGCTATTTTTGGATTTTGCTGGTTTTGATCTATCAAACTTCTTTGTTTTCAAGTTTTGATGGTTCCATGTTGTAGAGAATTTTATTCTACCCAATTTTGATCTTTGAAAAGTTGGATTTGGACTTATTTTGACCAAGTTATGGACTTTTGAAGCTTTGGGTTCAACCATGGAGTTCTTGCTGTTTGAAGAAGACAGTGAGCAGTGTACGCGAGCTTTTTATCTTGCGCCACTGAGCTGCACGCGCTATTTAGCGCAGCGCAGTCTGATTCATATGCTGCCTTTTGGAGGCGTATGACTTGTATACGCTGTCTTGAAGAGGAGTCGTATGGACTTGCATACGCTGCCTTGATGAGGAGTCGTATGGAGTACATACGCTGCCTTGAAGAGGAGTTGTATGGAGTCCATACGCTAGCCTGACTTGAGCGTAGCCTGACTTGAGCGTAGCCTGACTTGAGCGTAGCCTGACTTGAGCGTAGGCTGACTTGAGCGTAGGCTGACTTGAGCGCAGCCTGACTTGAGCGCAGTCTGACTCAGGCGCAACCTGATGGATCTTCTATAGCCCTGTATATTGATATTTTATTAGATATTTAACGTCTATTTTATATCCTTACGCCTTTTGGCATAAACTTGATATAATCATGATATGTTAATATTTCTGTTAAATATAGATTGTTACGTGGAATGTGTCATGTGTCTTGATTGGTTTATGGATACCCAGTATGACGGGAATTAAACCCTGGGAGTTGTAGACTCGACCCCACTGAATACTAGTTGACTTTCATGCCTTGTCACCATTGATAATGATTCTGACCTTGACTAATAATTGATCATGCGTTCCTAATTGGAACTAAGAGACAGGCTAGTCGTCTTTTTGAATTGAATGAATGAGACACATTCATATTAATTATGAACTATTGAAATCGACTGGCTAATCCCGAATATTGGCATACAGGCACGTGCAGGTTTTAATGCATTTATTATTTAGTTATCTTACCAAAGAAGCATGTGTACTTTATGGTCAAGGCATGATTACTCCGTGGTTAGTTTTGATTGTTGCATTACGCTATGTAAGACCTACAACCTGACTGCACTGGTATCATTGTAGAGTTGTGCATATCGTACCCCGTACGAAAGTACTCATTCTGAATGACCATGATCCACGGCATGGTACATCACTCAACGTAGAGACTATTAAGTTAAATAAAATAATAATTACATGGAGAGAATGGATTCTCGAGTTCTTATATGGCACCCTCTTGGGACTAGTAGTGCCCGACAGGCCGGTTGGTCTCCACAGATACTGTAAATCTGCCACACGGACAGGGAGCGGTATCAGGTTATATTATCTATTGAATATTGTATATTAATGACGTGCGTCCCGCTGGGACTCGTCTAATTCATGATTGGCGTAATTGATTGACTGGATAAACTAGCCTTGCTTGCGCATAGTAAGAACTGAGAAATCCTTTATTGCATAATTCCAGGTTAACTTGGGACTCACAATAGCAAGCCGTAGTAGTTGCCTGGCCGTTTAAATTGACTTGTTTGTGTACTGTACCTACTCTGTTACTTAACTGAGATGATCAGAATGTCAGGACATGACGGGCCAACTTCTGTTATTGTTTGGTTGGGAGGTTGGTTCGAAGTGTCGTGATGTTGTGTGAGTCCTAGTAGATAGCAGAGATCTATTATCATATTCTCTTATTACTGGCTTCATTCCTCATATCGTGCTCCCTAGCGGTACTTTCTATTAGAGGTCTAACCTCTCTGGTTTTGCATGGCCAGATTTAGAGCCGGTCCCCGAGGATCCAGCTTACTTCTACCTCCAAGATGGTCAGCACTAGAGGGATAATCGCAGGAGGACTCGAGTGGGTTCCTTACTTCCCCGCTCGTTTTGCTAATTACTTTACATTTTGCCGCTTGGCACCGACATGTTAGTCGGATAGTCTTGCTCTTACTTTTACATAATTGTAATTAAGTCAGACTGCAGCTGATAACAATTGTGTATATGTTGCTATATCATCTGGCTATGTTTTGTAAAGCCAAATCTCAAGAACATTTTGACTAAGTGTTTGGGACGCCTTATTGCTTTATCTTAAATGTTCTCTGTTATTGCTTCTTGTTTGAATGATTGAGATAATAGATGTGAAGTGACCATAGCGAGACTTTCATGTAGTATGCACCCCCTTGTCTTTTAGACAGCATTGATCGTATTATACGGTATTCATCTACCCGTAATACGTAGCTGGCTGAGTCATTCTTCCGCTCTCCAGTATTCTGGTTCTGGGGCGTGACATATCTAGCACAGATGCAAACGCTAAACATGATATCAGGACGACTATCAGTTAGATATAATAAACTACCAATCATACCTTGATACTTATGCTGGTCGACTGGTTTGCCACTTTTATTAATGTCAAGCCGGGTGGATGTAGCCATTGGAGTTCCGATAGGCTTTACGTTGTCGAAGTCATATTTTCTTCAGTAAATACTTCGTATACTTAGCTTGGTTGATGAATGCACTGTGAGTGCTGTTTGATCTGGAGTCTTAGAAAGTAGTTCAGTTCTTCCATCATACTTATCTCAAACTCACTATGCATACACTTAGCAAATTCTTGACAAAGTTTTTCATTAGTAGAACCGAATATTATGTCATCTACATAAATTTGGACAAGAAGAATTTCATCATCTGAAGACTTGAAAAATAAGGTAGTATCAACTCTTCCTTTTGAAAATCCATTTTCAAGTAGAAAGGCACTTAGGCGTTCATACCAAGAACGAGGTGCTTGTTTGAGTCATAGAGTGCTACCTAAGTTTGAAGACGTGATCAGGTTTTTAAAAATCTTCAAAACTAGAGGGTTGTTTCACAAAAACTTTTTCTTTCAAAAATCCATTTAAAAATGTACTATTCACGTCCATTTGAGACAGTTTAAAATCATGAAAACATGAAAATGCACAAAACATGCAGATAGCTTCTAGTCTAACAACATGAGCATATGTCTCGTTGTAATCAATACATTCTTCTTGATTATAATCTTGTGCCACTAGACGTGCTTTGTTGCGTAGAACTTGCCCATCCTTACTTAATTTATTTTTGAAACACCCATTTGGTACTAATTATCGATTGAATAATAGGTTCAAGAACAAGTTTTCAAACCCGATTTCTCTCAAATTGATTAAGTTTCTCTTGTATGGCATTAATCCAAAATTTATCTTTAAAAGCATCTGCTACTGTCTTAGGTTCTACTTGCGATATAAAAGCTACATTGGCTGCTATATCAATGTCTTTATTAGAAGAACATGTACTTACACCTTTTGATACATCACCTATGATGAGTGTCTCTAGATGATCTGGCAAGAATTTCCAAGATTTGAATCTCTCTGTTAGATTTTCCATAGGGCTCTCTCTGGTAGCAGTATCTTTGGATGACTTGGATTTAACCTGTGCATCTTCATAATCACTCTCGCTAGATCTGTGACTATTGAGCTCATCAAAAGTAATATTAGTAGATTCTTCAACAATCATAGATCTTTTATTAAATACTCTATATCCCTTAATCTTAGCAACATAACTGAGAAATATCTCTTCAGCTGCTTTAGAGTCGAATTTTCTCAAGTTATCCTTGCTGTTCAAGATAAAACAACGATATCCAAAAACTTTAAAATAAGAAATGTTTGAAATCCTTCCAAACCAAAGCTCATATGGTATTTTCTTCAATATAGGTTGAATTAACACCATATTTAAAATATGACAGGCTGTACTAACAGCTTATGTCCAAAAATATTTAGGAAGATTATGCTGATTCAGCATGACTCTAGCCATCTTGCTTAGAGTATGATTCTTCCGCTCTATAACACCATTTTGTTGGAGAGTTCTAGGATAAGAAAACTTGTTGTAATATCCATTATCATCATAAAACTTTTTAAAATCATCATTTATGAATTTGCCACCATGATCACTTCGGATACGAGTAATCATGAAGTCTTTTGGTTTTGTACGTTTTTACAAAATATCTGAAATTCAAAAATTGTATCACTTTTGTTTGATAAAAAATAAATCCATGTAAAACGAGATAAATCATCAACAATAACAAAGAGGTAGAGTTTACCGCCAAGACTAGCGACTCTATTAGGATCAAATAAATCCATATAAATTAATTGCAAGGGTCTAGAGGTACTTACATCGTTAATGGATTTAAAGTAGACCTAGTTGCCTTGTCTTTTCACAGTCAGCACATCCCATGTCTCTTCTGAATGGGAGTCCTTTTACCAACTTTTTGGTATTTAGTCGTGTGATAGTATCCATATTAGCATATCCTAGTCTCATATGTCATAGCCAGCTTTCATTTTGATTTGCTACTAAGCACTTTCCTGCATTATTAGTACTCTCTAAAAAGAAAACATAAATATTGTCTTCCGTAATTTCTTCATATACGGAATTACCAGATGACATTTTATATATTGTACATTTGTCTTTTATAAAATTGATGCCAAAACCATTATCTGCCAAATGACTTATGCTCAGTAGGTTATGTTTCAACTCCGTAACTAAATAAAGATCTTTTATTACTGGGTAAGGAGACATACCAACAGTGCCATTTCCAATTATATCAACTCTTAAGTTGTTTTCGAAGGAGACGTATCCTTATTTCTTTATCGATAGTGTAGCAAACAAAGATGCATCACCAATCATGTGCCGCAAACATCTGCTATTGAGGATCCACTTGCTTTTAGCATGATAGTGTTAGCCTAATGATTATATCATGTTTTTGAATAAGGCTAATCAATTAAGTTTAACATAATGATGTCACTAATATTCAAGTAATCACTATCATGTTGCTACTTAAACTTAGCATTGTCCTAATGTTCTATATAATATTTCTATGTTTAATGCATCATACTATTTTATTCGCCTAACATGTATTTGCAGACATGCAGTAAGCATGATCAAACATGATCAAACCAGGACATATGTAATAGAAAAGTTATTAATGGGCCAAAGACGGTGTTATACAACGAACCGAAAGGTATTCAGATTTCCAGATCTGTTTATCTTTGGACGACCGCGGTAAAGGATAAAAGCGTCTTCAAGTCTGCTCAAATATTAGAAAAAATGCGTCATCAAAGGGCTATTGGTTTTCCTATTTTATCGATATATTTTTCATATTTATTGAGTCTAAGAATATGATGTACATTGCGATGTACTGGCAAATAGGCTACCCAAGATGTAGGAACGAAATCGTAAAGCGCAATACTCTAGAGGGTGGGGTGAATAGAGTTGGCAGCGAAATAATGCTAATTAAAAATTATTAGCAGCAAGATCACAGAATAATAATCATAACTAAATAATGTAAAGGCAGAGATAAGAAAGCAAACGCAAAGACATCGATGTATACTGGTTTCCCTCTGTTGAGGACTAGTCCAGTCGGTAGAACTCTTGCTACCAGTTGAATCCACTATTGGCAAAATCGCAAGTTTTCTTACGAAGTCCTTGCAACTTCTACAATACGAGCTTTGATAGGAAGAACTCGTCCAACTTCAATTGTGAATAGTTGAATCTTCTATCAAGCCTTCTGATTACAATCACTCAGAAACTTCTAGACCGTACCGCACTGGCAAATCGACTAGAGGATTGTAACTGGCTTGGGATCTGAAAATTAAAGCTCGAGAAAAACTCTTTGGAAGACAGTAGGCTTTAAATAGAGAGAAGATTGAAAGTAAATGAGTGTATTAAAAAGATCGAAATTCTTCTCTATTTATAGGAGTTCCAAAGACAGAATTCTGGCAGAATTCGGGCAGAACTCGATGAGCAAATCTCGGTCAAATTCGTAACTGCAGGAGGACCAAGTTCCAAGGAATTCAAAAATCAAAACGGCTACTAATCGAACTCAGGTCGAGTTCTGTCAGTATTTGGTTAGGGTTTTTCAAAATAGATTTTGGGGAATTTTGAAAACCTTTTTGGAGCTTTTGTAAATACGAATGTTTTTCAAAACTAAGGACATTTTTAAAAATATTTTGAAATCATTTTGGAATAGCCTATTTGCCAGTACGACTCGGTGTACAATGTATTTCTAGACTCAATAAAATAAAAGATTACATTGCTCAAAGAAATACATACTCGAACAGGCAATTAATACTTCGGTCTTGAACTGAGTAGATAGCTGTTCTTGATCATGTCCAAGAGTCCGAGATATCCTGACTAGCTCCATATATCGAGACAGAGTTTGATCAATTATTAAAATCAGTTTGACCATATGACCAATGGGCCAACAATCTCCCCTATTTTGATAATTGACAAACTATGAATGATATAACATCATTTGAGATAAGATATCACAAAAATTGTTCAAAATTGTTCAATCCTGTATTATTCTCAAAAAAAATGTTAGATCCTTTTTCTCCCCCGTTGTCACTTAGCAAAATAATTACGAAGAAATAGGCTCCCCCGCAATTAATGTATAAGCTACAACAGTGAAGAAACACAAGAAAATAATATCTCATGCAGTGAGAATATACAAGACATAACAAAGAAGTATTTCACAGGCAGTTTATAATATAGAAGCAGATAAAGATGCTATAAAGAATAAATAAACTGATATGAAAGATAAACTACGCATCCCATAAAAATAAAATGATGTTCAAGAGACATCAAGAAATATCCAGTACAAGTCCTAAAAAAACTGATAATAAAAGCTAAAAAGAAAGATACTTGGAATGTCGGAGCATTTCCAAGTGAACAGTAGATAATAACTAAGTCTCAAAATCAGCTAATACATCATCATCACATCTCCTCATCATCCTTGACTCATTTCAAAAATTTAATTCAAAGATTAGTAATTTCAACCTTCAATTAATATAATTAATATTATTTTATAGATTAAATTTCATTACACAGCGACTGTCTCAGATTAGCTGTAGGAGTACTGCCCAGCTGGCGGAGGTTCACCGGGGAACTCTTAAGTACCGCTTCGCTTCAACCGTAGTTGTGGTGACAGACAGACTCTTTATTGGCTTGTCTCTAACACAGTTTTTGCGTATTGAAATATAATCATAAAACAAAATTAATTAACATTATTGACGTCCAAAATTCCTAATTCTCGACATAAATAATTGAAACGATCTTCTGCTAGAGGTTTTGTGAAGATGTCAGCTAATTGATTCTCAGTGTCTATGTATACAAGGTCAATATCTCCATTCTGATGATGATCTCTAAGAAAATGATGTCGAATCTCGATATGCTTAGTACGAGAGTGACATACTGGATTCTTAGTCAAATTAATTGTGCTCGTGTTGTCACAGAAAATAGGAATGTGTATGAAAAATAAATCATAGTCTTCCAAGGTTTGTTTCATCCACAAAATCTGAGCACAACAACGTCCTATGGCGATATAATCAGCCTCTGTTGTTGATAGGGCTACAAAATTTTGCTTTTTACTAAACCATGAGACTAAAGCCTTGCCTAAGAAATGATATGTGCCGCTGGTACTTTTTCTATCAACTTTGTATCCAGTAAAATCTGCATCCGAGTAACCAATAAGGTCAAAGGACTTGGTTTTGGGATACCATAAGCCAACAGAAGAAGTGCCCTTAAGGTATCAAAATATACGCTTAACTGCGCACAGATTTGATTCCTTTGGATTAGCTTGAAAACGTGCACACAGGCAAACACTAAACATAATATCTGGACGACTAGCAGTTAAATAAAGTAAACTACCGATCATACCTCGATACTTACGTGTGTCGACAGGCTTACCATGTTCATCAATATCAAGGTTTATTGAAGTTGCCATCGGAGTGCCAATAGGTTTGACATTGTCCAGATCAAACTTCTTTAGTAAATCTTTTGTGTACTTGGCTTGATTTATGAATATCCCATTGTCAGTTTGTTTGATTTGTAGTCCAAAAAAGAATTTCAGCTCTCCCATCATGCTCATCTCAAACTCATTCTGCATACACTTAGAGAATTCTTGACAAAGAGATTCATCTGTAGATCCAAATATAATATCATCAACATAGACTTGTATGAAGAGAAGCTTGCCATTAAAAGACTTAATAAAAAGTGTAGTATCAACCTTTCCCTTTGAAAAATCATTATCAAGTAGAAAAGAGCTTAGACGATCATACCAAGCACGAGGGGCTTGTTTCAAACCGTATAAAGCTTTTTTCAACTTGAAAACATGATCAGGGTTTTTAAAAACTGTAAAACCTGGAGGTTGTGCTATAAAAACTTCTTCTTTTATAAAACCATTTAAAAATGCACTCTTGACATCCATTTGAAATAATTTGAAATTATGAAAATATGCAAATGCACATAACATGCGAATGGATTCTAATCTTACAACTGTAGCATAAGTCTCATCGTAGTCGATACATTCTTCCTGATTATATCCTTGAGCTACGAGTCAAGCCTTGTTACGAGTCACTAAACCATTCTCATTAAGTTTATTTTCGAATACCCAACGGGTGCCAATGACCGGATGATCAATAGGCTTGGAAACAAGTTCCCAAACTTGATTCCGTTCAAATTGGTTTAATTCCTCATGCATAGCATCTAACCAAAAATGATCACTACATGCTTCATCAATAGTTTTGGGTTCTAGCTGTGAAATGAATGCAACACTAGAAATAATATCTCTACTGGATGTACGAGTACTTACACCTTTGGTAATATCACCAATTACCAAATCCTTTGGATGATCAGCCGTAAATTTTAATCTTTTCGGCAGACTCCGAAGGTAGCTGCTTCCGAGTTCTTCTCTTGGAGAATCAGCTGGTATTGAGCTTGGTACAGTTAGATCTTTATCATTGTCATCGATAGTCATTTGATTTAATTCATCAAAGGTGACATTGATTGATTCTTTGATGATCATAGTTCGTTTGTTGAAGACTCTGTATCCTTTGCTTTTGGCCGCATAACCTAAAAATATACCTTCATCGACCTTTTCATCAAACTTTCCCAAATTATCTTTTGTATTAAGAATAAAGCATTTACAACCAAATATTCTAAAATATGAAACTGATGGAATTCTATCAAACCATAACTCAAATGGAGTCTTCTTCGATTTGGGTCGAATTAGAACTCTATTGAGAACAAAACAAGCTGTATTGACAACTTCAGCCCAAAAATATTTGGGTAGACTAAACTGGTTTAACATTACTCTGGCCATTTCGGAAAGAGTTCTGTTCTTACGTTCCACAACTCCATTTTGTTGCGGAGTCCTAGGGCAGGAGAACTCGTGTACAAAACCGTGTGTGTCATAAAATTGCTCAAACTCTGCATTCTCGAATTCGCCACCATGATCGCTTCTAATACGAGTGATCATGTAACCTTTTTCATTCTGTACTTTCTTGTAAAAGGCGACAAATTCGAATAATGTATCATTCTTGTATGTCAAAAAGTATACCCACGTGTATCTAGAGTAATCATCTACAATTACAAAAGCATATAACTTACCTCCGAGGCTAGCAACTCTGCTAGGACCAAATAAGTCCATATATAGCAATTGTAGAGGTCTAGTAGTACATACTACGTTTACTGACTTAAATGTGGATCTGGTAGCTTTGTTTTTTTCACATTGGCTGCATACCGAATCCTTCTTGAATGTTATGTCCGGTAAACCGTGTACTAGCTTCTTCGTGGATAATCTTGAGATTGTGTCCATATTTGCGTGACCGAGTCTCATATGCCACAGATGACTCTCATCACTTTTAGCCATTAAGCATCTACCTGAAATGTTAGTTTCTTCCAACAAATAGAAAACATATATGTTGTCTTCCCTGATACCTTCAAAGATAGAACTACCAGTTGAGCTATCAACTATAGTACATTTGTCTTTGCCAAAGTTGATGCCATAACCATGATCAGCTAAATGACTTATGCTGAGTAGATTATGTTTCAACTCGGTAACCAGACAGACATCCTTAATCACAGGATAGGGAGACTTACCAACATCACCGATACCAATGATATACCCTTTCAAGTTGTTACCGAAGGAGACATAACCTTCCTTCTTCTTCTTCGACAGTGTTGCAAATAATATAGCGTCACCGATCATATGCCGTGAACAACCGCTGTCGAGGATCCATTTGCTTTTAGCATGTGAAAGGTGTTCCACCTACAAAACAATTTGCAGATGAAACTTTTGGTACCTATTTCTTGTAGGGTCCTGAGATGTTAGCTTTTGGTATCCATGCATAAATATTTAAATCAACAAGCTTTCTGATTCTACATACAGGAGAAATATGACCAGTGTGGCCACAATAATGACATTGTGCATGTTTAGTGTTGAAAGCTGAGTGGTGTACATGGTTGGTAGGTTTAGGTTTTCTAGTATAGAAGAAAGTATACCTATAATCCTATTTGGGCTTAACCTTTTGGGGTAAAGGTTTGATATGGTTAGGTCTGACAGTGTTTGGTTTGGGAATGTTCCGATTATTCGGTAAGTGACACGTGGTAGGGTAGGAAGCAGCAATCTCAGGCTATTTTTCTAACATAATTTCCAATCTTTTGGAAGTGTCATACAACTTAGTATAGTCAGAAGTGAGTGCTTCCATTCTGACTTGTGCACTTTGAAGACTTTTCTTCTCTTTAGAAAGTTCTTCTTTCAGTTAGTCAATAACCTTGTCTTTTTCTTCGGATGACTTGGTAGTCTCGTGTAATAAGAGGTTAATAGAAGAAAGCTTACCAGACTCACTAACATTATCTTTAACCTCAGCTAGTAGGTCGGTAAGTCTTCCTATTTCACCTTTGTACTCTTTGAGTACCTTCTTAGAGGTTTGTTATTTGCTACGCAGTTTCCTGTAATCACTTATCAGTTCACTGAAGGCTTCTCCTAATTGCTCAAAGGTGAAGTCATCATATGTATCAACTATAGGTTCAGAGAGTACCTGATCGGATGCCATAAAGCATATATTTGCAGCATCTTATGATTGTTCATCTTCTGAGTCGCTGGCTTCACTTTCATGCCATATGCTAGTATTGGCATACTTCCGAGATATTGATCTCTTCAGGTTCCCTTTCTCATACTTGTTGCTCTTCTTGCTTGATAATAAGTTTGTAGGACAATCCTTCTTCATGTGTCCCTTCTTCTTGTAGCCATAGCAGACAATATTATCTTGATACCAGTTGTTACTGCTATTGTTTTCTTTGGCTTTCTTCTCATATCTCATGAATCTTTTGAATTTCCTTGCTAGGAGTGCTTGATCTTCAGTATCAGATTCACTGCTGTCTGAATCACCTTCAGCAGCTTTTCTGTGCTGAGCCTTGAAAGCGATCGTCTTCTTCTTTGGTGTAGGCTCTTCAAAATCTTGTAGCTCCAGTTAATGAGTGAGTAGCTTACCCATGAGTACTTCGAGTGTCATGGTAGTGAGGTCGTTTCCTTCAATGATTGCAGTAACCTTCGGAATCCAGTTCTTTGTAAGTGCTCGCAGGAGTTTACGAATCTTTTTATGGTTACTATAATCTTTGCCTAGGGAGGACAAAGGATTTACAATATCCAAGAATCTCTCGAACATCTGAGTAACTGTTTCGTTGGGCTTCATCTTGAACGCCTCGTACTCCTGAGTAAGTCTGCTGACTTTTGATTCTTTGACTTGAGTCGTGCCTTCATGTGTGACTTCAAGAAGCTTCCACACTTCATTAGCAGTTGTGCAGATAGACACCCGGTTAAATTCAGTTCTGTCTAAAGCACAAAATAAAGCGTTAATAACACGTGCGTCAAGACTGGCCTTTTTTTTCCTTCATCTGTATATCTGTTATGGGGTTTTTCAGTTAAAACTCCATCAACATTTATACGAGGTGGCTTTTGATAGCCATCAATAACAATAGACCATAAATCAAAATTAAGAGATTTCAAGAAGAAACTCATCCGTATTTTCCAATAGGTATAATTTGTACCATCAAACAGTGGAGGTCTGTTTTTGGCCTGGCTTTCACTTGTGAATTTTACAGTTGCCATGAGTTGTGCTGTGATCTATATAACAATTAATTAAAAGAATAAATAATTGTAATGTTACCTTGCTTTACCTGTAGCACCCGCTCTGATACCAATTGTAGGAACGAAATCGTAAAGCGCAATACTCTAGAGGGAGGGTGAATAGAGTTGGCAGCAGAATAATGCTAATTAAAAATTATTAGCAGCAAGATCACAGAATAATAATCACAACTAAATAATGTAAAGGCAGAGATAAGAAAGCAAACGCAAAGACAGCGATGTATACTGGTTTCCCTCTGTTGAGGACTAGTCCAGTCGGTAGAACTCTTGCTACCAGTTGAATCTACTATTGGCAAAACTGCAAGTTTTCTTACGAAGTCCTTGTAACTTCTACAATGCGAGCTTTGATACGAAGAACTCGTCCAACTTCAATTGTGAATAGTTGAATCTTCTATCAAGCCTTCTGATTACAATCACTTAGAAACTTCTAGACCGCACCGCACTGGCAAATCGACTAGAGGATTGTAACTGGCTTGGGATCTGAAAATTAAAGCTCGAAAAAAACTCTTTGGAAGACAGTAGGCTTTAAATAGAGAGAAGATTGAAAGTAAATGAGTGTATTAAAAAGATCAAAATTCTTCTCTATTTATAGGAGTTCCAAAGACAGAATTTTGGCAAAATTCGGGCAGAATTCGGGCAGAACTCGATGAGCAAATCTCGGTCAAATCCGTAACTACAGGAGGACCAAGTTCCAAGGAATTCAAAAATTAAAACGGCCACTAACCGAACTCTGGCCGAACTCTGGCCGAACTCTGGCCGAGTTCTGTCAGGGTTTGGTTAGGGTTTTTCAAAATAGATTTTGGGAAATTTTGAAAACCTTATTGGAGCTTTTGTAAATACGAATGTTTTTCAAAACTAAGGACATTTTAAAAAATATTTTGAAATTATTTTGGAATAGCCTATTTGCCAGTACGACTCAGTGTACAATGTATTTCTAGACTCAATAAAATAAAAGATTACATTACTCAAAGAAATGCAGACTCGAACAGGCAAACAATGCTTCGGTCTTGAACTGAGTAGATAGCCGTTCTTGATCATGTCCAAGAGTCCGAGATATCCTGACTAGCTCTATATATCGAGACAGAGTTTGATCAATTATTAAAATTAGTTTGACCATATGACCAATGGGCCAACACAAGAAACGTTTTCAAAATATCCTTTCATTTTGAAAATAGCCCACTTACAAAAGTCCAAACTACTTCCTAACTGCTTGACTTTTCAAAAATTCCAAAAACCAATTTTCAAAAACTCTAACAGAACTCCAACAAAATTTGGCCCGAATTCGGCCAGAGTTCGGTTAGTGGACGTTGAATTTTAAATTTGGCCCTCCTGCAGTTACGGACGCAACGGCTATCTGTCGAGATTCTCTCAAAGAGTTCTTCCGAATTCTGCTGAATTTTGACATAGTTCTGTCTTTAGAAAAACTATAAATAGAGAAGGATTTCAATATCTGTTCCCTCTAAACACGTTCTTCCAAAGTGTTCTGAGCTATTCATTTTCAAATTCCAAGCCAGTTACAATCATCTAGTCGATTTGCCAGTACGGTATGGTCTAGAAGTTTAGAGTGATTATAATCAGAGGCTTGATTGAAGAAAGATACTTCACAACTGAAGTTGGTATTGTACTTCGTGTCAAAACTTGCGTTTGTAGAAGTTGTAAAGACTTCGAATAAAAATTTGCGATATTTTTCCATAGTGGATTCAAGTGGAAGCTAGAGTTCTTCCGACTGGACTAGTCCACATAAGAGGAAAATTAGTACACATCACCATCTTTGTGTTTGCTTTCTGATATGCACTTTTATATTTACAAATCTGTGATATATTATGTGATCTTGCTGCTAACATTCTAATGAGCTAAATTTTATTGCCTACTCTATTCACCCCCCTCTCGAGTATTGCACTTTATAATTCGTTCCTACAATTAGTATCAGAGCGGGTGCTTGTTATATAGATATTGATGCTCATTCCAATTGCTCCTACAATTGGTATCAGAGCAGATGCTCCTTATAAAGATATTTTGGCTTAACATCCTTGGAGCAGATCCTCATTACCAGAGCAAATTATATAGGTAAAGCGAGATAATATTGTTATTATATAACTGCTGTTACATAGATCACTATATCACATATGGCAAGTATGTACTTCACAACTGAAGAACAATCCACAAATAGACTCCCACTATTTGATGGAATAAATTGTAGTGTCACTTTCCGTTCCCAGAATACGTATTTTTAATGCATATACTATTAGGATGTATTTATTTTATATTCGTCATGTACTGCTCTGTATTTAAATTCCTTTAAATTTATGTTAATTAATTTCCTGCGATTTTATTTCTGCATTTGACTTCCTGCTCTTATACCCTGCTTTAGCTTTGCTTTAGGATCGGCTTAGATTGGCTTATTCATGTGGTTCATCATGAACCGAACCAAACCCCCACCTACCACCACCCCTTCCATTTAAAGCCTATCCTCTTTCTCTCTCTTCATTACTTCACCATTACTCTTCTTCTTCTTCCTCATAACTCTTTCACCAACCTAGGAGAAGTAGGTAAGTGCCAACTTGCTTCTTGATGGATCCCCATTTTTATTGTTCCATCATCTTTCTTATTTGATTCTAAGTCTCTTTAGTACTTGACATTTTTGATTTCCATGGCTTATTTATTGTAGATCTAAGTTTGTTGCATTTTTGGATTTCTTAGGTTTTGATCTAGTAAACTTTATTATCTTCAAGTTTTAATGGTTCCATGTTGTAGAGAATTTCGTTCTACCCCATTTTGACCTATGGAAGTTCAGATTTGGGCTTAGAATGAAGGGATTAGAGAGCTTGGAAGCATTGGTTTCCATGGTTCTGTCCTTAGGAATTCGGAGAAGAAGAACAGTCCTGGCCACATGACAAAGCTTGACCGCATGAGTCTTCATGCGGTAAGTCCCCTGGCCGCATGGGCATTCTAGCCGCATGGGCATGGGCATTCCAGCCGCATGAGTTCATTCGTTTGAGCCGTATGAGACTGATTCCAATCCCAGCCGCATGGGCTTAGTCAGCCGCATGAGACTTATCTGCCGCATGAGTTCTTAGCTAGCCGCATATGCATTCGGTCCTTAGCCGCATATAGGCTTGTCCCATGTTCAGCCGTATGGGCGCATGTCATTTCGAGCCGCAGGGGCGCATGTCATTTTGAGCCGCATGGGGTTTGCTATCCCCCAGCCGCATAGAATTTCCTTTGGCCGCATGGTCGCATGTTAACCGTAGCCGCATGAGACTGTAACCTTTTTCAGCCGTATGGCTTGGGCATTGCTGAGCCGCATGGGGCTATTTCAAACCCCGGCAACTTAGGCGCGTGTGGTCCTAGCCGCATAGGCGCATGTTGTCCCGGTCGCATGAATTTAAGCTTCCTTAGCCGCATAATTTCCTGGTCGCATGAACTCTGATTCTAAAGCCTTTTGGCTGATCCTTGTTCCAAATTGACATAGATTGATATTGATTGACATTGATTGACCTTGATTAATTACCTTGGTTTTTATTAACAATAATTATTGTCTTGATATTATAATATGATAGTTGGTTATCTCGATTAATAATTGATCATGTATTCCTAGTTGGAACTAAGAGGCTGGCTAGTCGTCTTATTGAATTGAATGAATAAGACACGTTCATATTAACTATGAACTATTATAATCGATTGGCCGATCTCGAATATTGACATACAGACACACATACAGGCTTCAATTTATTTATTTATTTATTTATTTTCTACAAAAGAAGCATGTGTACTTTATGGTCAAGGCTTGATTATTTCGTGGTTAGTTTGGATTGTTGCGTTACGCTATGTAAGACCTACAACCTAACCGCACGGGCATCATTGTAGAGTTGTGCATATCGTGTCCCGTACGAAAGTACTCATTCTGAATGACCATGATCCACGGCATGGAATTTCACTCAACGTAGAGACTATTAAGTTAAATAAAATAATGATTGCATGGAGAGAATGGATTCCCAAGTTCTTACATGGTAGCCCTCTTGGGACTAGTAGTGCCCGACAGGTCGGTTGGTCCCCACAGATACTGCAAATCTGCCACACGGGCAGGGAGCGGTATCAGGTTATATTATCTATTGTATATTGTATATTGATGACGGGCGTCCTACTGGGACTCGTCTAATTTATTATTGGCACAATTGATTGACTGGGTAAACTAGCCTTGCTTGCACATAGTAAGAACTGAGGAATCCTTTATTGCATATATTCAGGATAACTTGGAAATCACAGTAGCAAGCCGTAGTAGTTGAATGGTCGTTTAAATTAATTTGTTTGTGTACTGTATCTACTCTGTTACCTAACTGAGATGATCAGAATGTCAGGACATGACAGGCTAACTTCTGTCCTTGTTTGGTTGGGAGGTTGGTTCGAAGTGTCGTGATGTTATATGAATCCCAGTGGCAAGCAGAGATCTATTATTATATTCTTTTATTTATTGGTTTTATCCTTCATATCGTGCTTCCTTGCGGTACTTCCTATTAGAGGTCTAACCTTTCTGGTTTTGCATGGCCAGATTTAGAGCCGGTTTCCAAGGACTCAGCTTACTTCCACCTCCAAGATGGTCAATACTAGAGGAATGATCGCAGGAGGACTCGAGTGGGTTCCTTACTTCCCCACTCATTTTATTATTTATTTAATACCTTATCGTTTGGCACCGACATGTTAGTCGGATTGTCTTGTACTTACTCTTACATAATTGTAATTAAGTCAGACTGCAGCTGATAACAATTGTGTATACTTTGCTACATCATCTGGCTATGTTTTGTAAAGCCAGATATCAAGAACATTTTGACTGAACATTTGGGATGCCTTACTGCTTTATCTTATATGTTCTCTATTTCTGTTTCTTATTTGAATGATTGAGACAATAGATGTGAAATGACCATAGTGAGACTTTCATGTAGTATGCACCCCCTCGTCTGGTTAGACAGCATTGATTGTATTATACGGTATTCATCTACCCGTAATACATAGCTGGCTGAGTTATTCCCCCGCTCTCCAGTATTCTGGTTCTGGGGCATGACAAGGTTTTAGTGGTGGCCCATGCAGGTCTGATTTCAGACTTGTGGGATGTTTTGATTTATAGGATGTCTCAATCACACATGTTTCCCCTTGATCTCCTGATTCGTTATTCTCGATCCTAGCTTGACATTCCGGTATCCTTTGACTTCATTGACATGGGCAACCTGACCAGGTTGGTCAGCTACAAGGACCAGTACAACCTCAAGAGACTATTCAAGAAGAAGTAATAGTGGAACCAGCAACTGGACTGCAGTATCCGGAAGTTCCGACACCACCAATAGTTTCGCCGACCCCTGGGGAAGTGGACACACCAGCCCTTCTGGAGATCATGAGAGGGATGATGGCCACTCAACAACACCAGATGTTAGCCCAGCAGCGCATGCACGCTCAGTTGCAAGAGCAGAATGTACTACTCAACCAAAGATTACAGACAGCATTGGAAAGAGGGGCAAGAACAGATTCAGGAGTGTCGGCCCGGTTTTGCAAGTATAACCCCCGCCGTTTCGATGGCACGAAGGATGCCATCTCAGCAGATGCATGGCTTAAGGACATTGAGGCTATTTTGACAGCAGCTAAGGTGCCGGTAGAAGAACGTGTGGATCTAGTAAAGTTGTTACTTCAGGATCTCACACGTGATTGGTGGAAATCAGAGAAGGTAGGCATCAGACGTCCTGTGGCTTGGGACGACTTTACAGCAAGATTCAAGACCAAATACTATGGAGTTGTGGCGCAGTTTGAGCTACAACAGAAGTTTATCAACCTCAGACAGGCTGGCAAGACTGTAGATGCTTATGCAGCAGAGTTCTGCAGATTGAGTAGATTCGCCCCAGAGATGGTAGCAACGGAGGGCCAGAGGGCCATAAGGTTCCAGCAAGGGTCTCATCTCGAACTCTTGCAATTGATAGAGGGGCACAATTATCAGACTTTTCACGAAGTATTAACGGCAACCCGAAGGCACGAGATCACCATTCAGAGGCTTGCGACAAGGACTGGAGGTCAGAAGAGATCCCACAGTCAGATTGAAGGAGAAGGGGGAGCAGCGCCCCGAACAACAGTACCATCCCCTGGCATTCGTATCCACGATGTGGCGATACGAGGGCCAGCACCACCACCAAGGCAACAGCAACAGCAACAGAGGAAGAACCAGCAACCCCCAGCGGGCTGTACTTATTGTGGGAAGGTAGGACACACTAGAGATGTGTGTCGGACATTGAACGGACAGTGTTTGATATGTGGAAATCCAGATCATCGGGTTACCACTTGTCCCATGAATTCGAGTTCAGGAGGACCAGGACAACAGTTTCCTGCTCTGCCCGTACTAGGGGCAGACCAGTATCGAGGACCAGCGGTAGCAGTGAGACCGTTGGCACAGCGCCCGTTAATGTCGCAGGCTCAGATGTTTCGGCAGCAGGGACCGCCGATGCAGCAACACCAGCATAGACCACCCCAGCATCATCAAGGCAGGGGCCAGCAGCAGCACCAGGCTAGGCCGCAACATGGGAACCAACAAGGAGGTCGAGGGCAGGCATTCACTCTATCCTTAGAGGAGGCATTAGCATCGGAAGATATTGTGGCAGGTAACATTTTCGTCGCCTCATATCCCGCAGTAGCATTGTTTGATTCAGGAGCATCACACTCATTTATATCTGCACAATTTACGACACGGCTAGGAATGGAGTTCGAGGCATTGCCAGGGAGATTGAATATACTCACTGGCAATGGGCTCGTAGGAGTTAGTAGAGTTATTCTAGCATGTAGCATTGTAGTTTACGGGCATTCTTTACCCGCCCGGTTGATAGAATTTCCTGTTGGAAATTTTGACGTTATCTTAGGCATGGACTGGCTGAAAGACAGTCATGCGACAATAGATTATCGTAGAGGGAGTGTATCTTTTGATATCCCGGGCATGAAGCGATTCACCTTAGTCAGATCAGAGACAACTCAGTAAGAGCAGGGGGTAGTAACGGCAATGGAAGAAGTTCAAGTTCCGAAGGTAGTTGATGAATTTCTAGATGTATTTCCCGAAGAACTTCCAGGGCTACCACCAGTTATAGATATTGAGTTCAGTATAGAATTGGCACCTGGAACTAACCCGATATCAGATCGAGTTTACAGAATGGCGGATTCGGAGCTGGCCAAGGTATATCAGCACATAGAAGAATTGAAGAAGAAGAAGTTCATCCAAGCTAGCATATCACCATGGGCAGCACCAGTAGTACTTGTAGAAAAGAAGGATGGGTCATCCCGATTGTGCATAGATTACAGAAAGCTTAACGCGGCAACAGTGAAGAACAAGTACCACTACCCAGGATCGACGACTTATTTGATCAGTTGAGCAAAGCTAGAGTTTTTTCCAAGATAGATCTTCGTTCAGGGTATCATCAAGTGAGGGTTCGGAAGGAGGACATCCCCAAGACAGCATTCAAGTCGAAGTATGGGCATTATGAATTCTTGGTAATGCCGTTTGGTTTGACCAATGCTCCAGCAATATTCTTGGATTTGATGAACCGCATCTTTATGCCGTACTTAGATCAGTTTGTCGTAGTGTTTTTCGACGACATTCTTGTATACTCTGCGAGTAAAGAGGAGCATGAAGACCACCTCAGGAAAGTGTTACAGGTTTTGAGAGAGAATCAGTTGTATGCCAAGCTCAGCAAGTGTGAGTTCTGGACGAATCATATTTCATTTTTGGGTCACATCATATCAGGAGCTGGAGTAGCAGTGGATCCCAAGAAGGTAGAAGCAGTAGAGAGTTGGCCAGTACCCAAGACCGTAGTTGATGTGTGGAGTTTCTTGGGATTGGCAGGATATTACAGAAGGTTCGTATCAGACTTTGCAAGGCTTTCAGCACCCATGACCCGCTTAACACGGAAGGATGTGCCATTCGTCTGGTCTGCAGAATGCCAAGCATTATTTGAGAATCTGAAGCAGATGTTGATCTCAGCACCCATTCTTACATTGCCAGTTGGACCCGGAGGTTTTACAGTATATTGTGATGCGTCAGAAAAAGGACTTGGATGTGTCCTTATGCAGCATGGGAAGGTGATAGCATACACATCTAGGAAACTTTGAGACCACGAAAAGAATTACCCAACTCACGACTTGGAATTGGCGGTAGTAGTATTTGCTTGAAGCTATGGAGGCATTACTTATATGGTGATCGAGTAGACATGTATACAGTTCATAAAAGTCTGAGGTACATCTTTACTCAGAAGGAGCTGAACATGAGGCAGAGAAGATGGTTGGAGTTGATCAAGGATTACGACATGGAGCTTTAGTATCACCCAGGCAAGGCTAATGTGGTAGCAGACGCTCTCAGCAGAAGAGGCGGCGCATTTATGTTAGCAACACAGAGGCATATTTTAGAAGACCTTCAGGAGATGGACATTGAGGTTATACTTCCTAGTGATGTAGGAGTTCTAATAAGTCTACAAGTTCGATCTGACTTGGTAGATAGGATCAAGGCAGCTTAGGCACAAGACCCAAGGATTCAGAAGCTTAGGACAGAATGTGAGTCAGGACTCAGAAAGGAGATACAAATTCATGAAGATGGTACACTTAGGTTTGGGTTACGCCTATGTGTTCCTAGTGGAGATATCAGACAAGAGGTTATAGTAGAAGCTCACAGTTCTCAGTATTCTATACACCCTGGCAGAACCAAGATGTACCAAGATATCAAGCAACACTTCTGGTGGAATAGAATGAAGAGGGAGATAGCTAGGTTTGTTTCCCGTTGCTTGGTATGTCAACAAATGAAGGCAGAACAACAGAGGCCAGCCGGACTATTGCAGCCGCTTCCTATCCCGGAATGGAAGTGGGAGCATATCACAATAGACTTTGTGATCGGTTTACCAAGATCACCAAGTGGTAAGGATGCTATTTGGATAATCGTAGATTGGCTTACGAAGGTTGCACACTTTTATCCTTTCAGAGTAGGACAATCTACAGAGAAGTTGGCAGAGTTATATATGCAACAAATAGTTAGGCAGCATGGAGTCCCTGTCAGTATTGTGTCAGACAGAGATACTCGTTTTACATCATATTTCTGGAAGAGTTTACATCATGGTCTGGGTACCAAATTAAGGTTTAGCACGGCTTACCATCCACAGACGGACGGGCAATCAGAAAGAACAATCCAGACTTTGGAAGATATGTTACGCGCATGCACTCTGGATTTTGGAGGGTCTTGGGAGAGCCACTTGCACTTAGTCGAGTTCTCATACAATAACAGTTATCAAGCTAGTATCCAGATGGCGCCATTTGAAGCACTATATGGTAAGAAGTGTAGGTCACCACTAGCATGGGACGATATCGGGGAGAGGAAGATGCTAGGCCCAGAAATGATTGTTCAAACAGTAGAAGTGGTTAAAGGAATTAGAGAGCAACTTCGAGTTACGCAGGATCGGCATCGTCATTGGGCGGACCAGCATCGTAGGCCGCTAGAGTTTTCTGTTGGGAACCACGTGTTCCTGCAGATCTCACCTACTCGTGGGGTCATTAGATTTGGCGTTCGCAGGAAGTTGAGTCCGAGATACGTAAGACCATTTGTTATCCTAGATATGGTAGGCGATGTTGCTTATCGTCTGTCCCTTCCATATTCGTTACGAAAGGTGCATGATGTGTTCCATGTATCTCAATTGTGAAGGTATGTATCGGACCCAAGCCATATCCTTGATCATTCTGAGCTGGTTGTTGGTACCAACTTGTCTTACGAGGAGCAGCCTGTGTCCATTTTGGACCGAAGAGAGAAGATAATCAAGAACCGAACAATTAGCCTTGTCCGGGTTGCTTGGGGTCATCACTCTTTAGGAGAGTCAACGTGAAAACGTGAGGATGATATCCGATCACAGTATCCATACCTGTTTGACTCACAAGGTATATTTCTTCCTGTATACCTTGATTGTCTTAACTCCTCATGCTTGTCACCTTATGAGTAGAATTACTTGGTGTCGTCAATAGTTAAATAGAGATATGTTACTTGCTATTGGCATTGTGAAATGATTGCTTACTCAATTGCTTATGCTTGGATTAGTTAGCTTTGATGTTTCTATCCTGCTCGGATTTGAAATTCCGAGGACAAAATTTTTCTGAAGAGGGTAGAGATGTCACTTCCCGTTCCCATAATACGTATTTTTAATACATATATTATTAGAATGTATTTATTTTATATTCGTCATGTACTGCTCTGTATTTAAATTTCTTTAAATTCATGTTAATTAATTTCTTGCAATTTTATTTCTGCATTTGACTTCCTGCTCTTATACCCAGCTTTAGCTTTGCTTTAGGATCGGTTTAGATTGGCTTATTCATGTGGTTCATCATGAACCGAACCAAACCTCCACCTACCACCACCCCTTTCATTTAAAGTCCATCCCCTTTCTCTCTCTTCATTACTTCACCATTACTCTTCTTCTTCCTCATAACTCTTTCACCAACCTAGGAGAACTAGGCAAGTGCCAACTTGCTTCTTGATGGATCCCCATTTTTATTGTTCCATTATCTTCCTTATTTGATTTTAAGTCTCTTTAGTACTTGGCATTTTCGATTTCCATGGCTTATTTATTGTAGATCTAAGTTTGTTGTATTTTTGGATTTCTTAGATTTTGATCTAGTAAACTTTGTTATCTCCAAGTTTTGATGGTTCCATGTTGTAGAGAATTTCGTTCTACCCCATTTTGACCTATGGAAGTTCAGATTTGGGCTTAGAATGAAGGGATTAGAGAGCTTGGAAGCAATGGTTTCCATGGTTCTGTCATTAGGAATTCGGAGAAGAAGAATAGTCCTGGCCACATGACAAAGCTTGACCGCATGAGTCTTCATACGGTAAGTCCCCTAGCCGTATGAGCATTCTAGCCGCATGGGCATGGGCATTCCAGCCGCATGAGTTCATTCGTTTGAGCCGCATGAGACTGATTCCAATCCCAGCCGCATGGGCTTAGTCAGCCGCATGAGACTTATCTGCCGCATGAGTTCTTAGCTAGCCGTGTATCTATTCGGTCCTTAGCCGTATATAGGCTTGTCCCATGTTCAGCCGTATGGGCGCATGTCATTTCGAGCCGCAGGGGCGCATGTCATTTTGAGCCGCATGGGGTTTGCTATCCCCCAGCCGCATGGAATTTCCTTTGGACGCATGGTCGCATGTTAACCGTAGCCGCATGAGACTGTAACCTTTTTCAGCCGCATGGCTTGGGCATTGCTGAGCCGCATGGGGCTATTTCATACCCCGGCCGCTTAGGCGCGTGTAGTCCTAGCCGCATAGGCGCATGTTGTCCCGGCCGCATGAATTTAAGCTTCCTTAGCCGCATGATTTTCTGGTCGCATGAACTCTGATTCTAAAGTCTTTTGGATGATCCTTGTTCCAAATTGACATTGATTGACATTGATTGACCTTGATTAATTACCTTGGCTTTTATTAACATTAATTATTGTCTTGATATTATAATATGATAGTTGGTTATCTCGATTAATAATTGATCATGTATTCCTAGTTGGAACTAAGAGGTTGGCTAGTCGTCTTATTGAATTGAATGAATGAGACACATTTATATTAACTATGAACTATTATAATCGATTGGCCGATCCCGAATATTGACATACAGGCACACATGCAGGCTTCAATTTATTTATTTATTTATTTATTTATTTATTTTCTACAAAAGAAGCATGTGTACTTTATGGTCAAGGCTTGATTATTCCGTGGTTAGTTTGGATTGTTGCATTACGCTATGTAAGACCTACAACCTAACCGTACGGGCATCGTTGTAGAGTTGTGCATATCGTACCCCGTACGAAAGTACTTATTCTGAATGACCATGATCCACGGCATGAGATTTCACTCAACGTAGAGACTATTAAGTTAAATAAAATAATAATTACATGGAGAGAATGGATTCCCGAGTTCTTACATGGCAGCCTTCTTGGGACTAGTAGTGCCCGACAGGTCGGTTGGTCCCCACAGATACTGCAAATATGCCACACGGGCAGGGAGCGGTATCTGGTTATATTATCTATTGTATATTGTATATTGATGACGGGCGTCCCGCTGGGACTCGTCTAATTCATGATTGGCGCAATTGATTGACTGGGTAAACTAGCCTTGCTTGCACATAGTAAGAACTGAGAAATCCTTTATTGCATATATTCAGGATAACTTGGAAATCACAGTAGCAAGCCGTAGTAGTTGAATGGCCGTTTAAATTGATTTGTTTGTGTACTGTATCTACTCTGTTACCTAACTGAGATGATCATAATGTCAGGACATGACGGGCCAACTTCTGTCCTTGTTTGGTTGGGAGGTTGGTTCGAAGTGTCCTGATGTTATGTAAATCCCAGTGGCAAGCAGAGATCTATTATTATATTCTTTTATTTACTGGTTTCATCCTTCATATCGTGCTTCCTTGCGGTACTTGCTATTAGAGGTCTAACCTCTCTAGTTTTGCATGGCCAGATTTAGAGCCGGTTCCCGAGGACTCAGCTTACTTCCACCTCCAAGATGGTCAATACTAGAGGAATGATCACAGGAGGACTCGAGTGGGTTCCTTACTTCCCTACTCGTTTTGTTATTTATTTAATACCTTGCCGTTTGGCACCGACATGTTAGTCGGATTGTCTTGTACTTACTCTTACATAATTATAATTAAGTCAGACTGCAGCTGATAACAATTGTATACACTTTGCTACATCATCTGGCTATGTTTTGTAAAGCCAGATATCAAGAACATTTTGACTGAGCGTTTGGGATGCCTTACTGCTTTATCTTACATGTTCTCTATTTCTGTTTCTTATTTGAATGATTGAGACAATAGATGTAAAATGACCATAGTGAGACTTTCATGTAGTATGCACCCCCTCGTCTGGTTAGACAGCATTGATTGTATTATACGGTATTCATCTACCCGTAATACGTAGCTGGCTGAGTCATTCCCCCGCTCTCCAGTATTCTGGTTCTGGGGCGTGACATGTAGTTATTGGAAGACACGAATGAGCTTCTACCTGAAGTCTCTAGATTTTGACTTATGGTCAATTGTTGTCAATAGCTACAAAAAGCCTACTATCACTTCTATTCTTACATCCTCTATAATCAACAAGCCTTATTATAGTTACATGGAGGAAGAGAAGAAGTTAGCTAACCTTGATGCAAAAGCTATGCATATCTTTTACTGTGCTATAGACATAAATGTATTCAATCTTATTACTACTTGCACAACATCTCATAAAATTTGAAAAGTTTTTGAAGCTACTTATGAGTGCAGGTATGAAAGCAAAGCTAGAAACTCCAGAGATGAGAATAGTCTTCATAATGATGCAAATCTGTGCATAACGGAATTGATATTTAAGGTACAACACAATCCCTTATATGAAGAAGAGCTTGTATGTGATAACTGCAAGAAGATTGGCCACATCCAAGAAGATTTTACTACTAGTAGAAAGGAGAGTCACTACGAACGATCAAATAAAGGAAGATCATCGTTGAACAAGTACGCTAGCATGAGCATATGGTGTGAAAGCGAATTAAGCAAGCGATTCAGAAGAAGAAGAGAGACCTCATTAAGCTGCAAATTTATGCTCAATGTCATTATCTAACGAGGTACAAAATAATTCTGTTCATAAAGAGAGTGAATTTTCTTATGATGAGTTATCTGATGCTTTCAGTGATCTATTGAAAGAACACAAGAAAGTATTAGATAAGTGTAAGCAAGCTAGAAAGGATATTATATTCTATAAGCGTGAGAATGAAAAGCTTACTTGCTTATTGAATGATGCTAGAAATACTTTTCCTTCTGATAATTCAACTAAAATTTTCATACTTGAGTTTAGATTGCATGAGGCACTTGATTGTATTGAGAAAAGCACTCAAGAAAATGCTAAACTTAAGGAGGAATTATGATCAGAAAAGAAGTATTCTATTGCTTCATGTAGAATTGATGCTCTTTCTACTAAATATTATGAGATCTGTGCTAACTCTAAATAGTTAGAGATTAGACTGGAAAAGCAGGTAGTACAACCTATGACTCAGTCTAACACAAGACAAGTGACACATCACAAAATCACACATGACAGATCATCTAGAAAGCAAGCAAGCAAAGCTATATCTTCACACAACCATGCTTTCTATTACAAGTATCCATGCACATCATATCATACTACTGCATGTTCTAATACTACCACACATAGCACTAATATTAATACTTTCTGTCATTATTGTGGTATGAATGGACATGTTTCTAACATTATCAGATTAGAAAACTTGTTGATATGAACTTGTGCAAATGCATTCCCAAAGCTAACATATATGGATCCAAGTATTGGATACCAAAGTCTTTACCTAATATTGCAGGTGAAGCTTCTCATATCAAATAGAACCATGGAACATGTTGGTGATTGCAAAGCTACAAATGTCATCTTCCATGCAATTGCACCAACAGAAGTGTGGTCACTAGAACCACTTCGGTAACATGCTTCATAAATAGTTTTTAATATCTAGCATGTTCTTATTGATGTCTTACAATTAGCTTTCATTGATATATTTTAATTATCTATTATTTTAAATCAATGTAAGATATAATCCTAGCATGACTAGCTGTTTAGCTTAAATGATCAGTTCACACTATATATGTTTAATTTCTATTAGTGTGACACATTTGTCTATATATGCTCTTTACTTTTAATCTTTATTCTTGAAGCAAGCATACCATTGTAATCCATAGGAGCTTAATTTTTTTTGGTTAATATATTTTTGACTCTTCGTCTTTAATTTAATGGTCACTTCTTACCGATTTATCTTTAACATGTCATATTTACTTTGATCGGTATTTTGTAAGTATATATGTTTAGCATGAGTCTTCTATTTACTTGAAAAGTATATACATATACTTTTATGTTAATCATGTGCTTGCATAATATATTTACTATTGAATCTCATATTTTATTTTGATCAACTTCTTATGAATTAATTACATCTTTGTCTGATATATGAGTTAAATTCAAGTTCTATATTATATTATTTTGAAAAGTAGTTTCAAACTTGTACTTATCTCATATTTCAGCTATTGATTATTTAAAACAAATTTATGTTCTTCTTTTTATTAGCTTCTTCCTCAAAGCCTTTTTTTAATAATATTTTTCTTGGCTTTTTGGTTGACATTTTGGATACATCACTCTGTTTGCCATTAAAAAATCAAAGCCAGGTATTACAGAAATACTGAAATTGATTGCAAACTCGCTTGTACAAAGAAAAGCCTAGAAAGAAATCCTAGGAAATAATCTAAGTATAATTGTTTAGTTTTGATTCTGGGGGGTGGCGGTAGAGGCTCGAAAAAGTGCTATCAACCTATATGCCAGTACGACTCGGTGTACAATATATTCCTAGATTCAATAAAAGTAAAGAATACATTATATGAAATAGATACATACTCGAGTGGCAAACACAGCTGCAGTCTTCAATAGAGTAGATGTCCAATCTTGATCTGTGTCCAAGTGTCCAAAACTGAGTAGCTTTATATATCAAGTCAGAGTTGGTTCAATTATTAAAATCAGGTTTGACCATATGACCAATGGGCCAACAAAAACCCTAACAGAACTCCAACAGAATTCGGCCCGAGTTTGGCCCAAATTCGGCTAGAGTTCAGTTAGTGGACGTTGCATTTTAAACTTGGTCCTCCTGCGGTTACGGTCGCAACAGCTATCTGCCGAGATTCTCTCAAGGAGTTCTGTCCGAATTCTGACAGAGTTCTTCCTTTGGAAAAACTATTAATAAAGAAGGATTTTAATCATTTCAATTCACTCGTTCCCTTTCTTATCTCTTCTCTCCAAGCTTAATACGTTATTCCAAAGTTTTCTGAGCTATTCATTTTCAATCCTAAGCCAGAGACAATCCTCTAGTCGATTTTCCAGTACGGTACTATCTAAAAGTTCAAAGTGATTGTAATCAGAGGCTTGATTGAAGAAAGACACTTCACAACTGAAGTTGGTCGAGTACTTCGTATCAAAGCTCGCGTTTATAGAAGTTGAAAGGACTTCGGATGAAAACTTGCAGTATTTTTTCATAGTGGATTCAACTGGAAGCTAGAGTTCTTCTGATTGAACTAGTCCTCAGAAGAGAGAAACCAGTATGCATCGTCGTGTTTGCGTTTTCTTTCTGCTCTCTACTTTTACATTTACATATCTATGATATATCTTGTGATCTTGCTGCTAACATTTTTAATTAGCTAAATTTCGCTGCCTACTCTATTCACCTCCCTCTAGAGTATTGCGCTATACAGTTCGTTCCTAAAAAAAGGGTTGAGGGTCCACCTATAACACGACTAGATGAATTCTTTGGTACCCATTTCTTGAAGGGTCCATTTTGATTAGTCTAATTAGGTCTCCAAACAAGTGTTTGATTGTCAACAAGCTTTCTTGTTAGACAATACTGTGATATGTGCCCGTGAGTTCCACAGTACGTACAAGTGAGTTTTGAAAAAAGTACTATTTGTTTCTGTAATGACATGCATTTGTGTCTTCTTTGAAAACCTATAAATAAAAATATAATTGTAATTAACGTGTTGTTTGCGTGCTTTCTGTGGTTTAGTCCTCTTAGTTGTATACTTAGCATTAGGACTAACCATAGGCTGTGTCACAGGGATGACCTGCTTGCCTAACTTGATTTTTAACGTTTAAGAGATCGTACCCGACTCCTCATATTTAGTAGTTATATCAGCGAGTCTTTGCTTTGTGACGAAGTGCCTCATCTTCTCTATGTCATTAAGCTCTTGTATCTTGACATAGTCTCTTTCTTTCTTTTCAATGGTGAGCATAGCCTCATGATACTCTACCTTGAGCTTGGCTATCTCATCCGTGTTATTGGTAGTAGATGTCTCTCTAATATCTTCGAAAAGATTAGACAATCTTGCTACTTCGATTGTGCATGCCTTAACCTCTTTGTGAGATTGCTTGTACTCTATAAAAGCTTTTTCTAACTCATCGAAAGTAAAGTCATCATATAGAGGGTTAGCTGATACCTTATCGAATGCCATAAGATAGACATCAGCAGTGCTTCAGGGTCTGTCCTCTTCCTCTGATTCACTGACATCACTTTCGTGCTAGATGCTTGTATTTGTATACTTTCGACCAGTTGTAACTTTCCTGCTTGATCTTGATCTATCATATGGATCTTTTTCTTTGGCAGTGGACAGTCTTCTTCATATGCCCTGGCTTCTTGCATCGAAAGTATATTGTTTCTTCTTTATTTCTATCGTGGGCGTGGGCGTCTTTCTTCCGTCGGTTTGATCTCTCAAAATTTAAGAATTTCCTGAAGTTCTTTACTAGCAGGGCTTGCTTATTACCACTAGATGATTCTTCGTCAGAATCATTACATGCAACTCTTTTAGCTTGCGCTTTGAAGGCGATGGATTTTTCTTTAGGGGCTGCTTCTTCAAATTCTTGTAGGTCCAGCTCGTGGGCCATCAGCTTGCCCATGAGTGTCTCTAGAGTCATGGTGGTGAGATTGTTTCCTTCAAGGATTGTAGTAGCCTTTGGATTCTAATCTTTGGTTAGAGCCCGTAGCACTTTCCTGATTTTTTCATGATTACTGTAATCTTTACCAAGGGATTGCAAGTGATTAGTAATATCTAGAAAACAAGTAAACACTATGGATACTCCTACCGAGCAAATAACCCAGTAGTTCACAACGTCCACTTCTATCCGCAACACCATGGATACTCCTACCGTGACTTTGAAATTTGGAAGCACAACATTAGTCTTTTTTTCCAGCAAATGTCATATACGAGACCTAGACGATCCCACCTTCATCTAGGCACATCATGTCCCACTCAAACACGTCTCTTTGTACTCTATTTTTATGATGCAGCTTTCAGGTCAAAAGGGCTAATTATAACCCTTACCATAATACCGTTGTACCGACAAACCTTTCGGTTCAATTAGAGACCCAACCTCGATTCGATTTTTTAGACTCAATATATGGGTATGATCTACTCGAAGTTCACTATGTACATGCCACTAGTGTGCCACCCAATTGAGTCCCCATGTGCCACTTATACACAAAAGTTACGGAAGGCACAATTTCTGATTTGCAGCACCGATATAATCAATTCGACTCGAAACTAGCCCACTCTCTCGAGTTAGAACTTGTTCTAGGCTACCATAGCCTAGTAGAGATGGTATAGAATGATCTTACAAGATTTTGTCACACCAATGTAGCTTGAGTCCAAGATGGAAACATTCAACCTGATATATCCCCCTGTACCTTTTGGTCCCTCTCAGAAGACGATTCCCACTGTAGCCAACATTTATAAGTTGGGTAGAACCTGGAACCAATAACGCTTTATAGGGAATGGAGCCAAGAGTTATCTATTTTTGTATATAGCGACCCCCTCGATTGTTCGAAGACCAAGGTACGACTTTCACTTGTTAGTTTCTTTAATTCCGCATTACATTTCATACCCCCTACCTTTAGTTTAATTTCGAGGACAAAATTGTTATAAGTTGGGTAGGATGTAAATCCCCTAAATTTATAAGATTTATTATTATTATTATTATTATTATTATTATTATTATTGTTGTTGCTGTTGTTATTGTTGTTGTTATTTTATAATATACACTACCATATTACAAATAAATTGTTCGGTATTGTTATAACTTTATTAAAATAATAATTTATACCTACAACTATTGTGGGCCTTATATTAACTCTAAATAAATATATTTTATGAAGAATAAATATTCTGATTTCTTGTTGTTATTAATGTTTGTTATTTTTGGGGCCTTATTGCAGATCTTTTAGTATATAACTAAATATTAGATTATATTAAAATAATAAGACTTTTAAAACAAAACCAAAAGTATATATATATATATATATATATATATATATATATATATATTTTAATATATATATATATATATATATATATATATATATTTTGTATATATATATATATATATATATATATATATATATATATATATATATATATATATATATATATATATATTATATATATATATATATATAAAATATATATATATATATATATATATATATATATATATTATATATATATATATATATATCTATATATATATATATATATATATATATATATATATATATATATATATATATATATAAAATATATATATATATATATATATATATATATATACATATATATATATATACAATATATATATATATATATATATATATATATATATATATATATATATATATATATATATATATATAAATTATATTGGAAGGATAAGTATTATCATGGAGTTTTGTAGACTAAACTGCTAAATATGAGTATTTGGAAAACTTTTAGTGCAAATTTTACTTTCTATTAGAAATTTTGTATATTATTATAGGAGATCTTATATGCATAAATGCATATATGAATATATAAAAAAAGAAAAGAAAACATATTTTGTGAACAGTTTAAGCATGTTCACTAATCTTCTCCCCGAGCCAACAGAGCAGGGCTCTGTACGCATATGAGATGGAAACAAAAAGAAATTGATGGTGGTTCAAATCTCCTTTAAATAGTAACCAATCTTTCCACAATTTATTCCTATCAACTCCTCATCCCAATCTTCTCCCAATCTACTCAAATCTAAAACCCTAGATTTACTATGATTTAAATGGAGTTTAAACTCGGATCCTCTGATCGAGTATATACTCGATCAAGGAAGTGGATCCAAAGATCCATTGCAAAATCGTCGATAAAGCAAGTCCCATCTTTCTTCTCAGTGCACCCCTAGCAAACCTCGACCATCCTCGCACATCTTCAAAGCTGTGGCTAGTCGCAATGGACCACCGACAGCAGCCCCAACATCGTCGCGACAACAAGAAGGTAGTGGCACAACAGCAGCACCTACAACAGCTTTTTGGTATCTTGGCGACGAGTTTTCATCGTCGTTCTTTGATCATTTTGAGAACCAATCAATCTGGTATGTACACAACCCTACCATCTAGAAACCTTAGAAAGTAGATGAATTCAATTCGTAGTGAATGGCATGAGAAATCGACCCAAAAGTTTAGGAAAATTTTTAGTTTTGTTAAAAAACATAACACAGAAAGGGGTTCCCAAACCCTAAATTGGAAGACAGATTTCTGTCGAGCCGGTGACCAATTTGCAAAAACACCTAAACAAACTTATAGACAACCTCTAGGGCTGCAAAACCCTTTTTACAGAAGTCGATGTCGACGACTGTGAGTCGAGAAATCGGTTTCCCAATATCGACAAAAACTATTTTCAAACAATTAGAATTTTTAGAAAAATCTCCGATACGGCGTGCGCCCCGACAAACCGGACATCGTGGTCATGTAATATATGCATCAAAAGGCGCGTATGATGTTGTCGACATGTGGGAACTGACGAAACTCGATTTCGTTGTGTGTGCGCGACGAAATCAGTGCGTATCCGTCGAGATACCCCCATATCGACCTTTTGCAAACTTGGCCATAACTTCGTGTACATTTGTAGTATCGAGACAAGACTTGCGCCAACAGGACCGTATCGAAATTTTGATCCTGTGTACCAAGTTTGGTCCAATTTTGAGAAGGTCGACTGAAACGCCTATTTGGCGGGCCCGCGATCCGCTCCAACGGACGAATTTGTGCACGGCCCGCCGGAATCTAACTCTGGACATACGGTTGGGTTCGTCTCCTCAAGAAGGACTCGTAGACATATAGTTTGATGACTTTAGATACAGTAGGTACGGGCACGTATTTCGATGCAAAACGGGTCCAACGGCGTACATCGTTTTGATTCGAAATTACGATTTTGCCCCTGTTCCAGAATTAGACTTTTGGACAGGCATTTCCTAGACATATCTTTTATAACAAACACATTCGTGATGTTTGTTTCAGCATCGGAGCTCCTTGTGGATTTTGACTTTCGTGCTGACGATTCTGATTGTTGGATTTTGCTGCTTCTCGCACCACCCTCAGGCAAGATACCTTGCCTTATTTACTGTTTATAATTACATACATCTTTATTTATTTATTTACTGTATATTTATTATCTGTTCTCATTTGGATCCATTACTTGTTATTTTTAGTTCACTTTATTTTGCTTTCAGTTATTTTTCCTTCTTGCCTTTTGTATGCATATGGACCTAGTCTTTGCGAACTACCTTCTGTTAGTGACCTTGGAAGGAAGAAGATAGTTAAATGTATGGGCAACCCCAAAACCTAAAATCTGTAATAACTGCGTACTATGGTAGTCGAGATGCGAGGGTCACTAGCCTCGAGCTATGTGGACTGATGGGTCACATGGGCCGCTAGCCTCGAGTTATGCCGGCTGATAGTATTGGTACTTGACGTGTGTATATTGTGAGTTGTTATCTTGTCCTGGGGGGAGTCAGCCTTCACCTGTCCATACATCGAGATGTCTTCTAATTTGCCTACTAGAAAGGTTAGAAGACCTTAGCAAAATTTTATGTTCCAATCATGGTATAATAAAATGTCACATCACGAAATAGTATGTTACCCCTTGTCCTTGTTTGGTTGTAGGGGTAGCCTACTGTTTCGATGATGGGATATTGAGCCGTATTATGGTTTGGACACTTTACTTTATCTTTATTTTATGGTGTATTTATATCCAGTTCATATGGCATGTTCTTTCTGTATCTTGTTACGTCCCTCTGAGGACCTGGTGATCTCTCCAGGTATAGACGATTTCCAGTATGAGTATGGCTCGGCACTGGATCCTTCATACCTTGATGACGAGGCGTCTCCCGCTGATATCTAGATTCATGTTGTTCTTTGAGACTCATAGTGGGCATCTACTGTATTTGAGATTATTTTCATAGCTGTTTGGCATGGGCATGTCCACCCGGCTATCTTTTGAGCCACTCATTTATTCTATTTGGACTTCTTATATCTTATGTATCTGCTGTGGATGAGATATAGTTTTATTAATTTTCTGGCCTGCGATTATATTATTACAGCTTATGTATATATACAAGAATGCCATATATTAGAGTATTCATCATATATATGCAGCTGGCATGTCTACGTACTTGGTCCTAAGTATTTTGGGACTGGGGTATTACATCCAGCTCGTGGGGAATCAGCTTGCCCATGAGTGTCTCTAGAGTCATGGTGGTGAGATTGATTCCTTTAAGGATTGCAGTAGCCTTTGGATTTTAATTTTTGGTTAGAGCCCGTAGCACTTTCTTGATTTTTTCATGATTACTGTAATCTTTAGCAAGGGATTGCAAGTGATTAGTAATATCTAGAAAATAAGTAAACATCTGTGTAATTGACTCACCGGGTTTCATCTTGAATGATTCATATTCCTGTATTAGTCTACTGATCTTGGATTCCTTCACTTGGGAAGTACCTTCATGAGTTACCTCAAGAAGTCTCCAAATATCATAAGACGTAGTACAGGTAGATACACGTTTAAGCTCCGTCTTGTCAATTGCACAGAATAGTGCATTTATGGCATGTGTATCTAGACTAACCTTTGACTTTTTTTTGTCTGTGTATTTGTCATGTGGCTTGTCTACAAGTACGCCCTCAATCACTATAGGTGTCGGTTTCTTATAACCGTCAACAACTATAGACCAAAGATCAAAGTCAAGAGAATTTAGAAAGAAAGTCATTCGTGTTTTCCAATATGTGTAGTTTGTTCCATCAAATAGTAGGAGTCTATTTGTGGATCGTCCTTCACCATTGAATATTGATTTTACGGTTGCCATATACTCTCTAGGGTTGTTATATTAGAATATAACCTGCTCTGATACCAATTGTAGGATCGTAGAGCACCTCTAGAGGGGGTGAATAGAGTGTGTGTGAGTTCAGCAAAAATAATCACTAATTAAAAATTTAACAGTTATGAACTATGGCAGGAATAAAGAGACATTTATTTAAATTGCAGTAAGAGATAGAAGATCAAACTCAGTGAATATCGCGATATATACTGGTTTTCCTCTGAGAGGACAAATCCAGTCGCGAGTACTCTTGCCCGCTGCTAATCTACTATTTGTAAGCTAAATGAGAGCTTGACATATCTTTACAATATCGTGCTTGACGACAAGTGCTCAACCGACTCCACAACACCGTGTTTAGTGACGAGCGCACGCCTGACTCCGAAAACTGAGATGTTTTCTGAATTGCAACCTCTTTACAACTCTATAAACTAAAGACTCTAAATCGAACACGATGTTACTAGCTTTCGCTAAGAGAAGTATAGGTGAATATGAAAGCTTTAGATCACTGGAAAACACTTTAGGAATGGATAGAGAGATAAGTGAATGAGTGATTAGAAATGTGAAAATCTTCTCTATTTTTAGGTATTTTTCCTGACCGAACTCGGAAAGGGTTCAGACAGAGTTCGGTTGCTAAGATCTCACAAACGAATATTGGATGCAAATTTGGAGACAACTAAATTTCAAATTTGATCTGACCGAATTCGATCAGAACTCGGACCGAACTCGGTCAGAGTTCTGCCAAAGTTTTGTCACTTCATAACTTAATTTGTATAACCAAATTTCATAGGTATTTATGGGTTGTTTGGATATGTAGAGTTTTAAGATATATGTAGGCTTTTTGGAAAGGTGGAATGGAGTTAACCTAAGCCAGTAATATCCGATAGATTTTATATTTTTATATCCTAGACTCGACAAAGGTAAAAACACAAAAGAAATATAAAAATGATTCGATCTGGATTCTGAACAAATTTGCTTTTGGATGATGACTTGAATGCTTGTTGAAGATGTAATACGTTCTTTTGATATTGATTTCGATGACCTGAAACATTAGCAGTTTCATATATTTTGCGTATCGACTTAAGTCGTCGTAGATTATCAAAATCAGGTGTGACTATTAGGCAATAGGCCAACACATAGGACTTTATTTTTTTTAGTCCTTGAATGTCAAAGAACATAAAAAAAAATTTCTTAGTCAGTGAACATGCATCTAATTTGCTTATATTAGAACAATTGAAAGTGGATGATTGGTATGTTTTAGAAGGATCATATGAAAGTGAGGTAGTTGGCGTGTTTTCTTTACTAATTGATTTTATAGTGTTGAGTTCACTAGGTGGGATGTTCACCCCCCCAACTAAAACAATGGAAATACGATTTTTCAATCCCACACAGACCACTTTGTAAGTGGTTTTGCTCACGCACTAAAGTGGTTTTGACCTTTAATTTGTCACGTGTCTATTTTTTAGTGGGGAGCGAACATCCCACCTAGTTTTGGTGGGTGAACAAAAATGGACTTTTTATAGTATTTCAATTTATTTTGGTTTGGAATACTTGCAATACTTTTGGTGCCAGATCTGGAAAGGTGTAATAAAATTAAATTGTAGATAACATTGAATTCAATTTATAGATTTAGTTACTTTATGGTACTAATATTTTGAATATGATATTATAGATTTGACATGAATAAAAATTTTAATTCTTAATTTGATTACATAATAGTATAGATAATATTGAATTCAAAATTGTAGTTATTAATTTGATACATAATAGTATAGATAATATTGAATTCAAAATTTTAGTTATTAATTTGATTACAAAATACATCAAAATAAAAATTTCCAAACAATATGAAGATTTGTCTCCTATTGGAATTTGGAGAAAATGCAACTTTGAACCAAACAAAAACATAAAAATAATAAAATTGAAAAATATTATAAATAAGCTTCTTTTTATATTCTTTCATCCATTCGTACCTAATATTTATTTTTCTATTTTTAATTATAGGATGAATATATAAAAATATTTTAGATTACATCAATTTAAATTAGAATATATTATAATATTATTCTCTTTTAAATTATAGATTAGATTGAATTCAAATTATTGATTTAATTACTTTACAATACTAATTTTGAATATGATAAGATTTTAAATCATAGATTAGACTGTAATTAGAAATTTAATTCTTAATTTGATTACATAACACAACAAATAAAAATTCCCAAAGAATATTAAGATTTGCCACCTCTTGGAAACCCAAGGAAATGGAACGGTTAAGCCAAACAGAAATATAGAACTAAAATTCAAAAAAATGCTATAAATAAGCTCTTTTCCCTCTTTCGTTACCAAATATTTAATTTTCTATTTTTATTGTAAGATGAATATATAAAAATAATTTTAGATTACATCAATTTAAATTAGAATAATATATTATAAGTTTTATTCTCTTTTAAGTTATTTATAAGATTGAATCAAAATTATAGATTTAATACAAATATGATAAATTTTAAATTATAGATTCGACTGGAATACTTTAATTTTATTACGAATATCTTATTTTTACTGCAAACTTTTGTAGGATAGAATACTCTCAAAAAAAAAAATTCAACAACCTATGAAAAGAAATGGCATCAATTGTATGTTATATATTTTATATAACATATAACTTTTAACACTTGCTACAACATTGCAATTATAATAAGACAATATGGTTATATATATATATATAAACAAATCAATATTATTAATTTTATTACTGGATGATATGAAAAGTCAATACAATTATGAATATATACGGATGGAGAAGCGATCCACATCCATATAGGAGTAAGAGAAGAAATATGCATCCATATATGAGAAGGAATCTAATCCTTAATCTAATTAATATCCTGTAGATCTAATTTAATCTTAACACCCTACTTCAAACTCATGTTGGGTCAAACAAGAGTTTACCCAATAAAAACTAAAATCGCAGTGAGGGGTGTGACTTCGTAAAGAAATTGACAGTTGATCAGCAAAGGTCACGTATGGTAGATAAATAATGTGTGCCAAAAAATGCTCATGGACAAAGTGACGATAAATCTCAATATACTTTGTCCGTTCATAAAAAACTGGATTGTTTGCAATATGTATAACACTTTCGTTATCACAGTGAAATAACATAGGTCCTGTAGGAGCAATGCCCATATCAGAAAGCTGTCTACGTACATGGACGATCTTCTTGGTGGTGGCAACCATTTCGCTGGACTCTGCCTCAGTAAAAGAACATGCAATAACGTCTTGTTTCTTGCTTCGACATGAAATCAATGAATCGCCAAGAAACAAAAAGAATCACGTAGTAGATCGTCTAGTGGTCAGGTCTCCTGCCCAATTTGCATCAAAAAATGTTCTAAGCTATAGAGTAATTATAAAAGTCATAAATAATGAAAGTGTAATAGAACCCTAAAGATATTGGAGAATCCAGAGTAAGGCACCATATTGAGTTGATTGAGGCACAAAAACAAACTGGCTAACAATACTAACTATATGAGAAATATCTGGACTAGCCAAGCAGGAGATACACAAGTTGATCCACTAACCGCCTATAGCGAGTAGGATCTGTAAGAGGTTCACCATATGGGGGACGAAGCTTCACATAAAGCTCTAATAGAGTATTAGCTTTTTGACTAGTCTGATTTTTACTCATTGCCAGAAGGCTGGACACTCAGTAGATAATTATTTTTTGCTTCATCCATATTTAAAATAATATAATTCTTCAAGTGATAAAGATAGAGGGTTCCTCTTTGGCTTGCTCTCTGGTACCTTAGGCTCACATTGTTGATAGTATAAAGACTTTAGTTCTGTTTTACTGAGTTAGATCTTTAACTCTCAATTCAGTTATAGCGCCAATATGTTTTACTGGCTCCTCTGCATCTGCCTCTTCATATACGTATTCTTATTAGATATTAGACTCTGGTACTTCTTATCATATGACTTTTGACACTAGTCTCTTATCAAGTAGTACACCTTTACCTTTCTATTTTTTCTCTTTACATACAACTGATGGTTCTCAATTGGTCATCACTCAATCTGGTTCTAATATTTTCAACACTTTGAATCTTTATTTTGTTTTACATTTTTCCATCTTACTTTAAATCTTATATTAGTTAGTAGCCTTTGTGAGAATTGTTATTATTTCTTTTGATTCTCTCACATGTTTTGTGAAGGATCCTCGTACAGGCCAGATGATTATCGTGCTCGTAGGAAGGGGCGGTTGTACCACTTAGAGTTACTTCATCTTCCATCAAATCAATCTTTGAGTTCTAGTCATGCTGCTATCGTCACGTCTGCTGTCGATTTGTGGCACAGACGCATAGGTTATATTTTAAAACCTTGTCTAAAGACTTTATTCTATAGTAGAGCTCTTGGACGTGGTTCTTTCTCTTTTCTATCTACACGTACGAGTTGTAAGTTGGCAAAACACTTAGCCCTACATTTTCCTACGAGTTTATCTAAATCTAATAGTATTTTTGAATTAATTCATTCTGACATATGGGGATCTGCACCTATACCATTTATGACTGGTTTTCTCTACTATGCGAGCTTTATTGATGATTATATTCATTTTACTTAGGTCTATCTTATGCGTCATCGTTTCAATCTTCCTACTATTTATAGGATGTTTACTAGTCTTATTCATATTCAATACAATGCTCGGATTAAGACTTTTCGCTTTGATGCCTTGAAACAAATCAACATTATTAATTTTATTAATGGATGATATGAAAAGCAATACAACTATGAATACATATAGATGGAGAAAGGATCCATATAGGAGTAAAAGAAGAAATATGCAACCATATGTAAGAAAGAATCTAATCCTAGTCCTAAATATCTAATTATATATATACTAATTATATATATATATATATATATATATATATATATATATATATATATATATATATATATATATATATATATATATATATATATACAGGTCCCTTCAGGTACGGTACTCTCACTACGGGAAAGTTACGGGAGAAAGAAAAAAAAAGTCACGGGCTCACTTCTCCCATGTATTCATGTGTTGTCTCATTAAATGTGCACACTTTCTAAAACTACTATTCCTTCTCCTCTATTTTTTTTTCTTTCCACGTAACTTTCCAACTTCCCAGAGAAGATGAAGCTAAGTCCCATCGTCTCCTTTGGAGAGGGAAGCTTCAGTTCTTACATTTTTTTTTTCTCTTTCCATGTACTCTTCTACTTTCCTTTTGGGGTGGGGGAAGAGGAAGACCGCGACGCGCTGGAGGACATGGACAGCGGTACGGAGGGTGGTGTCCTCGGCGACGGCGGGGGAGGGTTCGGCACGAACCTGGACATGGGTGCGGAGGGTGGTGTCCTCGGCGACGACGGGGGAGGGTTCGGCATGAATCTGGACAGCGGTGCGGAGGGTGGTGTCCTCGGCGACGACGGGGGAGGGTTCGGCACGAACCTGGACATGGGTGCGGAGGGTGGTGTCCTCGACGACGACGGGGGAGGGTTCGACACGAATCTGGACAGCGGTGCGGAGGGTGGTGTCCTCGACGACGGTGGGGGAGGGTTCGGCCCGAATCTGGACATGGGTGCGGAGGGTGGTGTCCTCGACGACGGCGGGGGAGGGTTCGGCACGAACCTGGACATGGGTGCGCAGGGTGGTGTCCGCGACGACGGCGGAGAGGGTTCGGTACGAATCTGGACAGCGGTGCGGAAGGTGGTGTCCTCGGCGACGGAAGTCGACGTCTGGGTGGCTGACCCGGTCACACCTGGCTTTAAACTTGTTTCTTTTATATGAATGCCAGAAGCAAATGCTTGTAATTTCTAATGATGTTGTGCTACTGAGCATGTTGTTCTACTGAGCATATGTATGCCAGAAGCTAATGTATGCCAGAAGCTAATGTTCGTTGTGCTACTGAACATGTTGTTCGTTGTGCTACAAGTAATATCATGGGAACATTTGGTAATGCTGCACTCACGATGGAACAAATGCTTGTAAACTACCACATTCTCCCAAACAAAAACCAATGAATACGCCATCAACTACACCAAACTACCGGCACCGACACGATACAACTCTAAAATCAATACAATTGAGAGAAACATTTACCAGCAACAATTGTAGAATGCATAGACAGTTAATTAGCTCTCAGCTTAACATTCAAAAGCTTTTCTGCACCAAACAAACAAACCTTCAAGAAAGCTTGTAATTTCTTGATTCTAATTCAGACTGTTCCGCAAACCTCTTCCATCTTGCAACCTTGAATTAAACTTTAACGAGCACATAAATGAAACAGAGGCAATAAACTAATAAATTGCTCCAGTTACATATTCCAGATAATTCTACAAGAAAGTTCAAGAACGAAAGCATCCACACTACACCTATCAACCAACTTAAAAGTACCTTCAGGACTTATACAACCTCAATTACCATAAAATTTCCTGAATGAGCAAAAAAAAAAAAAACCTCAGATACCCTTCTCAAGCATTGCGCGGACTCTGATAGGAATCCCATAGAGCCTAATAAACCCAGCGGCATCAGAGTATACTAAAATCAACTGAAACCCAGCGGCATCAGAGCCTAATAAACCCTTCTCAAGCATTGTAGATTGCTTCCTCCCATTGATGGAAATAGGCACGCCCGAGTCCTGATCACACTATCCCATTCTCTAAATATCTGCAAGTAATCAGAGTATACTAAAATCAACTGAAACCCAGGTGAATTGACAAAATGTTCATGTATTATCCACAGATCTAAAGGCCAGTAGCATCATTGGATTAATGAAGAAAAGAATTTGCTTACTCAGGTTGATTGGGTGCATCTTCAAAAGTCAAAATACATCATGTACATTTTCTTCATTTGTTCTTTTGTGTTGCTGCATTTGCCGTGTACCTGTGCTGTTGCATCCGCCACATCTGCAGGAGCTGAAAATGACATGAATAATAATTCACGGCGAGTATGTGATACAAATAGTGGCACCATGGTGGTATGTGGTTCAGCAGGAGGGCCATAACACATCTTACACAGGAAAACTAATTTACTTATCAATACAAAACCATAAAGAAAATATGTGATACACCTCCTAGTCAAAACAAAAGTACTGGATATCAACTTTGTAGCATGGACGCTTTTTGCTCAACACCATATTAACTTGATAAACCTAGAAAAAAATTCAAGAAAATAATATTAGATTACACTTGAAAAATAAAATTAGATAAAATGCAAATCAATAGTGATTTTGTACCTTCTATAGAATATTTCGTGTCTTCCAAGCTTTTCTCTGTTACGATGGCTTGGGAAGATCTAACCAAATGTAAATAAAATTAAGTTAATACAACTATTTTGGAATAGAATTTTAAAAAAAGTCATCAATATACTAAAAGTACGTACCGATTTTTTATATTCGGACAATTTCTCTTGTCATGGTTTTGTCTATACAATCCACATCCATTATATTTTCGATCTTTGATGGTTTTTGCCTTCTTTAATGCATTCTCTTTTCCCCCCTTGAGCCTTTTTCCGCATCCTTTAGCACGTACTTGGATTGGTTCTTTATAAGTAGGTTCAACATTACAACTCATCCGTCCCGACAATATAACACCTCCAACTGTTGGCTCCGTTGTCTCATCACCAACTACAACACCACAAATAATCTCATCGATTCTATCCTTTGCACCTTCCAAAGCATTGGAGTATGCTTTCATTGTTTCTTGATTTGTAAGGGCTCTATCAACCAAATTCAAGGCTTGTTGAATCAAACGACTCCGGTTCAAAAAATATGATTTGTCATCACTTATTTTCATGCCACCCTTGAGAATAACGTCCCCGTATTTTGCCATTTTTGTCCACCTCTTTAAAATGTATTGGCTAGGCAATGATTCAAAATCATGAAATTTTTGCAAATAAGACAACACATGTCGACATGGGATCCCCGAACTCTCAAACATTTTGCATGTACATGTTGCAAAATCAAATTCCTTATCATACACAATTTCACGAGATTTGTGATTATCAAAATTTTTTTTTTGATTTTATAAACAATTTTAGTGCCCTCATCATTTATAACCTCAAATTTATAATTTGAACAAACACACATCTCCTCTTGAAATTTATGAAATATTTTATTCGTGTAGATGTCAACCATTTGAACCACCACATTATTTTGTAATTTCAACTTAGGCCTTTCCACTATGTCTTTGTGATCTGATACCTTCTCATCGTGACGTAGACGCTCAATACCCCTACCAAATTGAATCATAAAATCAATCAATGAATTTTTCTTTTGGACATAGCCTTTAAAGAATGAGTGAGCACTTTCCGCTCGTTGGCTACTCGACATGTTGGCCGAAAATATGTGATTCATATAACAAGGAACCATTTCTCACGCATATTAAACATACTTCCTAGCCACTCATTGGAACTCAAGTCACTCTTTTCAACAAGCTCTCTCCACTTTGTTTCAAATTCTTCCTTAACCTCTGTTTTCCAAATGCAATCTGAAAACTCTTTATAATATGCACCGTACTTAACAGCGTCAATCTTCTCAGAGAACTTTTTCAAAATATGCCAACTACAATACCTATGAAAGGTATTGGGAAGAGTCTCCGCTATTGCCTTTGTCATTGCCGGATCTTGATCAGTAAAAATCGTTGTAGGGGCATCACCAGGCATAGACTCGAGAAATCGATGAAATAACCAATTAAAAGAATCAACTGTCTCATCTCCCAAAAATGCACTACCAAATATAATAGTTTCATTGTGGTTATTTACACCCATAAGTGGAGCAAAAATCAAACCATACCGATTAGTATTATAAGTTGTATCAAATACCACAACGTCACCATAAAACTTATAAGCTCGTCGAGAAGTCGCATCGGCCCAAAAACAGTGAATTATCTTGTGCTCTTCATCAGATTTAATCTCAAAAGTGAATGACGGATTCTTAACTTTTTCGAGTTTCAAATACTCGTGAAACATGTCTCCTTCATGACCCTCTCTCGCTTTCCTCATATTTCTTTCATGATTGTACAAATCCTGTTGTGTACAACCAATATTTTCAAACCCACCCGCCTGTAAACCAAGCAAATTATATTGCTGATATGTTGGAATATTTACTGTCCCAAGTTGTTGAGTCAAACACTTTTGGGCATCTGTAATTTGACGGTGAGATCTCATTAAATGTGTCTTACTTGGGGTTGACAATGGATGATTATGCCCCTCATCAAATACATGGACGACATACTTGTCAGTGGGTGACCTAACAACAATAAGTCTAGCACCACAACCCTCTCTCACTACTCCTCGACGACGAATTACGTCGGGGTCCGCTATTGTCTTCCCAATTCCTTCCTTAAAACACACGTACTCCTTCCGCAAAATCACATCACTCCCTCTCATTTTTTTGGTACTCCATTTACGCACACTAAACCCACATTGTTTAGCATATGTATTATAAAAATTGTAGACATCATCTAATGTTTCAAAGTCTTTACCAAATTTAGGCTTCACCTCTTCCGGGACTTGCGGATAGTACACAATACTATCTGATTTATTGTTTGGATCAAACTGAGAATTTTGACTTTTACTATCTACTTGTATTTCTAAATTGTGTCTACACTCTAAATCAATATTCAAGTCATTATCTCCAGTAATCCCTACATCAAAGTCAATATTCTCCATTTTTTTCCTGAAAATAATATACACATAATAAGCACACTTTAAAAACAACGTGAGTACAAGAAAAAATTATCAATAAACATATAATGAATTATACAAAATCCAGGACTATGAAAAAAAAATTATCGATTAATTCAGTTGCAATATTTTCTAAGTTACAAGAAAAAATCCACATTGCAATATTTTCTAAGTTACAAGAAAAAATTATCAATAAACAGCATGATGATTTCATATTTTTTTCAGAATGATTTTTTTTCTAAAAAAGTATTATGGACTATGTTTCACACAAATGATTTCAATAAAAATTATATTTGTTCACATGAATACTGAAAGCTAATAGCAATATACTGCAATATAAGAACTTACGTCCAGAACAAAAAAAAATTGTTAAAAAATAACATTATTTGCAATCTAATTGTGTGTAATTTGATAGGAAATTTAAGATGTATTTTTCTAACCTTGAGTTTCAGTAGAAACTTAGTGTCTGAGCAGCAGCTTAGAATTCGTTCAAGTGCGCGTGCAAAAGAGAGGGCCTTAGCATGTAATAGAGTAATAGAGAGAGTTTATAGTTTGGATGGTTTTAGAAGAGAGAATTTTAGAGAGAGAGAGAGATTTGGAAGAGTAAACTTCTGTTACTCCAACGAAAACTAAAGGCGTGGAAAAGAGAGAGATTTGGAAGAGTAAACCATTGTTTTAGAAGAAAGAATTTATAGAGATTTGCATTAGAAGCGAAAGATGTGGAAGAAATACCAACGGTTAGTTTTTTTTTTGGAAGAGAGATATTTGTTTATAATTAAAGAAGATATGTAGAGATTTGTTTTAAAGAAATTAAAAAAACAAATATTTACCAAATTACTCCATTACAAAGCTATGCTACTAACCTCCTCCATTCCCAGATTTGTTTTAAAATAGAATGATTTGTAGAAATTTATTTTATACATCCGGACGGACGGGCCAACAAAGAATCTTCCTCTTCATTTTTTGCTTCAAGACTTACCACATGTGACCGGTTCAGCCACCCAGACGTCGACTTACGTCGTCGAGGACACCACCCTCCGCACCGCTGTCCAGATTCGTGCCGAACCCTCCCCCGTCGTCGCCGAGGACACCACCCTCCACACCCATGTCCAGGTTCGTGCCGAACCCTCCCCCGCCTTCGCCGAGGACACCACCCTCCGTACCGCTGTCCATGTCCTCCAGCGCGTCGCGGTCTTCCTCTTCCCCTACCCCAAAAGGAAAGTAGAAGAGTACATGGAAAGAGAAAAAACAAATATAAGAACTGAAGCTTCTCTCTCCAAAGGAGACGATGGGACTTAGCTTCATCTTCTCTGGCAAGTTGGAAAGTTACATGGAAAGAAAAAAAATAGAGGAGAAGGAATAGTAGTTTTAGAAAGTGTGCACATTTAATGAGACAACACATGAATACATGGGAGAAGTGAGCCCGTTATTTTTTTTTTCTTTCTCCCGTAACTTTCCCGTAGTGAGAGTACCGTACCTGAAAGGACCTGTATATATATATATTATATATTATATATATATATTCAACGCTATAACTTGCAGAGAAGAGAAGATTGGAGGCCGCCCTCCCCCTCTCTCCGCCATGCAAGACTTCAACAACTTCATCTTCAACTCTCACCTCACCTCCCTCCCGTTCACAGGCAACACATTCACCTGGTACAACATGCAGGAAGGCAACCGCCGGCAATTATCCCGCCTCGATAGGGCGTTAACGAACGCCCAGCGGCTAGGCATGGGGACTACCGCCAAGCTTTTTCACCATAATGCCACCGAATCCGACCACGTCTCCCTGCTGGTTGAAATCACATGCACTTCCAACCAGTCCAGAAAGAGCTTCCGCTTCCTGGACTTCGGGAGCGAACACCCCCAATTTTTAGGGGTTGTCACGGAAGCTTACAACAGCACGGACTCACTAGAACCCCTAAACCGGGTGGCCAACAAGCTCAAAGCCACGAGGAAAGCTCTGGCAGCTTGGAGCAAGCAAGCTCATAGAGATATCTTCCAAGCCATTCGTGATGCGGAGGATGATGTGACTCGTGCCAAAGCCAGATACATGATTGACTGTTCGTATGATACCAGGAAGGCTCTAAATCTCACCAAAGTCATCCTCAAATTCAGGCTAAAAATTGAGACCGATTTTTGGAAGCAGAAAGCTAGGATCAAATGGGACAGCGATGGGGACAACAACTCGAGCTTCTTCCATGCCTGCGTTAATGGCCGTAGACAAAAACTCACTCTCTATCAGATTGTCACTGACAATGGTACCAGCATCAGCGATCAAAAGGGTATCCAAGAGGTGGCCGCGAAGTTCTATTCCAAACTATTTTCTAAGGATACGGTCCTCAAAGACAACACCTTCCTGGACGAGGTTCCCCACCTTATTAGCGACACAGACAATTTACGGCTCGAACAGCCTCCTTCAGTGGAAGAGGTGAAAGATGCCGTCTGGGCCGTCGACGAAAATAGTACGCTAGGGCCAGATGGATTTTCGGGGATTTTCTTCCGTACATGCTGGGACATCATCAAGGTTGACATCCATAATGCGGTCTCCGCTTTTCTCCAGGGAGCAACTTATTCCAGAGCCATCTCGAGCACCAACCTAATCCTCATCCCGAAGAAAGACAACCCAGAGACATTCTGTGACTTTCGCCCAATTAGTCTTTGTACCTTTACCAACAAGATCATATCCAAGATCATCGCCTCCCGCATGGCAGGCCTCCTCCCCAAGATCATCTCGGAGGAGCAGAGTGACTTTGTTAGGGGGGAAAATATCCAAGATAATATTATGTTGGCCCAAGAGTTAGTCACCTGCATGAAGCTTCCAGCAAGAGGGGGCAACATAGCTATCAAATTGGACATGGAGAAAGCCTACGATAGATTGGATTGGCAATTCATGATCTGGGTCTTCAAAGCCTTCGGATTCTCTGAAACCTGGACCAACGTTGTGTGGAGATCGATTAGCAACTCCTGGTTCTCCACGATTATTAACAGCCAAGCAAACAGTTTCTTTAAATCCAGTCAGGGGGTTAGACAAGGAGATCCTCTATCTTCTACCATCTTTATCATTACGGCAGATGCGTTGAGCAGAAACCTCAATAATATGGTGTAACGCCCATAGTTTGTATTACGTATTTTGGTATACGTGTATGTATTCAGGCTCGTAATTTTAGCTAGTCATAGTTTATTGTGCATGTCGCATTTTATTGGTTCATTGTCGTATTTCATGGTTCGGCTTGGTCTGGGCAAGCTTTTGGGTTAGTGTGGTTTGGACCGGTTCATCTAGACCATCCACCTACCCCCAACACTAACCCTATTTATATCCCACCTACTTTTCACTCTTCTCATAACTCTTTCTTCCTCACCATTACTCTCCACCTACCCAGAGAGAGAGAGAGGGAGAACTTAGGCAAGTACAACTTGCTTCATGGAGGAACTCTATTTTTATTGTTCCATTTTCTTTCTCACGAGATTCTAAGACACTTTAGTAATTAGTATTTTTAATTTCCATGGCTTATTTTGTGTAGATCTAAGCTTGTTGTATTTTTGGATTTCTTGGGTTTTGATCTATTAAACCTTGTTATTTTCAAGTTTTGAGTGTTCCAGGTTGTAGAGGATTTTGTTTTACCCCATTTTGGCCTATAGAAGTCCGGATTCTGACCTTAGATGAAGGATTTGTCGATCCTAGAAGCAATGGCTTTCATGGTTCTTTCTCTCGGAAGGTTGGAGAAAAAGAACAGTACTCAGCCGTATGGCTTCGGTTGGCCTTAGCCGCATGGCTTTGGTTCACCCGAGCGGCATAGGCGCTCCTAGCCGCATGAGCCTGTTCACTCTTGTCGCATAGGCCTTGGCTCCTGGGCCGCTTGGCTTTGTTGGTTCTTGCCTCATAGGCCATGGTTTTAGTGCCCCAACCGCATAAGACCCTTTCCCTCTTGGCCGCATGGCTGGTTTGATCCCGAGCCACATAGGCGCTCCTGGCCGCATGAAGCCCCTTTTTTCCTGGCCGCATAAAGCCGCTGTTTCTATTAGCCGTATGAGCCCCTTTTCACCGTGGCTGTATGAACTTGATTCCCCTTAGCCGCATAGCTACCTCTTAGCAGCTAGCTGCGTAGCCCGCACCGTATGGCTGGATTGATCCAGAGCCGCATAGGTGCTCCTGGCCGCATGAAGCCCCTGCTTTCTTAGCCGTATAAGCCCCTCTTCCCCCTTGGCCGCAGAAGCTTGTTACTTCTTGGCTGCATAGGTCATGGTCTTGTTTTTCGAGCCACATGGCTCCTTTTCCAGCACTTGTACCCCTTTTTCTATTTAGTTGTTATATTATGCTTATGCCACTGTTAATTCTGATTAAGTAACGTGGCATGTTGGTGGTCCGTCGTGGCACACTCTTGATAAGTAAACCTAACATGATATACCTCGTTATGCTGTTGCGACGGCTAGTACGACATGACAAGAACGAATGGCATGGACACCATGGACGATTGTGTTTGTACAAATAAACCAGTATCGTCTTGCATCATGTCTAAGGAAGAATCCCTGAGTACCACGGTCAGGGGTACCTACTGAAACTTGCTTAGGCTAATAACTAGAATAATCTAGTAGTCATGAGAGATTTCTCCAGTTACCAGCGATCCCATTATCTTGGCCACCATTGTTGGACATGTAGCCTACCGACGAGTAGGGCACAGGTCTAGATTCACTGATATATGGATGAGAATGAGGCATTGCTTAATAAATCTAAGTCGCCTGGATAACCTGGATTAGCTGCAGGGCTGGAGGAAAATCTCACTGCATATTGCTAGTAACAAGGCTTGTGATAACCCTAGTTAGTTAATGTAGAAAGCCGTAGTCATTGATTGGTCGTGAACGTTTGGATGGAGTCCGATTCAGTCTTGAATGGTGTAGATTCAGTGCACGAATGTCTCAAGTATGACCGCATGATTGTTACCTTCAACAATAATGATCAGGGGCTAAGTTCTGCTCAGGCGAAGGGTTACAACCCCGGTTCTTGTTTGGTTTAAGGGTTATAACCTGGCTCCCGGAACAGTTCTGTGTCCTCTTCGTTTATTGTCTTATTGCACCCTACGTCATGCTCGTCATGTTTTACTTTACCAACAAGAATTAGAGACGAAGTCCTATTCAGGTGAAGGATTTCAACCCCGGTCCTTGTTTGGTTTAAGGGTTGTGACCTAGCTACCTGAATGCTTCCCTCGTACTAAAATTTGATTGTTGATGTTTCTTTCATTATTAAGCTCTTTCATAATTATCTTTTAATATTTATTTCTGATATGCTGGTTTAGTTCTTAAGTGAAGCCTCATTTGTGGCATTTTCTCTTTCTGGGATCTGACCCAGCTGGTTTTATATGGCCAGATATCGGAGCAGCTCTAGAGGATCTACCGACCTTCCAGCCAGATGGTGACCACCAGGCGTAACCCTGGCAACGAGTGGGTTTTATTTTTGGCTCTCCCACTCTATTGTAAAAATATTCTTTGAGGTGTTTAGCCGACGAGCACGTGTTAGCTCAGTTGCAATTTATTTACTGTCTGCCTACGGGCTGTAGCATGATTAACAAATCCTAGGGTTGATCATGTATGACTGAAACTCTTGCTAGTCTTCACATTTTATATGACTAGCTTCATGATCATCCAAATATGTAATGTATGGGACGCCTTACTATTGTATATTTGGTGCTCTGATATCTTGTAACTATTATTACTTGCTTGAGATTGAGATAATATGCTTATTCATGACCAGTACAGACTGATGGCTTGTAGTTAAACCCTCATGTATCTAGACAACCGTGACCGTATAGCAAAGTGGGTTGCACTTCGATATACATAGCTGGCTATGTCCACCCATGCTCTCCAATATTCTAGTTCTGGGGCGTTACATGGTTTAAGTGGTGGCCCATGCAGGTCTTGTAAATCAAGATATGCGAGGGTTTACTGAATAGATGTCTCAATCAGCACTCGCCCTTGATCTCTGCTCGTATCCTCTAAATCCTTGAAATCTTGACCTGATTATATGCTTGTATATTTGGTCTGTCCTGGTCCTTTCTTATTGTTCCCTGTGTCATTTTCTTCAGCGGCCCTACTCCTGGTCCTGCCAATCAGCCGAAAGGAGCTTAGCGAGTACCCCCACAACAAGAGGATCAAGCTCAGCACTCAGGAGCAGCTTCCCGGATCATGCTTCCCGGAGATCCAGAACCCCCAGTGCAGCCAGCCCAGCCTGCAAGGCAGGATGATGGAGCCTTGGTTGGACTCATTAGGGAGTTGCTCGCATCGTAGGACCATCAAAGAGATGCCTTACACTAGGCAGTGACAGATGCTCTGGGCCGAGGTAGACACCATGGGAACAGTGCAGCAAACAGTTTTAAGCGCCTGAACCCTCCATTCTTTGACGGCAGTGAAGATGCTATCGTTGCTGATGCGTGGCTTCAGGATACAGAGGTGATTTTGGAGGCAACTAAGACCCCAGAAGATGAGAAAGTGGCCGTAGTGTGCCAGTATTTATTGGATCTAGCTCGCAGCTGGTGGGCGGCGCAGGCCGTTGGATTAGTGGCACCTATTACCTGGGCAGTATTCCGTAAGAGATTTCGGACCAAGTACTTTGACGTTGTAGCTCGGTGTGATCTACAGACGAGGTTCACTAATTTGAAGCAGATGGACAGGACGGTCGATGGATATGTGGCCGAGTTTTCTAGGCTTAGTCGGTTTGCTCCCACCTTGGTGGCGACCGAGTTCGACAGAGCTCAGCGATTCCAGCAGGGACTCCACCTGAAGATTTTACTGGCGATAGAGTAGTTTGAGCATCAGACTTTTGATGCAGTATTGAGAGCAGCCAAGAAGCATGCGTATACCTTCCAGAGGATCGTGGACAGGACAGGAGGTCGGAAGCGATCCCACAGTCAGATGAACCAGTCTTCAACACCAGCCCCGACAGCTAGGGCTTTGACCATTAGAGCTCCGAGACGGGCAGCCTCAGTGACGTCGGTTTAGCATTCCACCCCGACGTATCCTCAACAACAGAAGCAGAGGCAGTTTTCTACCATGGGCTGCTCTTATTGTGGGAAGCCTGGATATGTTGTTTCAGAATGTCGTAAGGCACAAGGATTGTGTTTGCTTTTTGGAGCACTAGACCATAAAGTAGGGTCCTGTCCGTTCAGGACTGACTCATCGCCAGCCATGACCAGTTCATCGGTTAGAGGTCCAACACCAGTACCAGTCCAGCCATAGCAGTTCCCATTCCCGAGGCCATTGCCGATGCAGACCCAAGCTTTTCAACAACAAAGGCCTCAGCAGTATGCCCGGGCCCAAGTTCAGAATAGGCAGAGAGGATTCTAGCAGAGGGGGCCGGCACCCAGAGGACAAGGACAAGTGCTGGCTTTAACTATGGGAGAAGAAGGAGTAGCGTCATGTAAGGTAGTGGCAGGTACTATTCTCGTTAACACTTTTCTGGCTTTAGTATTATTTGACTATGGTGCATCGCATTCATTTATGTCTGCACGATTCGTGACACAGATAGGACTGGAGCCTGAGTCATTATCAGTAAGGCCCAATATACTTACTAGTAACGGTCTTGTGGGAGTAGATAGAGTATTTTCCTCGTGTCAGATCGTAGTTAGCGGTAGAGAGTTTCCCGCTAGGTTGATAGAGTTCCCATGGCCGATTATGATGTGGTCTTAGGGATAGATTGGTTAAGGAACCAGTATGCGAGGATAGACTGCCATGTTGGCAGGATTGATTTTAGCATTCCAGGCGAGCCAGAGTTTTCCTTTTCCCGAGGCGAAGTTGAACCTTCTCCTCCGGTATTGCGGATGGCAGTAGCAGCAGTGCAGTTACCCCGAATAGTCGAGGAATTTCTAGATATTTTTTCAGAAGAGCTTCCAGGAATGCCACCAGAGCGAGAGATCGAGTTTAACATAGACTTGTTCCCCGGAGTAGCACCACTGTCGGAGAGAGTCTACCGGATGGTGCCGTCAGAGTTAGAGATATTGTACCAGATGATTGAAGAACTTAGAGCCAAGGGATTCATTCGTACTAGTGGATCGCCTTGGGGAGCCCCGATATTTCTTGTGAAAAAGAAGGATGGTACGTCTAGATTATGTGTAGATTATCGTACATTGAACTCAGTGACAATCAAGAACAAATACCCTCTTTCGATGATAGATGACTTGTTTGATCAACTCATAGGGACATCAGTATTCTCGAAGATTAACTTGCGATCAGGATACTATTAGATCAGAGTCAGAGAGCAGGACATCCCGGAGACAAATTTTAGATCTAGATATGGTCATTGGAAGTTCTTTGTTATGCCATTTGGAGCAACCAATGTGTCGGCTGTATTCATGGACCTCATGAATCGTATCTTCATGCCATATTTGGATCAGTTCGTGATTGTGTTTATAGACGACATCCTGGTCTAAAGCAAGAGGGAAGTGGAGCATGAGCAGTAACTCAGAGTTGTCTTCCAGATTCTCAGGGAGCACCAGTTGTACGCGAAGTTCAGTATATGCGAGTTCTGGCTCGATCGTATTTTATACTTGGGTCATATTATCACCAGAGTAGAAATAGAAGTGGATCCCCAGAAGATCGTGGCTATTGAGACATGCTAGTACCCAGATCAGTTACAGAAGTTCGCAGTTTTCTTGGCTTGGCCGGCTACTACCTGCGATTTGTTTCAGACTTTGCTCGAATCTCAGCGCCATTGACCCAGTTGACCCGCAAGGATGTGTAGTTTGCTTGGACAGCAGGTTGTCAGGATTTTTTTGAGAAGTTGAAGTGAGGTTTGATGACGGCACCCATTCTTACGCTTCTAGATGGGACCGGGGGATTCTCAGTATATTGTGATACTTCAGGCAGAGGTTTGGGATGTGTTTTGATGCAGCATGGGAAGGTATTAGCTTATGCGTCACGTCAACTTCGTGATCATGAGAGGAATTACCCAACCATGACTTGGAACTGGCAGCAGTAATATTTGCACTTAAGTTGTGGCGGCATTACTTATATGGAGATATGGTAGAGATTTTTACCTACCACAAGAGCCTAAAGTATGTGTTCACTCAGAAGGATCTTAACATGCGTCAGAGAAGGTGGCTAGGGCTACTTGTGGATTATGATGTCAACCAGCAGTATCATCCAGAGAAGGCCAATGTAGTAGCCGATGCGTTGAGCAGGAGAGCCTGAGTTAATTTCCTTACAGCACAGCCAGAGTTATTGTCAGATCTTCAGAAGATGGGTATTGAAGTTGTTCTTCCTACCCATGTGGCGTTTATGGCGAGCATGCAAGTTTAGTCTACTATAGTTAAAAGGATCCGGATGGCGCAGTCAACAGATTCCAAGCTTCAGCGACTCAGAGCCGAGTATGAGGCAGGACGACGGCCATAGTTATGTATCCATGAGGGCGGTACACTTCGACATGGGAGGCATCTTTGTGTACCCAGTGATGATATCAGAAAGGAGATCATGGCAGAAGCTCACAGTTCTCAGTATTCGATTCATTCCGGTGGCACAAAGATGTATCGTGATATCCGTCAGCACTTTTGATGGAATGGCATAAAGGGAGAGAGAGCCCGGTTTGTCTCTCGGTGTTTGGTTTGCCAACAAGTTAAAGCAGAACATCAGAGGCCAGCTGGGCTTCTTCAGCCCTTGCCGATTCTAGAATGAAAGTGAAAGCATATAACCATGGATTTCATGACTGGATTACCTAGGTCCCCGGCCGGTAGGGATGTTATTTGGGTTATTATAGACAGGCTCACAAAGGTGGCTCACTTTCTCCCATTCAGAGCTGGTCAGTCAACGACTCAGCTAACAGAGATGTACCTCAGGCAGATCGTCAGATTTTATAGTGTACCAGTCAGCATCACCTCAGACAGAGATTTAAGATTTATGTCGCACTTTTGGCGTAGTTTGCAAGAGAGTTTGGGAACTCGTCTCAAGTTCAGTTCAGCTTATCACCCACAGACTGATGGTCAGTCATAACGCACGATCCAGATTCTTGAAGATATGTTGCGGTCATGTACACTCGACTTCGGTAGTTCGTGGGAAGATCACCAGCACCTGGTAGAGTTCTCGTACAATAACAGTTTCCAGGCTAGTATCCAGATGGCACCGTTCGAGGCACTGTATAGTAGGAAGTGCAGATCCCCGCTAGCATGGGACGATATTGGAGAGAGGCAAATGCTCGGTCCAGAAATGATTACTCAGACGATTGAAGTGGTCAGGAGAGTTAGAGATCATCTTCGATATGTTGGTTTAGTTCTTAAGTGAAGCCTCATTTGTGGTATTTTCTTTTTCTGGGATCTGACCCAGCTGGTTTTGTATGGCCAGATATCGGACCAGCTCTAGAAGATCTACCGACCTTCCAGCCAGATGGTGACCACCAGGCGTAACCCTGGCAACGAGTGGGTTTTATTTTTGGCTCTTCCACTCTATTATAAAAATATTCTTTGAGGCGTTTAGCCGACGAGCACGTGTTAGCTCGGTTGCACTTTATTTACTCTCTGCCTACAGGCTGTAGCATGATTAACAAATCCTATGGTTGATCATGTATGACTGAAACTCTTGCTTATCTTCATATTTTGTATGATTAGCTTCATGATCATCCAAATATGTAATGTATGGGACGCCTTACTATTGTATATTTGGTGCTCTGATATCTTATAACTGTTATTACTTGCTTGATATTGAGATAATAAGCTTGTTCATGACCAATACAGACTGATGGCTTGTAGTTAAACCCTCATGTATCTAGACAGCCGTAACCGTATAGAGAAGTGGGTTGTACTTCGATATACGTAGCTGGCTATGTCCGTTCTCGCTCTCCAATATTCTGGTTCTGGGGCGTTACATGGTTTATATGGTGGCCCATGCAGGTCTTGTAAATCAAGATATGCGAGGGTTTACTGAATAGATATCTCAATCAGTACTCGTCCTTGATCTCTGCTCGTATCCTCTAACTCCCTGAAATCTTGACCTGATTACATGCTTGTATCTTTGATCTGTCCTGGTCCTTCCTTATTATTTCCTGTGTCGTTTTCTTCAGCGGCCCTACTCCTGGTCCGGCCAATCAGCCGGAAGGAGCTCAATGAGTACCCCCACAACAAGAGGATCAAGCTCAGCACTCAGGAGCAGCTTCCGAGGTTATGCTTTCCGGGGATCCAGAACCCCCAGTGCAGCCAGCCCAGCCTGCAAGGTATGATGATGGAGCCTTGGTTGGACTCATTAAGGAGTTGCTTGCATCGCAGGACCATCGAGGAGATGTCTTACACCAGGCAGTGATAGATGCTCTGGACAGAGGTGGACACCATAGAAACAGTACAACGAACAGTTTTAAGCGCCAGAACCCTCCATTCTTTGACGGCAGTGAAGATGCTATCGCTGCTGATGCATGGCTTCAAGATACAGAGGTAATTTTGGAGGCAGCTAAGACCCCAGAAGATAAGAAGGTGGCCTTAGTACGCCTGTAGTTATTGGATCTAGCCCGTAGCTGGTGGGCGGCGCAGGCAGTTGGATTAGTGGTGCCTATTACCTGGACAGTATTTCGTGAGAGATTCTGGACCAAGTACTTTAACGCTGTAGCTCGGTATGATCTACAGACGAGGTTTACTAATTTGAAGCAGATGGGCAGGACAGTCGATAGATATGCGGCCGAGTTTTCCAGGCTTAGTCGGTTTGCTCCCATCTTGGTGGCGACCGAGTTTGACAGAGCTCAGTGATTCCAGCAGGGACTCCACCTAGAGATTTTTCGAGCGGTGGAGTAGTTTGAGCATCAAACTTTTGATGCAGTATTGAGAGCAGCCAGGAAGCATGAGTATACCTCCCAGAGGATCGTGGACAGGACAGGAGGTCGGAAGCGATCCCAGAGTCAGATGAACCAGTCTTCAGCACCAGCCCCGGCAGCTAGGGCTTTGACCATTGGAGCTCCGAGACGGACGGCCTCAATGTCGTCGGTTCAGCATTCCACCCCGACGTATCCTCAACAACAGAAGCAGAGGCAGTCTTCTACCGTGGGCTACTTTTATTGCGGAAAACATGGACATGTTGTTTCAGAATGCTCAAGGCACATGTATTGTGTTTACTTTGTGGAGCACCGAACCATAAAGTAGGGTCCTGCCCGTTCAGGACTGACTCATCGCCAGCCATGACCAGTTCATCGGTTAGAGGTCCAACACCAGTACCAGTCCAGCAACAACAGTTTCCATTCCCGAGGTCATTGTCGATGCAGACCTAAGCTTTTTAACAACAAAGGCTTCAGCAGTATGCCCGGGCCAAAGTTCAGAATAGGCAGAGAGGGTTCTAGCAGAGGGGGCCGACACCCAGAGGACAAGGACAAGTGCTGGCTTTAACTATGGGAGAAGAAGGAGTAGCGTCAGGTGAGGTAGTGGCAGGTACTATTCTCGTCAACACTTTTTTGGCTTCAGTATTATTTGACTCTGGTGTATCGTATTCATTTATGTCTGCACGATTCATGACACAGATAGGACTGGAGCCCGAGTCATTATCAGTAAGGCTCAATATACTTACTGGTAACGGTCTTGTGGGAGTAGATAGGGTGTTTTTCTCGTGTCGGATCGTAGTTAGCGGTAGAGAGTTTCCCGCTAGGTTGATAGAGTTTCCGATGGCCGATTATGATGTGGTCTTAGGGATGGATTGGTTAAGGAAACAGTATGCGAGGATAGACTGCCATATTGGCTGGGTTGATTTTAGCATTCCAGGCGAGCCAGAGTTTTCCTTTTTCTGAGGCGAAGTTGAACCTTCTCCTCCGGTATTGCGGATGGCAGTAGCAGCAGAGCAGTTACCCCGGATAGTCGAAGAATTTTTAGATATTTTTCCAGAAGAGCTTCCAGGAATGCCACCAGAGTGAGAGATCAAGTTTACCATAGACTTGATCCCCGGAGCAGTACCAGTGTCGGAGAGAGTCTACCAGATGGTGCCGTCAGAGTTAGAGATATTGTATAAGATGATTAAAGAACTTAGAACCAAGGATTCATTCATGCTAGTGGATTGCCTTGGGGAGCCCTGATGTTTCTTGTGAAAAAGAAGGATGGTACGTCCAGATTATGTGTTAATTATCATACCTTGAACTCAGTGACAATCAAGAACATATACCCTCTCCCGACGATAGATGACTTGTTTGATCAACTCAAGGGGGCAGCAGTATTCTCGAAGATTTACTTGCAGTCAGGATACCATCAGATCAGAATCAGAGAGCAGAACATCCCGAAGACAGCTTTTAGATCTAGATATAGGCATTAGGAGTTTCTTGTTATGCCATTTGGTGCAACCAATGCGCCGGCTGTATTCATGGACCTCATGAATCGTATCTTCATGCCATATTTGGATCAGTTCGTGATTGTGTTTATAGACAACATCCTGATCTACAGCAAGAGCGAAGCGGAGCTTGAGCAGCAACTCAAAGTTGTCCTCCAGATTCTCATGGAGCACCAGTTGTACGCGAAGTTCAGTATATGCGAGTTCTGGCTCGATCGCATTTCGTACTTGGGTCATATCATCACCAGAGTAGGAGTAGAAGTGGATCCCCAAAAGATCATAGCTATTGAGACATGGCCAGTACCCAGATCAGTTGCAGAAGTTCGCAGTTTTCTTGGCTTGGCCGGCTACTACCAGCAATTTATTTTAGACTTTGCTCGGATCTCAGCGCCATTGATCCAGTTGACCCGCAAGGATGTGCAGTTTGCTTGGACAACAAGTTGTCAGGATTCTTTTGAGAAGTTGAAGCAAGGTTTGATGATGGCACCCATTCTCACGCTTCCAGATGGGACCGGGACATTCTCAGTGTATTGTGATGCTTCAGGCAGAGGTTTGGGATATGTTTTGATGCAGCATGGGAAGGTAATAGGTTATGTGTCACGTCAACTTCGTGATCATGAGAGGAATTACCCAACCCATGACTTGGAACTGGTAGCAGTAGTGTTTGCACTTAAGTTGTAGCGGCATTACTTATATGGAGATAGGGTAGAGATTTTCACCGACCACAAGAGCCTAAAGTATGTGTTCACTCAGAAGGATCTTAACTTGCGTCAGAGAAGGTGGCTAGAGCTACTTGTGGATTATGATGTCAACCTGTAGTATCACCCAGAGAAGGCCAATGTAGTAGCCGATGCGTTGAGCAGGAGAGCCTGAGTTTATTTCCTTACAGCGCAGCCAGAGTTATTGTCAGATCTTCAGAAGATAGGTATTGAAGTTGTTCTTCCTACCCATGTGGCATTGATGGCGAGCATGCAAGTTTAGTCTACTATAGTTGAAAGGAACCGGATGGCGCAGTCAACAGATTCTAAGCTTCAGCGACTCAGAACCGAGTGTGAGGCAGGACGACGTCCAGAGTTATGTATCCATGAGGGCGGTACACTTCGACATAGGAGGCGTCTTTGTGTACCCTGTGGTGATATCAGACAGGAGATCATGGCAGAAGCTCACAGTTCTCAGTATTCGATTCATCCCGGTGGCACAAAGATGTATCATGATATCCGTCAGCACTTTTGATGGAATGGCATAAAGAGAGAGATAGCCCGGTTTGTCTCTCGGTGTTTGGTTTGCCAACAAGTTAAAGTGGAACATCAGAGGCCAGCTGGGCTTCTTCAGCCCTTGCCGATTCCAGAATGAAAGTGGAAGCATATAACCATGGATTTCGTGACTAGATTACCTAGGTCCCCGGCCGGTAGGGATGCTATTTGGGTTATTATAGACAGGCTCACAAAGGTGGCTCACTTTCTCCCATTCAGAGTTGGTCAGTCAACGACTCAGCTAACAGAGATTTACTTCAGGCAGATCGTCAGATTTCATGGTGTACCAGTCAGTATCACCTTAAACAGAGATTCAAGGTTTATGTCGCACTTTTGGCACAGTTTGCAAGAGAGTTTGGAAACTCGACTCAAGTTCAGTTCAGCTTATCACCCGCAGACTAATGGTCAGTCAGAACGCACGATCCAGACTCTTGAAGATATGTTACGGTCATGTACACTCGACTTCGGTGGTTCGTGGGAAGATCACCAGCACCTGGTAGAGTTCTCGTGTAACAACAGTTTCCAGGCTAGTATCCAGATGGCACAATTCGAGGCACTGTATGGTAGGAAGTGCAGATCTCCGCTAGAATGGGACGATGTTGGAGAGAGGCAAATGCTCGGTCCATTAAAGATTACTCAGACGGTTGAGGTGGTCAGGAGAGTCAGAGATCATCTTCGAGTTGCCCAAGATCGCCAGCGTCATTGGGCCGATTCTCATCGGCGACCCCTTGAATTTTTTGTCGGCAACCACGTATTCCTTAGGATCTAGCCTAACCATGACGTCATTCATTTTGGCGTACAGGGAAAGCTTAGTCCTAGATATATAGGGCCATTTGATATCCTCGAGCGAGTAGGTGATGTGTCCTATCGTCTCGCTCTTTCGCCATCGTTACGTTAGGTGCATGACGTCTTCCATGTATCCCATTTGCGACGGTATATTCCGGATCCGAGTCATGTCCTAGATCATTCGAAATTGGTTGTTGGTACCAACCTTTCGTATGATGAGAGACCCGTATCCATATTGGACCGGAGATAGAAGATACTCAAGAACAAGACTATTAGTTTAGTCCGTGTTGCTTGGGGTCATCACTCTCTAGGTGAGTCAACATGGGACCGTGAAGATGATATCCGATCACGATATCCCGACTTGTTTGACTCGTCAGGTATAATGTCCTTCTTATGCCTTACACCCTCAGCTTCCTTGCTTGCATGAATGATTGCTTGATTGATTGCCTAGTTATAACTTGCTTGTGATTAGTATAGCTTGTTCTTGCCTCTATAGCCTCTTAATTAAATTTCGAGGACGAAATTCTTTTAAGGTGGGTAGAGTTGTAACATCCGTGATTTGTATTACGTATTTTGGTATACGTGTACGTATTCAAGCTCATAATTTTAGCTAGTCATAGTTTATTGTGCATGTTGCATTTTCTTGGTTCATTGTCATATTTCATAGTTCGGCTTGGTCTGGGCAAGCTTTTGGGTTGGTGTGGTTTGGGCCGGTTCATCTAGACCATCCACCTACCCCCACCACTAACCCAATTTATATACCACCTACTTTTCTCTCTCCTCATAACTTTTTTTCTTCCACACGATTACTCTCCACCTACCCAGAGAGAGAGGGAGAGCTTAGGCAAGTACAACTTGCTTTATTGAGGAACTCCATTTTTATTGTTCTATTTTTTCCTCACGAGATTCTAAGACACTTTAGTGCTTAGTATTTTTAATTCCTATGGCTCATTTTGTGTAGATCTAAGCTTGTTGCATTTTTGGATTTCTTAGGTTTTGATCTATTAAACCTTGTTATTTTCAAGTTTTGAGTGTTCCAGGTTGTAGAGGATTTTGTTCTACCCTATTTTGGCCTATGGAAGTCCGGATTCTGACCTTAGATGAAGGATTTCTGGAGCCTGGAAGCAATGGCTTTCATGGTTCTTTCTCTCGAAATGTTGGAGAAGAAGAACGGTACTCAGCTGCATGGCTTCGGTTGGCTTTAGCCGCATGGCTTTGGTTCACCCGGGCCGCATAGGCGCTCTTGGCCGCATGAGCCTGTTCACTCTTGCCGCATAGGCCTTGGCTCCTGGGCCGTATGGCTTTGTTGGCTATTGCCGCATAGGCCATGGTTTCGATGCCTCAACCGCATAAGACCTTTTCCCTCTTGGCCGCATGGCTGGGTTGATCCCGAGCCGTATAGGCGCTCCTGGTCGCATGAAGCCCCTGCTTTCCTGGCCGCATGAAGCCCCTATTTCTCTTAGTCGCATGAGCCCCTTTTCACCGTGGCCACATGAACTTGATTCCTCTTAGCCGCATAGCTACCTCTTGGCAGCTAGCCACGTAGCCCCAGCCACATGGCTGGGTTGATCCCAAGCCGAATAGGCACTCCTGGCCGTATGAAGCCCCTGCTTCGTTAGCCGCATGAGCCCCTCTTCCCCCCTTGGCCGCATAAGCCTGTTCCTCCTTGGCCGCATAGGTCATGGCCTTGTTTCCCGAGCTGCATGGCTCCTCCTCTAGCACTTGCACCCCTTTTTTTATTTAGTTGTTACATTATGCTTATACCACTGTTAATTCTGATTAAGTAACGTGGCATGTTGGTGGCCCGTCGTGGCGCACTCTTGATAAGTAAACCTAACATGATATACCTCGTTATGCTGTTGCGACGGCTAGCACGACATGACAAGAATGAATGGCATGGACACCGTGGGCGATTGTGTTTGTACAAATGAACCAGTATTGTCTTGCATCATGTCTAGAGAGGGAATCCCTGAGTACCATGGTTAGGGGTACCTACTGAAACTGGCTAAGGCTAATAACTAGAATAATCCAGTAGTCATGAGAGATTTCTACAGTTACCAGCGATCCTGTTATCCCGGCCACTATTGTTGGACTTGTAGCCTGCCGACGAGTAGGGCACAGGTCTAGATTCACTGATACATGGAAGAGAATGAGACATTGCTTAATAAATCCAAGTCATCTGGATAACCTGGATTAGCTGCAGGGCTGGTGGCTGGAGAAAAATCTTACTGCCTATTACTAGTAACAAGGCTTGCGATAACCCTAGTTAGTTAATGTAGAAAGCCATAGTCATTGATTGGCCGTGAACGTTTGTATGGAGTACGATTCAGTCTTGAATGGTGCAGATTCAGTGCACGAATGTCTCAAGTATGATCGCATGATTGTCACCTTCAACAATAACGATCAGGGGCTAAGTTCTGCTTAGGCGAAGGGTTACAACCCCGGTCCTTATTTGGTTTAAGGGTTGTAACCTGACTCCCGGAGCAGTTCTGTGTCCTCTCTTCGTTTATTGTCTTATTGCACCCTACGTCATGCTCGTCATGTTTCACTTTACCAACAAGAATTAGAGACGGAGTTCTATTCAGGTGAAGGGTTTCAACTCCGATCCTTGTTTGGTTTAAGGGTTGTGACCTGGCTACCGAAATGGTTCCCTCGTACTCAAATTCGATTGTTGATGTTTCTTTAATTATCAAGCTCTTTCATAATTATCTTTTAATATTTATTTCTGATATGCTGGTTTAGTTTTTAAGTAAAGCCTCCTTTGTGGCATTTGCTCTTTCAGGGATTTAATCCAGCTGCTTTTGTGTGGCCAGATACCGGAGCAGCTCTAGAGGATCTACCGACCTTCCAGCCAGATGGTGACCACCAGGCGTAATCCTGGCAACGACTGGGTTTTATTTTTGGCTCTCCCACTCTATTGTAAAAATATTTTTTGAGGCGTTTAGCCGACGAGCATGTGTTAGCTCGGTTGCACTTTATTTACTGTCTGTCTACAGGCTGTAGCATGATTAACAAATCCTAAGGTTGATCATGTATGACTGAAACTCTTGCTAGTCTTCATATTTTATATGACTAGCTTCATGATCTTCCAAATATGTAATGTATGGGACGCCTTACTATTGTATATTTGGTGCTCTGATATCTTGCAACTGTTATTACTTGCTTGAGATTGAGACAATAGGCTTGTTCATGACCAATACAGACTGATGGCTTGTAGTTAAACCCTCATGTATCTAGACAACCGTGACCGTATAGCGAGGTGGGTTGCACTTCGATATACGTAGTTGGCTATGTCCGCTCCCGCTCTCCAGTGTTCCGGTTCTGGGGCATTACATATGGCGAGCACCCCCAACTTCCAGCACTACCATACGGCCAGCGGCTGCTCGATCATCACCCACCTGGCCTTCGCAGACGATATCCTTATATTCTCTTTCGGAGACGTCGGATCAGTGGAAGTCGTCCACAATGCGCTCCAGAGATACGAAGGATGCTATGGGCAGAAGATCAACCGGGATAAAAGTGTTATCTACACCCACTACAATATCAAAAGAGAGCAAGCGGCAAGCATATCAACCACCACCTCATTTCCCATCAAGCACCCTCCATTCCACTACCTTGGGTGCCCCCTCGTGTACGGCAAATCCAAAGCCGAGATCTTCAAGAACCTGATCACTCGCATCAGGAAGAAACTCGAGGGCTGGCACAATGCCACTCTATCCCCAGGAGACAAGATGATCCTCAATAATCACGTCCTCACTTCCATTCCTATCTACACCCTAGCCGTGTGCTCCCCTCCTAAGAAAGTTCCATCCTATATCGTGAGCATCTTCAGCAACTTTCTCTGGAGAGAGCGGCGGCCGCGACAAGCCCCATTGGGCCAGCTGGGATACCATGGCTCGTCCCACCGGGGAGGGGGGCCTGGGCTTCACTAAACTTTCCCATATCGTTAACGTCTTCTTGATGAAATTGTAGTGGTCGCTTCGCACGAGTAAGACTTATGGTCCAGGTTCATGAAGGCCAGATACATCAAGCACATCCACCCTTCTACGGCCATCGCTAACAGCAGATCCTCAGCGGCCTGGCGGTGCTTTCTCATCGGAAGGTCCCTCGCCGAACCAGCGATTCGCCTTAAGGTGGGCATCGGCGAAGCCTCACCATTTATGGAGCGGTGGGGTCGGCGATATCTTGCTTTCCAACACTTTTACTGATCCTAGGAGCAGTACTATCAAGGACTTGTAGGATCCTCCTAATAACACCTAGAATTGGATCAAAGTTTGGTTATGGGCTGGGTCCGAGGCGGTCGATTACATTCGTCGTAGCAGTTTGAGGATCGGACCGGACGCAGATAAGCTCGAGTGGTCGCCCGATGAGGCCGGTGCATTCTCGGTTAAGTCGGCCAGAAAAGTAATCCTAGGTAAAGCGGATCCGTCTCCTACCATTGCATCATTCTGGCAGACTTGCATTCCCAAGAAGTGGTCCTTCATCATCTGGAGAGCCCTACGCAATATCCTTCCCACTGACGATACTCTCAATGCAATCAAGTTTTGCCTTGTTTCAGCATGCACATGTTGTTCTGATCGACAATCGAAAATGGTCAACCATATCCTCAGTCAGGAGGACCTACCGGTCAAGGTCTGGAGAGCTCTTTTCCAGCGATGTAGATTGCCTCATGGGGGCGACAACTTTTACCACCTCATGGCAACCTGGGCTTCTGCGTCCCATGGCTACCAGATCGTCGCTGCGGCCGCCACGTGGGTTATCTGGAAAAATCGGAACAAGGCGAGATACGAAGGCCACCATTTCAGCGCAGACCAACTGATCTGGGAGGACCATTCGTAAGTGCCCGTAAACATAGAGCCCCTTGTAAGCATGGCCAAACAGTTTCTGGAACTCTCTCCTATCCTCGGCTTAGCCGTTTTGTTTCTCCTTCGCCTCTTCTTTTGTCAGTATAACGCGTACAGCATCGGCATGCGCCTTAGGGTTTTTTGGTCACCGGATATTACTATTTGGATTTGGATTTGGAATCCTCCAATCCAAATCATGGATTTTACTATTCAATCCACTCCAACCAAACATAGGATTTGATTTTATGACTATAACTATAAATTAAATAATTAATAATTAACGATTAATAATAGTAATTATAAATTAAATAATTATAATTAATATTAATAATTAATAATTAATTTATAAATTAATATTAATAATTAACAATTATAAATTAATAATTATAATAATAATTAGTATTATAATTAAGTAATAAATAATTAAGTAATAATTAATATTTAATGATTATAAATTAAGAAATTATAATTAATAATTAACTAATTACTAATTAATGAATTAATAGCCTTAATTAACGTTTACATTAGTAATTGAATTAGTAAT
>JANAVB010009995.1:4983001-4995501 GCA_029216955.1 Iris pallida
GGTGAAGTAGTTCAACGGGACCAAGGGGGTTCCGGCTTCATCACGCCCCGACGATGGCAGCGAGGACCTCTTCGTCCACCATAGCTCCATCAAGACCGACGGCTTCTAGTCCCTCGCCGAGGCGGAGACGGTCGAGTTCTGCGTTAGCCAAGGAGAGACGGCGACACCACAGGCAGCTCGACGTCACCTGACCGACGACGCCAACGTCCAGGGATCCGACTCTGGGGGTGGAGGCGGAGGTGGAGGTCGCGGGGGAGGCGGGCTACGGAGAAGGTGGTCGTGGCGGCGGCGGGTATGGAGGAGGCGGCGGCGGCTATGGAGGAGGAGGCGGGGGGTTATGCGGTGGTGGCAGAGGTGGCGACGGCGGCGGAGCTTGCTATAGCTGTGTTGGACTGGCCACATGGCGAGGGACTACAGCTGGCAACGACGGTGGCGGAGGTGCGGAAGGTACTCTGGCAGTGGGGGTGGGAGGTACTCCGGTGGTGGCGGTGGCGGTGGCAATGGCTGCTACAACTGCGGTGAGATAGGGCATTTGTCTAGGGAGTGGCCTTCGTCCAAGTGATGATGGTGACTCAATCTCGGTCCTCTCTCTCTGAACTAAAATTTATCTTAGCTTTTTAATAGTTGTTTCTACACTAGTCGTTGTTGTTTGATGAATTATGATGCTTGATGGGCAATTACTTTTTTTAAAATATTTATATATATAAATATATATATTTTATATATATATATTTTATATTATATATATATATAAAATATATATATATATGTATAAATATATTATATATATATATATATATATATAAAATAAAAATTATATATATATATATATATATATATATATATATATATATATATAAAGAACTGTGTGTGTGGCGTTGCCTCTCATCTGGCAGTGCTTGCATTAAATGATGTTGTCATACCCAGTGAGGGGAATGTCCTATCCCCGAGCTCTATCTGAATCTGGGTGGGTAGGTCTGTGAATAGATCGAGTTCCACGCAGATCTTCGCATAGTTTTCCTTAGATAGGTTACGATTTCTCAGCGATCGCTACCAGCGTCCCAAAGGAGCTAGCTATCCTCTTGAGCGTTGCCGGGGCGAAAAAAATGAGGGGGGTTGGGTAGGGTGATCCAAGCTGAGACGACCGAGGAGTCGACTTTGGAGTGAAGCTGGGGGACCATCTGATGATTTTGACGCTTTGGCCGTCTATGCTGGACGTGCCTTTGGCCCAGACTTTAGAGAAGTTCGCGTCGGACGACAGGTGAAGGTACAAGTGTTTGGGTCGAAAGGCGCGATTATGGACTCTCTGGTTGAGGAAAAATGATACAGGGAAATAGCAGTTCAACTGCATGTACTCGTTCTTTGACACGACTCAAACAAGGTACTGGTGTGATAAGGTACGACTCAGTCAAGACACAGTAAGGAAAACTTTTAATGAACTCATAAGGTGAACAAGCCTGGCATCTATACTATCAAGTCATAAATATGATAAATAGGCAAGTCAATGAACTAGTGAACATGATATGAAGAACATATAAATCAAGTCGACTAGAGAACTGATAATAACATATAAATCCATAGAACTAAAGTAACCAAATGATAACCAAAATCACAGGAAATCTATAAGCATGAAACTAAACTGCAGAGAGAGGATAGGTATCTTGCCTGGAGGTTGCACGCAGCTCCAACAAATATAGTCAACTGTTAAGCCATAAGTCCAAAGCATCACAACTATCTCCGTAAGCTGAAACGACATTGCCAAAATTCTCAGAATAGTTAAATTAGCTAGGATTGCCTATCCTTAAGTCTAATTCTAGACACAGGGGCAAACAGCAATTTGGGCCAAAACGATGTCCGCCGTTGACCGTTTTGCACCGAAAAGTGTGCCAGAGTCAGTAGTCTCTAAAGTCGTCAAACTACTTGTCTAAAGATTTGGTTTGATGATACGAACCCAATCGTATGTCCAAAGTTGGATTTCGGCAGGCCGTGCGCAAAATCGTCCGTTGAATCGGATAGTGGGGCCCGCAAACGACGATCCGATCAGCTGTCTCAGAATCGGACCAAACTTGGCATACAGGACCAGAAAAATGATACGGTCCTGCTGGCGTAAGTTTCATTTTGATCTGACGAACGTGCATAAAATAATTAGAAAATTTACACAGATGCGATACGATGAATTTTGACGGATACGCATCAAATTCGTCGCTCACACGCAACCAATTTGAATTCCGTCAAAGCCCACACGTCCACGAAGCCGTTACGCACCTTTTGATGCTTTCGGTTCGTGACCACGTCGCCCAGATTGGCGGGACATACGTCGTATCGAAGGATTTTTAAGTTTTCCGAAAACAGTTTTACCAAGTTTTTCTTGATTTTCACATAAGGTTTCGTACTGCATAATGAACAAAAATTCAATCTAAATGTTGGATTTTAATCCTGCTTATAGTCTATAATCTATTTAATATAATTCCTAATTTTCTATGGATTTCTAGAAATCTTTCTTCTAAAACTAGTTCTTGGAACGAATTTCTGTTCGGTTCGGAACAGTTTTTCCACCAAGTTTGGCGACGATTTTTTGTAGGTGGATCGGAAACTCGTCCAACGTCGAAAAAAATTGTCGTAAAGTCTGGGACGAAGCTTCTTTCCTTGCTCTGTTCTGTCCTCGCACACGTACGGCCTGGCCGGTCGCTGGCGGCGTGCAAAGCGCTGCTCCGACGGCACGAGTTGGGGGGTGCGGCGCTGTGGAGAGGTGGTGGTGGCGTTAGGGTTTCGACACATTTTTTATGTATGCGTGCGTGTTTATATTTATGGAGAACGAGAAAGCAGGGCTCGGGTCGGGGTTTAGGCCGAGCGGCTGTGTGGGAAATAGGACTGGGGGTTTGCAGGGCTGATGTGGGGGTTTTGTCACGACCTGCCACCCTAGAGTAAGGGCACGAGAAGTGGGTACGTCCTGCTACGCCGCAGTGTCGACGGTAGAACGCTGTCCTAGGTCACAACATCTAACAATATAATGCTAACTGTTTACACTCCCCGATGGTGGTGACATTGCAGAAATAAACTCAATCACAACTTGGAAGAAGAAGCACGATATGATATAGAACTCAAGGAATACAGATGATCAGAAGAGTCTAAGATAACATCTCAGCAATATCCAGAAATACAAGTCTATCTACTGAATATAAAGAATATATACAACCCAGATCTCAAGACAGAAATAAAGTCTAACTAAACTAGTCCCAAGACAATCATGAGTGAGATAAAGCCTACTAAGCTAGTCTAGCAATAGAGGTGATGTCATCAGCTAGAGCTGGGTCCTCCTGAGAGTCCAGCTCACAAGTGTCATCTAGGGTGCCCCATAGAAGGTATCCACACAGGCCTCCTCCTCGTCCTCTGTAATATTTTCAACAGGTCCAGTCAGGACAGGAGCGAGCACAATACATCTCAACAAATCATAGCAGGTTAGAAAATAAAATCATACAGTAAAGTAAGATACAGGTACTGAAAGAAATACAGTATGTAAACAGAGAGAACTGTAATAGAAATATCTACTATAATAGAGAACTAACAGTGGCTAGTGAGTCAGAGTACAATATGACATGTAAATGGTATAGGATGATTCTGATGCTACACTATGGAATGATTCTGATGCTACACTACTTGGATATTATTCACATGTCCACTTTCTACTCCCCCGTATCCCAATCAATACATAAGGATCCAACCAGGTTATGTTATGATCCATGCAATGGCCCCCGAAGGGTGGTACATGGTAGTCCTATAAATGGGGATTCTAGGAAGCCCAATAAATAGGAAGATTCAAGGAAGACTCTGTGATCATGAAAGTACATGTCACAAGTGATTCAATGAACCAATGAAGCATAGTGATACGTCATGTAAGTGAAACGCACAGAACATGAAGTACCCGATGCTCCTAAAGGATAACATCTCAAGAAGGGATCCATATAGTACCAATCCGTGTGACCAACATGACAGTATCAGTAAAGTAATTTAAAGCAGGAAAAAATTCTAAACAGGATATGAAATGATCAGAGAATGTACTCGCCTGGTATCCTGAATGTCCGAAGAGATATACTGTCCGAGGAGTGGTGTCTGTCTCCTATAGAACAGTACAAGTCATAACAAGTCTAAAATAGAAAATAGACTACTACAATGCATCTACATGAAGTTTGGGGTCAATCTAGGCTAAAGTCAACCTTTGGTCAACTCTAGTTAACTAGACTAGTCAAACTAGGTCAACTAGGTCAAACCTAAACCAAACAAGTCTATACTAGTCTAACTAGTCTATTCTAGGCCTAATCAAGACTAAACAAGTCTAACTAAACTCTCACTAGGCAAACAGACACACCATAGGCTAAGAGCCCTAGGCTATATCATGCCTAAGCCAAACCACAAACACATATACACATAACAATATATATATATATATATATATATATATATAATATTATATATATATATATATATATATATATATATATATATATATATATATATTGTAGTACACTCATAACATATAGCTTACCTATATGTAACCCACATATATATATATATATATATATGCATCACTATTCACATATTCATATACATAGATATATATAGGAAGCTATATATATGCAACATACATATATATATATATATATATATATATATATATATATATATATATATATAAAATATATATATATATATATAAAAATATATATATATATATATATAGAGAGAGAGAGAGAGAGAGAGAGAGAGAGAGAGAGAGGTAAAAGAGTAAGTGAGTATGTGTGTGTTTGGCATGTGTGAAAGGATATGTTTAATGTTCTAAAATTTAGTGATAGGTAGGTGTATGTGACATGGGATACATGATGTCAAAGGGTGTATGAATGCATGTGTGTAAAAGGTTATAGGTTAACTCAGTTTATAGAAATACATACATACATACTTACCTTGTATACATGCATACATACATATCATGTATATTACATTTACATGATACATATATGTATACTCGTATTATATTATACTTACATTCATGCATATTAGATACTTGTATTTATAAACATATTACAAACATTCATTTCATTCATGCGTTTATGTATTACCTACATGTTTCATACATATGCATACATTGTATATTCATATCATTTCATACATTAACATAGAGACATACAAACATGCACACATCATATATTTCATACCTTGCATTACCTTACATATCATGTTATATATTATCATTCATTCCTTTCATATATTAATATCTTTAAGTTGAATACATCATATATGGATACAATACATTATTGCATGCTTGCATTCATAATACATTCTATATTACCTATATACATGTATTTCCTCTATTCATTCATGTTTGCATCATATACTCTACATTACCATACATGTTATCATTATATATTGCATTACAATATTTATACATTATATATCATATCTATCATTACATATATCTTCATGCATACATTGTACATCATTCTTTCATTCATGCATTGCTTATATGCATTATATTAATTACATTCCTACATGCTTGCATTCAACCATACATATACATTAATAAAGAGAATATATATCATTTCATTCATCTAACATATCATGCAATACATACTCTATATTCATTTAATATCCATACTACATAGGCTCATAGGTTATACAAAATGTATATATCGTATAGTCACTCTTCTACTTAAAATCAATACTGCACCAATTAGGCATTCACTAAATTTAGTTTAAAGTATGTCGTAGCCCTTTGTGTTAGCTTTCCAAATATTAAACGGATCACATTTTCGTGTCCGGAAGCTCCCGGAATCGCAAAATACCGAAATACGTTCGTCTTTCGTACAGCTGACACTCAAATAATTCTTAGAAGTTCAGAAAGAATTTGGCTTATTAAATATATATTTCGAAGCTAACTTCGATACGGTTTTTTTAAAAAAAACGGAAGATAAATCGGAGGTCTAAGCTAAAAGTTATGACATTTCTAAGTTGCTATGGTTAATAAAACGTGGATGAAAATTATGACGAATTTGACAAAAGAATACATATAGGCCAAGATACTTAGATACAAACATAGGTATCCAAATGAAAGTCATTCTAACCATCCTAACTAAGATCAATCCACTCTCTACCATTATAAAACTGAATTTAAATATCTATTTAAACTATTATCATACATACATACACATGTGGTGTCCTAATTTGGGATCTATCAAGTAGGACACAAGACACATATCTAAAATCATCAAGAGAGCTCCAAATGGCCTCAAATTTGAATCTAAATAGACATATGCATGAGGATGGATCCTACAAATTCAAAACTAATTTATATGCAATGGAAATCGATTTAGATGATGGATTTTACCTATTGGGAGTGGAATCCCAATAAAATCCTTTAGGACACGGCTCCGATACGAAGATCCTCAAAGTGGACCACTCCTTCTTGCACTCCTCTTCCAATCCTTGGTAGCACCCTTCCCTTGGAGAATGGAAATAATTGAGGGAAGGTTTGGTGAAGGAATGATTTGATTTGGAGATCAAATCAATGGAAGGCTCTCTAAAATTGGGAAAGAACAAAGGAAAATAAAAGAGGCAAGATTGTAATGAATGAAATGAATCATTCTCTCCTAAAGGTGGCTGCCATAAAGAATCCATTAGGACTAATGGAAAATGTCCTAATTGTAAGTCTAGACTAGGTTCAAGTTTGGGGTCAAAATGATCTAGTTTTGAGTCTCTAACTAACCATTCTAACATGATAAAAATTAGTTTAAACTAACTTATGTTGGTCTTGTGAGCCATGCTTAACTTAATATTGGGTCCCATCTAGAGTTCAAGCTACCCGGGTCACATACAAGTCGGAAATAGACGAAACTCAAACCCGACTAAACAATCCAATAAAACATATTAAAAAAATAATTTTTTCTAAAATATTAAAATAAAAAAATGACCAAATCATAATACATCAATTTAAATATTATTAAAATAATCAAAATTCACCAGTTAATCAAAATTTAAATAATTCAAAAGTCAAAATGACCAAAATACCTTTAGCCTAAAAAGTTGTAAATAGTCATTCTAATCACATGGTTAGGTCCCCATGGTTAGTCTCTAAGCTTAGCAAAACTAGGGATTAACTAGTTAACCATCAAAATCATAATTCAATATTTTAAATAGTTTTAAATGATAAAAAATTACCAAAAATTACAACATGACTTAAATCTTATTATCGATTAATCAAAATTATAAAAGTTCAAAATTACCCTCATTTTAGAAAAGTGGGTGTTACAAGTCTACTCTCCTTAGAAGAATTTCGTCCTCAAAATTAGATGGTCATACTTCTTCTAGAGTCTCGTCCCCAACAATCATGGTCTCAGAACTTACCTAAATCATACGATTAAAAAGGATGGCATACAGGGTCGGCATATGGTGGTAGTGAAAGTCTCATCTAGGTATACTAGTCATGCTAACCAAAAGGGTCATAGGGTATCAAACATACAAGTAATCGGGAGTGTTAAACTGAAAAAGATACAGAAATAACAAATCATCAAAACTGTAAGAGTCTACCATCCTATATAAAAACTGGTACTTATCAGAAAATAAAATAGATAACTACCAATTATCTATAAGGGGTACTATTCAAAGAAAAATCAAAATCAAAAGTTAAAGAATGAAAGTCAATTGCATTGAAATCCAATCAATATATATATATAATATATATATATATATATATATATATTATATATATTATATATATAGCGTTAGAGAGGGAAAAGCTAGCATTATGTAAAGGTTATGTGGTTAGTGTGTGTATTGGTGTATGGGACATGTTCATAGGGTTAGATAGTAGACACGTGTGTGTGTGTGAAATATACATGAAAGTGTGTAGGAGGATTTGGGTTTCAAAACAATAGCTATCAAGTTACACTACTCATAGCATATTGGTTAAACAATCTATAATGCAACCTATTTACTCATAACATGCATGGCTAACCATATATATACATATATCTATATGTATAGAGAGGTAGAGATTTAGTTATGTATCTATATACATTATAACATGTATGCATAAACTATATATATATATATATATACCTATATAGATATATGAACATAACATAGAGATGAAGGGTTAGGTTTACATGACAGTTGTGAACATTAGTGTACATTAGTGTAGAGTGTCAAGAGTACAGGGGTTGTAACTTAAAATGAAGGGTTCAATCATTCAGTTCAGTTTAACATTACATATTAAATCTGAAATTGAACTAAATATTTAAAATTAATGTGAAAAAATGTTAACATATATTCAGTTTTAGAATTTTGGAGAAATTCGAACATCAAACCAACCCAATGTTTATCACAACCTAACATGTAAAAATATGAAACCTAACATTATATCCCTACATACAACAATATATATACCTCAAAATATTATATTTAAAAACAACAATTTGAACTAATATTTAAAATCCATTATTAAGGGTTAATATGCACACAGTCTCAGATTTGACAAGTTCAAACACAAAACTCAACCAATTTCTTTAAGAATTGAAATCTTGTGTATAAGATACAAGTGCAGTGATGTAAACAAAACTAATAACATGAAATTTATATTTAAATTATGAATTTAAACTGGAAAAGCAGAGAACCAGTCTCTGATACTGTAATATATCAGAATATTGGGGTTTTAAGAATTTAAACATCAACAACATATTAATATGCATTTAGATGGGTTGATAATCAGTGTAGCATGCATACGTGTCAGACAAAGTGTCTGTGTCTACTATATATATTCTCACGTCCCAATATAAAAATCAAATTCTATATCAAGACCAACATTTAGATTCCCACCAAGATTGTAAAGCAGGTGATTGATGTAATCAAGACAGTTTTATTATAATTATTTAATATAAGAATAATAGCAAGAAGGAAATAACGATAAAATATGTTCTGCTTATCTGTTTAAAAGAAGGAACCATTTTGAAACCAGAGCTATAATATCAAATCCAAGATAAGGTCTAGCAAAATCATCGATTCATTATTTTAAGAAGAGATTCATAGTAAGAATTTACACAAAGGTTTATAATATAGCTAAAGCTACTCCTACTCCTAAGTTAAATAATGAGAAACAAAACAAACAAAACAATTTTTTTTTGAAAGACTGAACAAAAGTAAAGAAAACTTGTTCAAGAGCATTTAAGGTACAATCTGATAATCATATGCGTCTATCCAAAATTATGGTGCTCCAAATCTTCGTCATACTAGTAAGCAAGGCTACGATAATCATAGAGTCCTTGACTAAGGTATATACCTCTAGGTTCATGGTATTTATAATTTTCGCATTGCCGCATGCGACGACGAAAATCTTAAATTTTCACACCCGAGAAATAGGTCCAAAATCTGACTATATGTCCTCACTATGCCAGCTAACATGACTATCGAAGATTCTAGATTCCATAACTGAGGTGACCTAGCCCATATAATTTTTTTCTCAGAAGGAAAAAAACAAACATAACACAGGAACAACAGAACAAATTGATCAGTCAACAAGGAACAGATGGAATCGAATTTCAAGATAGTTATAAGAGACAATTGCGGAAATGGAATAGAGAAGAACAGAACTTGCAGCAAGATCTCAAATGGTCTGTGCATCTTTGACTGTCCTGACGATAGCTCACCCTGCTGGTTTCCCTTGGTCTGCTGATGCTGCTGCATGAACCACTGCTGCTGAGAGAAATCAGAAATGACGGGAGAAAGTCTCTGTACAGACAGAGGTGCACCTCCAATGTAGCAGAAATGCCAACCTGAGTCGGTACAACAGGAGCTGCGGTCTCGAGGCCCTGATGAACATGACGAGAGGTGGCCAGCCTCTCGATAGTATTCTTCGGACCGGAGCGATGAGATCATGTCTCCATAACCATCATAAAGACTGATCAAAACAAGAAGCAATTACTGGAAATGAAGCAAAAATTCAAGGAGAACAGTTTATATTCAAGGGAAGACAATAACAGCAAATTTAGATAAAATGAATCTGATTAAGAGTTTTTCTAGTGTGATTGAGTACCCTCAAAAATATCCTAATCCTACTGTAGGCTATAGTGATACTCTAGTTCGAATAACCACTACATAAACTCGACCTGCATGGACCACCACTAAAACGTGTCACGACCGCACCCTAGAGTAAGGGCACGAGAAGTGGGTACATCCAGCTACGCCGCAGTGTCGGCAGTAGAACGCTGTCCTAGGTCACAACATCTAACAATATAATGCTAACAGTTTATACTCCCGAATGGAGGGTGACATAGCAGAAATAAACTCAATCACAACTAAGGAAGAGAAGCACGATATGATATAGAACTCAAGAAAATACAGATGATCAGAGAGTCTAAGATAATCTCAGCAAATATCCAGAAATACAAGTCTATCTACTGAATATGAAAGAATATATAAAACCCAGATCTCAAAGACAAAATAAAGTCTAACTAAACTAGTCCCAAGACAATCATGAGTAAGATAAAGTCTAACTAAGCTAGTCTAGGCAACAGGGGTGATGTCATCAGCTAGAGCTGGGTCCTCCTGAGAGTCTCGCTCATAAGTATCATCTAGGGCTGCCCATAGAAGGTATCCACACAGGCCTCCTCCTCGTCCTCTGTAATATTTTTAATAGGTCCAGTCAGGACAGGAGCGAGAACAATACATCTCAACAAATTATAGCAGGTTAGAAAATAAAATCATACAGTAAAGTAAGATACAGGTACTGAAAGAAATACAGTATGTAAACAGAGAGAGAACTGTAATAGAAATATCTACTACAATAGAGAACTAACTGTGGCTAGTGAGTCAGAGTATAATATAGACATGTAAATGGCATATGATGATTCTGATGCTACACAATGGAATGATTCTGATGCTACACTACTTGGATATTATTCACATGTCCACTTCTACTCTTCCGAACCCCAATTAATACATAAGGATCCAACCAGGTTATGTTATGATTCCATACAATGGCCCCCGAAGGGTGGTACATGGTAGTCCCATAAATGGGGATTCTAGGAAGCCCAATAAATGGGAGGATTCAAGGAAGACTCTGTGATCATGAGGGTATATGTCACAAGTGATTCAATGAACCAATAAAGCATAGTGATACGCCATATAAGTGAAATGCACAGACCATGAAGTACCCGATGCTCCTAAAGAATAACATCTCAAGAAGGGATCCATATAGTAGCAATCCGTGTAACCAACATGACAGTATCAAGTAAAGTAATTTAAAGAAGAAAAATAATTCTAAGCAGGATATAAAATGATCAGAGAATGTACTCGCCGGGTATTTTGAATGTCTGAAGAGAATATACTGTCCGAGGAGTGGTATCTGTCTCCTATAGAACAATACAAGTCATAACAAGTCTAAAATAAGGAAATAGACTGCTACAATGCATCTACATGAAGTTCGGGGTCAATCTAGGCTAAAGTCAACCTTTAGTCAACTCTAGTCAACTAGACTAGTCAAACTAGGTCAACTAGGTCAAACCTAAACCAAACAAGTCTATACTAGTCAAACTAGTCTATTCTAGACCTAATCAAGACTAAACAAGTCTAACTAAACTCTCACTAGGCAAACAGACACACCATAGGCTAAGAGCCCTAGGCTAAAGGCTATATCATGCCCAAGCCAAACCACAAACACATATACACATAACAATATATATATATATATATAATATATTGTAGTACACTCATAACATATAGGCTACCTATATGTACATCCCATATATATATATATATATATATATATATATATATATATATATATATATATATATATATATATATTATATATATATATATATATATATATATATATATATATATATATATATATATGCATCACTATTTACATATTCATATACATAGATATATATAGGAAAGCTATATATATAGGCACATACATATATATATATATAGAGAGAAAGAGAGGTAAAAGAGTAAGTGAGTATGTGTGTATTTGGCATATGTGTAAAAGGATATGTGTTAATGTTCTAAAATTTAGTGATAGGTAGGTGTATGTGACATGGGATACATGATGTCAAAGGGTGTATGAATGCATGTGTGTAAAAGGTTATAGGTTAACTCAGTTTATAGAAATACATACATACATACTTACCTTGTATACATGCATACATATATATCATGTATATTACATTTACATGATACATACATGTATACTTGTATTATATGATACTTACATTCATGCATATTAGATACTTGTATTTATATTAACATATTACAAACATTCATTTCATTCATGCATCTATGCATTACCTACATGTTTTATACATATGCATACATTATATATTCATATCATTTTATACATTAACATAGAGACATACAAACATGCACACATCAAATATTTCATACCTTGCATTACCTTACATATCATGTTATATATTATCATTCATTTCTTTCATATATTACATTATCTT